>CM069144.1:60637677-61062677 GCA_035221665.1 Okamejei kenojei | reverse complement strand
GAGACTCATCGGCTTATAATTCCCTGGATTCTTTCTATTT
This sequence comes from Okamejei kenojei, assembly GCA_035221665.1. Taxonomy (NCBI): domain Eukaryota; kingdom Metazoa; phylum Chordata; class Chondrichthyes; order Rajiformes; family Rajidae; genus Okamejei; species Okamejei kenojei. Next base: position 61,062,637 of record CM069144.1, on the reverse strand, counting down.
TCCTTTACAGGAACAACATTAACTGCTCTCCGCCCTTCAGGACCTCACCTCTGGCTAGAGAAGATGCAAAGATCTTTGTCAAGACTCCTGGAGCCTCCTCTCTTGCCTCTCTCAATAATGTGGGAGGGATCACATCACGCCCCAGTGATTTATCCGCCATAATGCTCTTCAAGAGCCACGGCACTTCCCCTTTCTTAATTTCAAACTGCTCTTAATAATATTTTCTACACTGATCTCACTGTCCTCTATATGCTTCTCCTGGGTGACTCATTTTGTACTCTGTCTACATCCCCTGACTCCAAGCACAAATCCACTCCTTTATCCCTGAGTGGTCCTACCTTTTCCCTGGTTTCCCTTGTTTTTAATATAGGTATCAAAAGCCTTGATATTGTTTAATCTGACTTGCCGAAGCCATTTTGGGGCCCCTTTTGGCATTTCTAATGGTCCACTCCAGTTACTTCCTCTCTATATATCCCTCAAAATCCCTATCTAATTTCATCTTAAACCTTACATGCACTTCCTTTTTTTTTAACCAAATTTACAACTTCTTTGACCTTCTAAGATTTTCTTATTTGTCATCATTATCTTTCCTAACTGGAACATGCTTTAATTTTGATTAACTGACATTTAAATTACTCCAAAGGTCAGATATGGACTTGCTCCCTCCTGAGCTCCTGCCTAATAACTTTGTAATTTCCTTACTCCAATTTAAAAACTTGTCGTAAGGTCCAGACTTATCCCTATTCAAAACTTATGTCGTTGTGATCACTCTTCCCAAAATGCTCTTCCATTGAAACATCAGTCACCTAGCCAGAGTCAATTCCCAATACAAGGTCCAATACGTTTCATTCTCAGGTTGGACTATCCAGCTACTGTTTCAAGAAGCCTTCTTGGCTACACTTAATAAATTCTGCCACGTCTAAGCTCTTAGCACTGAGTAAGCCCAGTCTTAACTTGGGGAAATTAAAGTCACCCACGAAGACAACCCTATAGCTTTGGCAACTTTCACTAATCTGTCTACATATCGATTCCTCTATCTTCTGCTTGCTACTGGAGGGCTTGTAATACAATCCCATTAAGTGCCTGCATCCTTATAAGCTCCATCCATGTTGCCTCAGTGGACGAATCCTCCCGTATGTCTTCTGAGTGTTTAGTTTAGTTTTTAGTTTAGAGATAAAGCACGGAAACAGGCCCTTTGGCCCACCCAGTTTGTGCCGACCAGTGCTCCCCACACATTAGCACTATCCTACACACACTGAGGACAATATACTTTTATACTAAGCTAATCAACCTACAAACCTGTACGTCTTTAGAGTGTGAGAGGAAACTAAAGATCTCTGAGAAAACCCACAGGGAGAACGTATAAACTCTGTACAGACAGTACCTGTGGTCGGGATCAAATCCGGGTTTCCGGTGCTGTAAGGCAGCAACTACCGCTGCGCAATAGTGACGCCGCTGCGTCTCCTTGATCAGTAGCGCAACTCCTTCACATCTCTTCCCTTCCTCTCAATCACATCTGATACATGAAAACCTTGGAACATCCAGCTGCCAGTCCATTTTGCAATGGTCACAACATCTTAATTCCAAGAACCGATCCAGATTCTAAATTCATCTGCTTTACCAACAATACTTGCATTTAAGAAAACACAACTCAGCATATTGGCTTCACCAGATTCCTTCACATCTCCCTGCCTGAGACTTTGAGACTTAGTGGTCTTAACCACACTTCCTATTACTCCTTCCAATATCTGACCTACTACTCTGGTTTCCACCTCTCTCCTCTCTAGTATAAACCATCCTGTCCTGCACTAGTAGACCTTCCTGTAAGGATAGACACAAAATGCTGGAATAACTCAGCGGGACAGACAGCATCTCTGGATAGAAGGAATGAGGGACATTTTGGGTCAAGAGGGTTCTCTTTCAATTTGGATGCAATTTGTCCCTCTTGTACAGGTTACCCCTGCCATAGAAGAGATCCCTTTTCTTACCAATGTCATTGGTGCCAACGTTCAGCTGCTCGCCCTCCCCCTTGACAATATTCTACAACTGCTTGGCGGCATCCTGGACCCCGGCTTCAGGGAGGCACTTCAGGGAGGCACTTCAGGGAGTCTCGGTTGCCTCCACAGAAATTTCTGTCAGTCCCCTAACTAATGAACCTCTATCACCATGGCTCTGTCTGATGATTCCCTTTCCAACTTCACCTCAGCTTCTTCCCAACAGCCATTAGGCTATTAAACACTAAACCACAAATAAGCTCTGAATTACATAGACTAATATTGTTATTATTGTTTGATGTTTCTCATCCATCTGTCCGTCCATCTATCTATCTATCTATCTATCTATCTATCTATCTATCTATCTATCTATCTATCTATCTATCTATCTATCTATCTATCTATCTATCTATCTATCTATCTATCTATCTATCTATCTATCTATCTATCTGTCTGTCTGTCTGTCTGTCTGTCTGTCTGTCTGTCTGTCTGTCTGTCTATCTATCTATCTATCTATCTATCTATCTATCCATCTATCCATCTATCCATCCATCCATCCATCCATCCATCCATCCATCCATCCATCCATCCATCCATCCATCCATCCATCCATCCATCCATCCATCCATCCATCCATCCATCCATCCATCCATCTATCTATCTATCCATTCATCTATCTGTCTCATCTTGACCACATCTTGTCTGTGCTGGATATTGAATTTAGAAAAAATGCTATGAAATGCAATGAAAAAAATTGCAATGATTTTTGGCCATCATACTTACAGTCCTCCTCCGCTGAGGGAACCCCGAGGATATTTACGATCGATGAAAAATAAAAAGGTTATGAATGTTTAAAACATCTTGAGATCAGCTGATTGGTTCTCTCGCCTGTCAATCACCATGACGCACCTTCCGTGGGGGGGTGGGGGGGGGGGGGGGGGGAGACACAATAAAACCCCAGATGCCTGGATGTGAGTCTGTCTCTCTGGGATATCGTGAGGGAGAGGCCACACTTGTGATTCTAAGCTGTGAATCAACTGAACTGTGAGTCTGCAATGTACTTGCAAGAAATGATGTGTTAGGCCTTAATGAAAATGAAATGAGTTGTTTGGCCTGCCCTGTGGCAGGCCAAACAAATGACTTCCGGTGGCGCCATGTTATCTTAACAGATGCTGCACATAGCTCCACTCCGTAAAATTCACGATTTTTCGCGTTAAAATCGGATCTACAGGTCGGGACCAATTTAAAAGACATATCGGAGTCTCTGCTCGACTTGCTGATAACATTATCAGTAACAGTTGTGAATTTAACAGAGGCTTAAAGCACGTTAAATGAAAAATTCTTCCCTGGGTAAGAGCACTCAGAGGACAGTTACAAAACTCTCCTGGGGAAGCCAGACAAAGCCTACAGATTTATTTTTGAAGTGGCTTCCGAAGAAAAGGTGCTTTTCGATATGGCTACAAGACTCAAAGCAGACTTGGCCATGGACAAAGAATTTGAAGAATTAAAGCTTTCGGTAAGTGAACTGTAAGATGTAAAGGTGGATGGAAAAAGGATGGAACACATGTTGGGAGTGATGATGGAAAAGATAGAAAAGCTGATGCTAAATATGACTTCTTGTAATCAGAATGTTATTGAGTCTGTGAAGGATTCAACTGGCACTATTAATAAAAGAATTGATGAAGTGAGAGATGAACTATCGGAGATAATTAATAAGGGTGAAGAAGACACCATGAAGAAGCTCGGCGCTGTGCTGGACACTGTATCAACATGTATGTTAACAATGCACGAGATGGAGGATGAGATAGCAAGAATGGTGGAGGAGATGAAGAAGATGAGGTCAGAACAAGACCTTGCTGCACGACGGATGGCGACTCAGCTGGCTAAAGTTTCAGACAAATGTCTGGACCTCGAGGCTCGTTCGAGACGTCATAACCTAAGATTAATTGGCATACCAGAGGGAGCCAAGAGAGATAACACTTGCGAGTTTGTTGCGGGATTAATTAAAGAGGCTCTTAAGCTGCCTAACCTACCAAAAATTGAAGCAGCACACCAGGTTCCCAGATTCAAACACAAATCTCAGGATGGCTCAGAACGTACATGACAGATTATTGTGAAATTCCGGGACATTGCTGACGTGGAAGAGGTTATGAGGAATATCAAACATGGCGTGCCTCTGATGTATGGTGTAACTACTTTTAAAATCTTCAGAGACTACCCTAAGGAAATTATGCAAAAACGAAATCAATTCTGCAAGGCAAAGCAGGCTCTCCAAGGATATAAGGAGGTCAGATATGGTATTTACTACCATGCTAAAATGCGCATTTCCTACAAGGAACAGCAAAAATCATTCATAAATCCCGAGGAGGCATACAAATATGCTCCAACCATCATGGAACAGAAGGACTAGCTGGAAAGGTTGGACATTTTGGACACTCTCTCTCTTTACTATTGCAACCAGAATGGTGGCACACTGCCCAAAGAAGGAACTCTGTTTAGACGTCGTATCGGCAGAATGCTAACTCAAGGACACACTCTGTTCCAAGAGAAGGTGGAAAAAGATAATCAACGAAAGCAGAGCTCAACAACAGACTATATGAGATTGAATGAATAACCTAAATGATATAGCATTAACTTCCTTAACAATATTTACATAGAATATTAACATAGAAATAGTCATGAATGCTAATCAGAAATGCAGAAATGGGGATTTTCAAATTAAAACTCTAATTTAACCTAATAATTCTTAAGTAGATTTATAACCAGGGCGTGAGGGGATGAGGCGAGCTACTGGCTTAGTTCCAGAGCCAGAAATAGGTTAACCCCTTCATCTAATAGTCGATGATCTTTGAGGTTAAAATATACGCTTAACACTCAGTAGACAAAAATTATAGTTATATCCGGAAATACCTATGAAATGGACATATATTCTGTAAATGGGTACTATACATTTGATTTTTTTAAACTGGTCCCGTTCCATTATGTTATGATTAATTGAGGGAGCGGATTGTTTGTTTCTTTGTTTTATGTCGACACGGAAGTCAATAAAATGATTTTTCCCACCTACAGGTGGGTCACTTGTTACAGTGCCGACAAGCTCGGACACAGTATTCTCACTTGTGTTAGTTTTTTTTTATTATTTTCACAATTAATCACATGTGTGTTTTTTTTATTCAAGGACTATTGCAAAGGGAATCTACTAACTGAACATTGTAGGGTAAACGATCTCCCTATATCTAAAGACCTGAGGTACGAATGCACCGCAAGACACATAGGTATTAAATCTATTCAAAATGCAAGACGATAACCAAAATAAACCGGGAGGAATCTCATTTTGTAGTTGGAACGTTAGGGGTGTTAACAAACGCCTTAAAAGGGGTAAGATTCTAGCGCAGCTGAAAGCATACAACACAGATATTGCCTTTTTACAAGAGATGCATCTTAAACTTCAAGACCAAGCTAGATTGAGGGCGAACTGGATAGGACAAACTTTTCACTCGTCATATACGTCGAAATCTAGAGGAACGTCTATTATTATTCGCAAAGGTATTCCATTTAAACCCAAAAATACCTTAACAGATAAGGACGGGAGATATTTGATATTTGACGGGAGATCCACGCTGCCCCAATTACCTTGGTAAATATATATGCGCCCAACTTTGACAACCCACAATTTTTCAATAAAATCTTGAATATAATTGTAGAATATAACTACCAAAATGTCATAATCGGCGGAGACTTTAACTGTGTCTTAGACACTTACTTAGATAAATCCAATCAAAAACAAAGAGGTATTACGAAATCCAAAATTAGCGAACTTCTAAACACATACATAAAAAACACAAACATAACAGATGTCTGGAGGATTGCAAATCTGACCGGCAGGGATTACTCATTCTATTCTATGGTACACAAGACATATTCACGAATAGATTTTTTTTGGTGGATACAAAACTAATACCCCACACTTCTAAACCAAAATACAACACAAATACGATCTCAGATCACTCCCCAATAACTTTTTTTTAAATGGAAGGAATGACTAAGAACAAACCGTTTTGGAGATGCAATCCACAAATTTTAAAAGACCCGCAAGGGAGTACATACTTAAAAGAGCAAATGCACCTTTTCTTCGAAATAAACAACATGACAGACATATCACCTACATTATTATGGGAATCTTTTAACGCATTTATTCGAGGCGTGATAATTTCATATCAAGCTTTTCAAAATAAGAAAAATAAGACTGAACAAAGACAACTAGAAGAACAAATTAGACAACTGGACATAGAAAACGCTAAAGATCCCACTAGGGATAAACATAATAGAATAATAATACTGAAATTCAAATTAAATATATTATTATCAGAGAAAATCATAAGATAATTACAAATTACAAGACAGGAACACTTTGAATTTGGGGATAAGCCCCATAAACTTATGGCACGTCAGTTAAAAAAACGAGAAAAGGAACACACAATTTTAAAGATGAAATCAGACAAAGGGGAAATATTGACCTTGCTGAGTGATATTAATAAAAGATTTGCACAATTTTACGAGAATCTGTATACATCTATAACAATAATGGACACCAACAAAGTTACAGAGTTATTGGATAATTGTAACCTTCCTAAATTAGAGTTGCAGGAACAAAAGGAATTGGGAGCACAAATCTCAAACAAGGAAATAGAAGAAACAATAATCTCATTAAAAAATGGAAAAACACCAGGTCCCGATGGATTTAGTAACGAATTCTATAAAAGTTTTTATGACATATTTACTACTCGCCTACAGAAAATGTATACTTATGCCTTCAAAGCACAAATACTACCTGAAACACTAGCAGAATCCACGATCACACTAATACCTAAGAAAGATAAAGATGTGGAAGAACCTGGATCATACAGAACTATTGCGTTGCTAAATACAGATAAAAAAATATTAGCGAAAATACTAGCAAGAAGACTAAGTAAATGTGCTAGTAAATTAATACATCCGGATCAAACGGGGTTTATCCCTAAGATACAATCATTTAATAATATGAGACGTCTGTTCAATATAATGCATTCACACCAAACTGAAGATCAAAAACTATAAAACATATCGTTCAATGCAGAGAAAGCATTCGATCAGGTCGAATGGGATTATATGCTCAGGGTATTGCAAGAATTTGTTGTTCCATTGTTTAAAAAGGGTTTAAAGAATAAACCTAGCAATTATAGACCTATTAGTTTGACGTCAGTGGTGGGCAAATTCATGGAAAAGATACTTAGAGATAATATATCTAAGCATCTGGATAAACAGGGTCTGATCAGGAACAGTCAACATGGATTTGTGCCTGGAAGGTCATGTTTGACAAACCTTCTTGAATTTTTTGAAGCGGTTACTAGGGAAATTGATGAGGGTAAAGCAGTGGATGTTGTCTATACGGATTTCAGTAAGACCTTTGACAAGGTTCCCCATGGAAGGTTGGTTCAGAAGGTTCAATCTTTGGGTGTTAATGGCAGAGTAGCAAGATGGATTCAACAGTGGCTGAATGGGAGATGTCAGAGAGTAATGGTGGATGGCTGTTTGTCAGGTTGGAAGCCGGTGACCAGTGGGGTGCCTCAGGGATCTGTGTTGGGTCCACTGTTGTTTGTCATGTACATCAATGATCTGGATGATGGGGTGGAAATTGGATAAGTAAGTATGCAGATGATACTAAGATAGGTGGTATTGTGGATAATGAAGTAGATTTTCAAAGTCTACAGAGAGATTTGGGCCATTTGGAAAAGTGGGCTGAAAGATGGCAGATGGAGTTTAATGCTGATAAGTGTGAAGTGCTACATCTTGGCAGGACAAATCAAAATAGGACGTACATGGTAAATGGTTGGGAATTGAGGAATGCTGTGGAAACAGAGGGATCTAGGAATAACTGTGCATAGTTCCCTGAAGGTGGAATCACATGTAGATAGGGTGGTAAAGAAAGCCTTTGGTGTGCTGGCCTTTATAAATCAGAGCATTGAATATAGGAGTAGGGAAGTAATGTTAAAATTGTACAAGGCATTGGTAAGACCAATTCTGGAGTATGGTGTACAATTTTTGGTCGCCTAATTATAGGAAGGATGTCAACAAAATAGAGAGAGTACAGAGGAGATTTACTAGAATGTTGCCAGGGTTCCAGCAACTATGTTACAGAGAAAGGTTGAATAAGTTAGGTCTTTATTCTTTGGAGCGCAGAAGGTTAAGGGGGGACTTGATTGAGGTCTTTAAAATGATGAAAGGGATAGACAGAGTTGACGTGGATAAGCTTTTCCCATTGAGGGTAGGGAAGATTCAAACAAGAGGGCATGACATGAGAATTAAGGGACAGAAGTTTAGGGGTAACGTGATGGGGAACTTCTTTACTCAGAGGGTGGTGGCTGTGTGGAATGAGCTTCCAGCAGAGGTGGTGGAGGCAGGATCGATTTTAACATTTAAAAGTAAAGTGGATAGGTACATGGACGTGAAGGGAATGGAGGGGTATGGTCTGAGTGCAGGTAGATGGGACTAGGGGAAAACAAATGGTCGGCACGGACTGGAAGGGCCGAGAGGGCCTGTTTCCGTGCTGTAATTGTTATATGGTTATATGGTTATATGGTAATTTCAACTGGGAGAGAATTTTATTATATGGATTAAATTACTATATAATAAGCCAACGGGCAGAATATTAACAAACAATAATTTATCTATGAAATTTCATTTGTCAAGGGGAAACAGACAAGGATGTTCATTATCACCATTGTTAATTGCCCTCATAATTGAACCCATGGCGGAAAGAATCAGAACTCATCCGAATATCCATGGATATAAAACAAAATATTCCAATAATAAAATATCACTATACGCTGTCAACATACTATTGTACATCACAAAACCTCATATTACTATACCAAATAAATAAATTGGAATAAAAGTGAAATCATATCAATAGAACCGAAAGACTCTACACATCTTTTACAGTTTCCTTTCAAAATAGCTACGGAAAAAATTAAATACTTGGGCATCGAAATTACTAGAAGATATCAAGATATGTTTGATGAAAATTATAACCCTCTACTTAAGAAACTATGTAACTTGATTAAATTTTGGAAAACGCTTCCGATGTCCTTAATAGGCTGAATAAATGCCATAAAAATGATTTTTCTACCACAAATTTTATACCCGTTCCAATCTATCCCAATATATTTACCCAAAAAGTTTAAAAAAAACTGGATTCAGACATCACCAATTTTATTTGGGATTATAAATCCCACAGAATACAAAGAGCTCATCTGAATAAACCCAAAGTAGTAGGGGGATTAGCACTCCCCAACTTTATGTATTACTACTGGTTTGTAAATATCAGAAACATGATCCAATTGCTGCATAACTCTCCCCAACAATTGGATTGGACGATTATGGAGAGAGAGGATTGCTCTCCTTATAATATTGGAGCAATCCTTCTCTCTCCAATATTGATGAATAATATAAATTACAACAATAATCTAATTATATACAGGACAATCAGAATTTGGAAACAAATAAAACACAACCTAAAATTAAGAAATTTATCTCTCTTATCTCCTATCGGTAAAAACCCCTCATTTAAACCTTCAACTATAGATAAAGCATATACAATGGGAAAGAACTGGAATTAAAATCTTCGAAGATGTGTATGAATCGGGAAAACTATTATCATTTAAACAAATACAACTTAAATACAATTTGGGAAAAAATCAGTATTTTAAATATTTCCAAATCTGTGACTATCTGAAAAAATACGCACAAGATTATCACAATATGTCTCCAGATTTACTGGAAGAGGAAATGAATACAAAAAGGCAGAATCAGCAAACCTAATATCATATATATATATATATATATATATATATAACATTAATCTAAATGCAGGAATACCAACAACAGATGGTACCAGGAGAGACTGGGAAAGAGAATTAAGTATAAAAATTCCCAAAGAAAGGTGGGAAGAATATTTATTAAATGTGCATAAATGTTCAATTAATGTAAGACACACCTTAATACAATTTAAAATCCTACACAGATTATACTATTCAAAAACTAAAATAAGTAAACGTTTTCCCAATGCCTCACCTATATGTGATAAATGTCAATGTAAAGAAGCTAATATAGCACACTCGTTTGTCTTTTGTACAAAAACTCAAACATTTTGGACTGAAATTTTTGAAATTTTCACAAAAATATTTAAAATAAAACTGAGCCCGGAAGCAGACTGGATAATCTTCGGGATATCAGAAGATTGCCCCAAATTAAATGTGTTTCAAAAGACTCTACTTGAATATGGCTTAATAACTGGAAAAAAGCTAATCTTAAAATTCTGGAAAAACTCTCCGGTACCAACAGTCAATACGTGGATCTCAACTATGTTCGAAACACTACACTTGGAAGATATGAGACTCCGACTAGCAGGAAAATCAAACTGTTTTTATAAGACTTGGTCTGCATTTATAAATCTATTACAAGGATAAGGTGCAAGAATACCTCAAAAAAGTACCGATGTCGGGTCTTGGTAAAGGGGGAAGAAATAATGTTGAGTTGGTAGATTCCTTTTGCGAGATGTTTATAATAAAGTAACTGGCTTTTCTTTTTTCTTTCCCTATTTCTCCATTTATCTTTTTTCATATTTTTTTCCTCGCCAGGGTCTATCTCTTAATTCCCGTTTCTAACTCTTCAAGGGTTTCCTTTCCTTCTGTCATGCTTTTGCACTTTCACATCTCTTTTTCACTTTTCTACTATCTATGCTGCTATTTTTCTCTCTATTCTCTCTTTTCTAAAGCCTTATAATAAAAAATAAAAATTAAGGGGTACAATGACTGTAATACAATACAAGGGATGTACACTGATGTAACTGACAGTACTGCTAATAAATAAAGATATTTAAAAAAAGAAATGGAAATGAAAATGCAATGAGCTGTTTTGCCTGCCCTGTACTTGAAACTGCAGTGGAAATGGAAATTAAATAAAAATCCAATAATATGTTTGGCCTGCCCTGTGCTTGACACTGCAGTGCAAATGTAAATGCAATGAAAATGCAATGAGCCGTTTGGCCTGCCCTGTGCTTGAAACTGCATTGGAAATGGAAATGAAATAAAAATCCAATAATACGTTTGGCCTGCCCTGTGCTTGACACTGGAGTGCAAATGGAAATAAAATGAAAATGCAATGAGCTGTTTGACCTGAACTGTGCTTGAAAATGCAGTGGAAATGGAAATGAAAATGCAATGAGCTGTTTGGCCTGCCCTGTGCTTGAAACTGCAGTGGAAATGGAAATGAAATGAAAATCGAATAATATGTTTGGCCTGCCCTGTGCTTGACACTGGACACTTGACACTTGACAATGGAAATTAAATGAAAATGCAATTAGCTGTTTGGCATGCCCTGTGCTTGAAACTGCGGCGGAAATGGAAATGAAATAAAAATGCAATGAGCTGTTTGGCCTGCCCTGTTGAAATGAAAATGCAATGAGCTCTTTGGCCTATCCAGTGCTTGAGACTATGGTGGAAATGGAAATGAAAATGCAATGAGCAGTTTGGCATGCCCTGTGCTTGAAACTGCGGTGGAAATGGAAATGAAAGTGCAATGAGCTGTTTGGCCTGCCCTGTACTTGAAACTGCAGTGAAAATGGAAATGAAATGAAAATGCAATGAGCTGTTTGGCCTGCCCTGTGCTTGAAACTGCAGTGGAAATGACAATGAAATGAAAATGTAAGGAGATATTTGGCCTGCCCTGTGCTTGAATCTACTGTGGAAATGGAAATCAAAATGCAATGAGCTGTTCTGCCTGCCCTGTACTTGAAACAGGGGAGGCAGAGGCCCGGGAAGCCGTTGGTGCGAGAGGGTGGAGCTACCTGCGCTGTGAATATAAATCTAGCGCAGGGCTTGCTTTTCACAGCGGCCCGGGGAGCCGTTGGTGCGAGAGGGTGGAGCTACCTGCGCTGTGAATATAAATCTAGCACGGGGCTTGCTTTTCACAGGGGCCCAGGGAGCCGTTGGTGCGAGAGGGTGGAGTTACCTGCGCTGTAAGTATAAATCTAACGCGGGGTTTGCTTTTCACAGAGGCCCGTTGGTGTGGGAGGGTGGAGTTACCTGTGCTGTGAGGAGCTACAGACAGGTGGTCACTCCAAAACCACAGGAGGCAGAAAAGTGGGTCACAGTTAGGAGAGGCAAGGGCCAGAGGCAGGGACTAGAGAGAACCCCAGTGGCTGTACACCTTGGCAATAAGTACTCCTGTTTGAGTACTTTTGGGGGGCACAGCCTACCTGGGGTTAGCAACAGCGACCGGGCCTCCGGTACAAAGACCGGCCCTGTTGCTCAGAAGGGTAAGGAAAAGAAGAGGAGGGCAGCAGTAATATGGGACTCTATAGTTAGGGGGGTCAGATAGGCGATTCTGTGGACGCTGTCAGGAGACCCGGATGGTAGTTTGCCTCCCTGGTGCCAGGGTCCGGGCTGTGACTGAACGTGTCCAAGATATCTTGAAATGGGAGGGAGAGGAGCCAGAGGTCGTGGTACATATAGGTACCAATGACATAGGTAGAAAAAGAGATGAGGTCCTGAAAGGAGAATTTAGGGAATTAGGAAGAGTGTTAGGGAGAAGGACCGCAAAGGTAATAATCTCAGGATTACTGCCTGTGCCACGCGACAGTGAGAGAAGGAATGGAGCAAGGTGGAGGATAAATGCGTGGCTAAAGGACTGGTGCAGAGCGCAGAGATTCAAGTTTCTGGATAACGTGAGGGGGAACTTCTTTACTCAGAGGGTGGTGGCTGTGTGGAATGAGCTTCCAGCAGAAGTGGTGGAGGCAGGATCGATTTTAACATTTAAAAGTAAAGTGGATAGGTATATGGACGTGAAGGGAATGGAGGGGTATGGTCTGAGTGCAGGTAGATGGGACTAGGGGAAAACAAATGGTCGGCACGGACTGGAAGGACTGAGAGGGCCTGTTTCCGTGCTGTAATTGTTATATGGTTAATTGGCCTAAGATAGATACAAAATGCTGGAGAACTCAGCAGGACAGGCAGCATCTCTGGTGAAAAGAAATGGGTGAAGTTTCGGGTCGAGACCCTTCTTCAGACCCGATTGTAGACAGTATGAATTGGCCTTTGGTACTCAGGGCAATATTTCAAAGTTTGAAACAGTATAGTACTGCGAGTAAAGATGACAGTGAGATATTTCTACCACATGCAGAACGTGTAAAATGAATATATTTCAAGAATTAAATTACAAAGTGAAACATTTTTTGTAGAATCTACAAAGGGAGGCAGTAGGAACTAAATGGCATGATATATAATGAGATGCGGGTGCAGACATTGGACAATATGTATCGATCTCTGGCATAATTTGAGAAGGCTGTCAATAATCACACATTTTTAGTGTTATTAAAAGTGAAACTAGATAGAAATGCAGCAATTTATAAACTACTGTTATGCTTCATCTTGAAGATTCTTCAATCCTGCACCATTAGATTGGGTGCCTGAGCCAGAAGTTACTTGAATGGTACCATGCCAGATTTCAATTATATAAATAAACTATCAGTGATGGGTTCTTTTCTCTGTTAAGCAAGAAGGGTGAGGAAATGTAATGAAGCTGGCAATATTGTAAAGACTTTGGTGGGGTTTAGAGTTTCATTTAAAGATACAGCATGGGAAGCTTTAAGGATATTACGCTGATCAAAAAAGATAAATGTATAACATATGTAACATAATAACAATTAAACAGCTAACTGAAATGACAAGATTTCAAGAACAACCCAATCCTCAATGACGGTGGGCCCAGTGCTAAAGATACGGCTGAAGTATTCACAACCATGTTCAGCTCAATGGACCAAGTGGATAATCCGTATTGATTTTCTCCCGAGATGCCAACCATGTTTTCAGCCTATTTGATTCACTCCACATTATATTAAAAATCAACTGAGAGCACTGGATAGAGAAAAAGAAATGAAATAAGACTACATCCCAGCCATAGTACTGAAAAACTGCACTCCAGAATAGTAAGATTAAACAAGAACTTACCAGTTCGAAGTTTGATCGTTATTTTATGAGGAGTTACGATGAGGGATTACGTGCCCTCCACTCCCGCCCTCATAAAATAAATGATCAAATGGTAGTTCTAAGTCTTTTATGAAGCCTTACTATGTTACTCCGGCTTTTGGTGTTCTGTGTTTTTCATGCCGCTGCTTTGAAGTATGCCGTTGCCAGCGTGAGGCGGGTTCTTCACGTAATCCCTCATCGTAACTCCTCATAAAATAACGATCAAACTTCGAACTGGTAAGTTCTTGTTTAATCTTACTATTTTACTTCGGAGTCACGTGAGTGACTACGTGAAGATTTTAAAGCTTTCTGTGTTTTTTATGTCGTAGAATCAATCCGTACGACAGTCCGGCTAAGTAAACACATACATGAGAAACCAGACTAATGTTAGAACATTTCACAATTAACTTTTTAATGGTTTAAAGACCATATAATAACCCTCCTTATATCTGAGGGAAATGATTACAAGCGATAAAAGATAGAAGTGACTACACCATTGATTATAGCAATTAATAGTAAACAAAGCAGGTGTTTATAGTGCTCCCAACACCGCGTGTCCAAAGCTTGTCATAGTGTGAACAGGTTTATTGTAGAACTTTGAAAAAGTTTCTTCTTTACTCCACCCTACGACTTTTAAAATATGCTCGAGAGGTACGTCCCGCCCCTTCGCCGCGGACGTAGCTGCCGCCCTGGTGGAGTGAGATTTGAACACATCAGTGTCTACTCCCGCTAAAACCAACACCTGTTTCAACCATTTTGAGATAGTTTGAACTGAAGCTTTTGTGTGTGGTTTTTTGTGCGTAACCATTAACGCTTTTTCATTTCCTCGAAGGGTGTCAGTAACTTTAATATATTCGTTCAAATGTTTAACCACACACAAAGTAGGATCAATATGATAAGCTTGAAAGGTTACCTTTGTTCCAGATCTCCCTGGTCTGCTTTGTTTGATCAACTCGTAAACATAGAACACAACATTATCTGTAGTCACATGCATACAGTCTAAGCGCAACATTTGTAAAGTTTGCACTCTTTGAGCTGAAACCAGTGACATTAACATGACTAATTTCAATGTCAATCTTTCCAATGTCAACCCTTCAATTGGAGTCCATTGTCAAAGTAGCGTAAGTACAATGCTCACATCCCAAATCTCTGTGTATCTTGGTTTGGGTGGATTAATATTAAAGATTCCTTTCATGAATCTAGATATTAATGGATGCGACCCAATTGATCTCTGATCAGTCATAAGTCCTAAATAGGACGACAAGGCACTGCGTGCAGTGTTAATGGCACTGTAACTTAAATGTTGCTCAAAATGCAAATTGGCAAGGAATTCCAAAACATTTGCAATATTTACAGTATCATAAGAAATATTTGACTGTGTGCAAAAGTCTTCCCATTTTCCTAATATGTGTCATATATTGCTTTTGTGTGCTATTGCGCCATGATGCAACCATAACTTCCATAGTTTTGTCCGACAATCCCAGCTCCTGTAGTGGTCTGGTCAAAACCTGCAGATTAATAAATTCATATATGCATACAATGGGTAAATTTTTTAGTTACCGGATTAGTCAAGATATCACTACAGTTAGGAATCGACATATATGGTTCTTTAATCATATTCAGCATTACTGGGAACCAAGGTTGAGTTGGCCAGTTTGGAACTACCAACAATCCAGAAGCAGAATCTTGTTCTATCTTCTTCAGGCATCTCTGAATCAAAGCAAATTGGTGGAAAAGCATAAAAGAACATCTTTCCCCAGTGTAATGAAAAAGCAATCTACTGCTACTGCATGTGGATCGTGTTCCCAAGACACATAAGTAGGCAATTGATGATTAAGCCTAGATGCAAACAAATCTATTTCTGGCAACCCAAATTGGTTTACAATATTCTTAAATATTGCTGGCTTAAGCATCCATTCCGTATTATCTTTAAAAATCCTGGACCTTTCATCTGCTACCACATTGTCCTTACCCGGAATGTAGTTTGCTGAAATCCATATTTGGCGACCAATACACCATTGCCATATCTCATTGACCAGACAATCACATGATACTGATCTAACTCCCCCCATGTGATTAATGTATGCAACAGCCGTTTTATTGTCTAACTGTATTAACACATGTAGACCTTGTTTAGCACAACAATATGCTTTAAGTCCATAAAAAGCACCCAATAACTCCAAATAGTTAATACCATAAACTTGAAGAAACGCTTCTTCTTGAGCTTTCCATCTACCTCCACAACTGGAGGACGAATCTGTAGCCCCCCATCCGAGAGCACTAGCATCCGTTTGTAAAACCATTTCAGGTTGTTTAATCATGATATTCTTAGCAGCTTGTTGGACATTTTCAACCCACCATTGTAATTCCGACAAGGCTTCTTTTGTTAATTGCATAGGCCTGTCAAAGTGACCTGCCTTCTTTTTAAGAGCCCTTATTTTGTCCCTTTGAAGATTTTGATAATGTAATGGACCAAATTCCACTGCCGGAAATGCTGCTACCAGTTTCCCAATGGTTTTCGCCACTTCTCGGATGGAGGGATAAGGTTTGTGAATGAGGTAATTACAAGTCATCAAGATGTCATTGGCCTTCTCTGTTGGCAAAGTAACTAACATAGTCACTGAGTTAATTACAAACCCCAAAAAGTTAATTGTTTGTGCTGGCTGCAGCTGGGACTTAATTGGATGAATCAAAACCCTAGCTTTTCAAACAAAGCTTTAGTAACTGAAACTGAGTGCTCAGCTGACTCTTGAGTATCATTAATGAT
Source organism: Okamejei kenojei (assembly GCA_035221665.1). Taxonomy (NCBI): domain Eukaryota; kingdom Metazoa; phylum Chordata; class Chondrichthyes; order Rajiformes; family Rajidae; genus Okamejei; species Okamejei kenojei. Next base: position 61,045,811 of record CM069144.1, on the reverse strand, counting down.
CAGAATATCATCCAGATAAGCCATAACAATGTGTTTCTGTGCTCTTAATTGGGCTAAAACTGGTTTCAACAGTTTTGTAAAGAGTCTAGGAGCCGAACTCAATCCATTTGGTAAAGCTTTAAACTGCCATAATTGTCCCAGCCAATTAAATTTTAAATACCTCCTGAAGAATTGATGAATTGCTACAGAATAATAGGCATCCTTCAAATCAATCTTAGCCATATAACACCCTGCTGAGATAAGATATTTTGCAGTACTGAATGTCTCCATCTTAAAATGTTTGTATTCTACAAACTTATTTAGATCTGTAAGGTCCAGAATAATTCTGCAACCACCATCTTTTTTATCTCTTCGAAATATATTAGAGACAAATTGATGCTTATGTTCATAAGTCTTTTCAATTACGCCTTTTCCAGATAATTTGTCAATTTCCACATTAATCTCCATTCTTTCCTCTGCAGAAAACACATAAGCATAAGCAGGTCTATTCTGTACAGGAGGATTAACCCCTTCTTTAAAAATAATAATGGCTCCCGAAACTGCTTGTAATACATATCGATCAGAAGTAATGTTAAGCCAGGCATTATAAAATTTTTGCAATCTCCCTCCAACTGGAGAGTCATCCACAGTTTCTTTAAGTATATAAGTCTTTAATACCTCTCCGTATGAGCGTGGTGGTCTCCTTCTTCCCGAATACAGGGAAGCACTCGCCTGCACAGTACGATAGTATTTTCGTGACAAACTTCTGCTTCTATAACGAAAATCGAAACCCCTTCGGGTCGAAAAAACCCTTCTTTGTCCAAAGACAAAAGGTTTAACATTGCTAAAATATTTAGCTTCTTCATCCAACTCTTTCAGCTGTTTCGGCAAATTTTCTCCAAACAAATACCCAGGAGCTTGAACTCCACTTTCTTGACACAGGCTTGCAAACCTAGGGTGAAATATGGGCCGAATCGCCATTTTCCTCATACAATTAATTTCATAGAATGAATTACACAATAAGCCCAAAGTATCCTTTTGAATCTTTTCCATTTCCAGATTCTCCATTTGCCTGCCATAGGCCGTAATGGCAGCAGAAATTAATTTGCGCACCTTTTGAAATTTCACTTCTTGGGCTCTCATACTTGGAGTCATAGACGTCCATATCATCGGATTCACCGTAGGCACTTCCAATGAGGCACAATTTCTTGGAGCTTTATATAATTCTGATGTTTCATTCATCACAGAATTGTGAAGTTGGTGAGATACCATATAATTTATGTTTGCAGCTAGGTTTTCTTCCATAGCCTCACCACTTCCTTCAGGTATAGCAAAATCTTGTGCTATCCCAGGCACATTAGGCCTTTTCTTTTTACTTTGTGGTGTGCTTTCAAAAGCCATATAGCCACCAGCAGGGTCTGCCTTCTGCAGCCCTAAATCAATTGGGATATCATCCCATGAGACTTCTTCCAGCCCAAATCCTGGGTCCGGAGTATCATATTCCCAACTTGGCCCACAGCCATATTCATCATATTCAAACCCCTCAGGGATTTTTTGGGATTCATCTGGGTACTGTGACCCTTGTCTCATCATTGTTTGGAGAACTTTCTCCATATGCTCCATTTTTAGCCACATAGTTTTATTGTCTGGAGGTCTTTCAGTATCAGTCATCAGAAACCACGGGCCTCTCAGATTTCTTTTTGCATTTTTTAGGAACATTTTCCTCCGTGGTTATTATTTCTGGAGAATCTGGGAAACTCACTATCGGGTAAATCGGCGGCCAACGGTATCGGAACCGGGTCCGCACTAACTTTCGCGTCCCGTATTTTTACTTTCACCCCGGGAAGATCTTTTTACCCGCGAAAACTTCTTTCCCGATTTCTCCATTTTTCTTTAATAATCAGTGCTCAATCAGCACGTTAACGTGGCTCTAAATTTTACTTTTGGTTTCGTTTGCTGGAGCCACCCAGCGTAACCTAAAAAACGCCCCGGTCTAACTGCACTTACCTGCGGGCCGTTCCGACCGCTGCCGAGGAGCTGCTCCTTACTGCAGCTCCTCCTTCCGCCGTCAGCGTTGACGTCATGCCGTTGCCAGCGTGAGGCGGGTTCTTCACGTAGTCACTCACGTGACTCCGAAGTAAAATTGGCCACACCTCCAACCAAGTTGTTCCAATATGACTGCGACTGAATGTAGACTGGCAATGTATAAGTTTGCTTTTGTATCTTTCACAGGATCATGTAGGTGTTACTATTTTTTTCAAAGTAAGCGTGACAAATTCAATTTGGCTCATTTTTGCCCCACCAGCCTATATCAAGTATCAACAAAAGATGGAAGTGTCAGAGGAGAAGTGGAAGTAAAGTGAAGACAACATTTGATTAAGTGCAGCATCAATGAGTCCTGGTAAAGCTGATGCCAATAGGCAATTAAAGGCTCTGCAATGCTTGGATTCAAAGCATATATAAAGGAAGCTGGTTGCGATTGTTACAAAAAGCAGAATTCGGTAAAAAAACTCAGCAGGTCAAGCTATTGCAAAAATTGTAAAGTTGTAAGTTGACATTTTGGATCATGACCTTGCATCAGAACCCTCCGTAGATACTGCTGGACCTACAGATTCCAGCATGTGCAGTCGTTTTGCTTCAAATTTTTGGTTGTGGTTGTTCATTGGGAGGCCGGATCACAGAGAAATTCATCACAACAGTGCCCAAGCTTTCAGCTGCTTCATGAATGACCTTCCTTCCACGGTCATCTAAGACAAAGTATCCCATTTGACTGGCACTCCATTCACAACCTTAACCATTCATTCCTTTCACCACCAGTTCACAACAAAGGCATTGTGAACCACATATAAATTGCACCTTCCAAACTGTTGGAGATACCATAACATTAACAATAACCAGCAATTTACACCACAATAATGTGCCCTAACTCTTCACTAATGTGTGATGGGGAAAAAAGGTTGTCAGAAATTGAAAAGTTCACTCACTAAGTTTGATTTTGAGGAAATGATTAACAAGGGGAGAATGATAGACAAATGCATTTGGTTTGGGATCTCAAAAGCATAAGATTTAGCTGTTTATAGGCCTCACCACTAAAGCTAGAATAAAAGATGAGATGACAGACTAAAGCAAACAAATAGATGGCTATAAAATTCAGAGAAGCAAGGTGATGAAGGAATTTAAAAAAAATCAGATAAACATGTGTCCAAGACCTTTATTAGCAATAATTAATTACCATGGTTTGGTGTAAAGATAGCATATTGCCAGCAGATATTTTGATGAATTAATATGAGATGCGCACAAAATGGCCAACCTGGAGAGCATTACAATACATGAGAATGAATGTGATGAAGATTTCAGAAGCAGATGGCATGGAGGTTGAAATGCATTGAAGAGCAAGTAAATTGTATCAGTAAAGATCGTTATATTGTATTGGATGATCATAACATGGCTGAGTTGTGTGCTGAAGCTCAATGTTAGTAGTCAGGTGGGGGAATTAAATCAACTCCGAGGGAATGTTTTCTTTGTTAAGAATGAAGGCAACAGCATCAACTTTACCAATAATTAGCCAATGCATGCTGCATTTCAAATAAGACTAGTATGGTCCACAATGTCTGTGCCGAACATGCCAAGGTGAACTAATCTCATCTCCCTGCGCATGGTCCATATCCTCCTCATTCCCTGCATATCCACGTACCTTTCTAAAAACCTCTTAAACACCACTATCATACCAGGCTCTACCACCACCCCCCCTGGTAGCGCATTCCAGAAACCCACCATCTTCCGTGTAAAAGACCTTCCCTGCACATCTCCATTAAACTATGCCCCTTTCACCTTATAGCTGTGCCCTCTAGTCTTTGGCATTTCCACTATGGGAAAAGGGTTCTGACAGTCTCCCCTTTCATAATTTTATATACTTAAGGAAGCAGGAGTATATTGGAAGTAGTTCAGAAACATTTCCAACCCATTCCCATCATGCTGATTGGCTGATCTGTTTGCAATTCAAATGTAATGTCCAACTATCCTGTTCCTTATAATGTAAAGTGCATTTTTGTCTATATTTTTAAGATACATAAAGAGCATTTTCAACTACATCTGGTAGAACTGCCATTAGATTTGTAAATGTATTAACTCTTTCAATAAAGATTTGCAAATCTTATTTAAAGTAGGATTTCATTCTCCCAGTCCTCGTAATAAGGTGGACGAGTTGAATGTGCAGATGCTCGGCTCTTCGCTGGCTCTCCGGCTCGTCTCTACTGCTGGTCCCACTGCTCGGCTCATCGCTGGCTCTCCGGCTCACTTGGCTGCTGCTAGGCTCGTCGCTGACTCTCCGGCTCGTCTCTGCTGCTGGGCCCGCGGCTCGGCTCATCGCTTTCTCCCTCAGCCGGTCGGCTTCACTCACGCAGCCGGTTTTTTCACTCTGCTGGTCCGCTTCACTCACGCGGCCGGACCCTTCACTCTGCCGGTCGGCTTCACTCACGCGGCCGGCTTTCTCTCACGACCGGGCTGAGTCTTCTTCCCGCCGGGCTGACTCAGTTTTCGTCGGTGGTTTCTCCGGACCTGTCCGTGGCCTACATGGTACTAGGCCCTCACCCGACGTCGATGGCGGCTGCACAGCCCTGGAAAACGTTCCAGGTAAGTTGACCTTTCTTTTCCTTTTTCTTTTCTTTGCATGGAGGCTTGAGGCTTGAGACCCTCTATATTATTATTATTTTTGTTTTACTCTGACACCATGTAATGTTTGAGACCACGTAAGGCCCTGTTGTGACTAGCACAAAGACAACACGTCCGCCATCGAGTAAGATATGTTTAATCTGCAATGACTGAAACTTCCAGAAGGTCACTTGACTTCAGTCATGAGGCACAGGTACATTTGCCAGCTTCTCTTTTGGCCTCAAGGGGCACTGGCATTTACATTATATATTACATTACATATATTATATATAGAACATTACAAAGACATCACAGAATGTATGCGGGATAGTTTTCTAAACCAACATGTGGAGGAACCAACGAGAGAGCGGGCTATTCTAGACTGGATATTGAGTAGTGAGGAAGGGTTAGTTAGCAGCCTTGTTGTACGTGGCCCCTTGGGCAAGAGTGACCATAATATGGTTGAGTTATTCATTAGGATGGAGAGCGACATTGTTAATTCAGAAACACGGGTCCTGAACTTAAAGAAAGGTAACTTTTAGGGTATGAGACGTGAATTGGCCAAGATCGACTGGCAATTGACTCTTGAAGGGTTGACGGTGGATATGCAATGGAAGACATTTAAAGACTGCATGGATGAACTATAACAATTGTTCATCCCAGTATGGCAAAAGAATAAATCAGGGAAGGTGGCGCATCCATGGATAACGAAGGAAATCAGGGATAGTATCAAAGAAAAAGATGAAGCATACAAATTAGCCAGAAAAAGCAGCCTACCAGAGGACTGGGAGGGATTCAGAGACCAACAGAGGAGGACAAAGGGCTTAATTAGGAAAGGGAAAATGGAGTATGAAAGAAAACTGGCAGGAAACATAAAAACTGACTGCAAAAGTTTTTATCGATATGGGAAGCGCAAAAAATTAGTTAAAACAAATGTGGGTCCCTTGCAGTCAGAAACGGGTGAATTGATCATGGTGAACAAGTACTTGGCAGACCAATTGAATAACTACTTTGGTTCTGTCTTCACTAAGGAAGACATAAATAATTTGCCGGAAATAGCAGGGGATCGGGGGTCAAATGAGATGGAGGAAATGAGATGGAGGAAATCCAGGTTAGCCGGAAAGTGGTGTTGGGTAAATTGAATGGATTAAAGGCCGATAAATCCCCAGGGCCAGATAGGCTGCATCCCAGGGTACTTAAGGAAGTAGCCCCAGAAATAGCAGATGCCTTAGTGATAATTTTTCAAAACTCTTTAGATTCTGGAGTAGTTCCTGAGGATTGGAGGGTAGCTAATGTAACCCCACATTTTAAAAAGGGAGGGAATTACAGACCAGTTAGTCTAACATCGGTAGTGGGGAAACTGCTAGAGTCAATTATTAAAGATGGGATAGCAGCCCATTTGGAAAGTGGTGAAATCATTGGACAAAGTCAGCATGGATTTACGAAGGGTAAATCATGTCTGACGAATCTTATTGAATATTTGAGGATGTAACTAGTAGAGTGGATAAGGGAGAAGCAGTGGATGTGTTGTATCTGGACTTTCAGAAGGCTTTTGAAAAGGTCCCACACAAGAGATTGGTATACAAACTTAAAGCACATGGTATTGGTGGTTCAGTATTGATGTGGATAGAGAACTGGCTGGCAGACGGGAAGCAAAGAGTAGGAGTGAACGGGTCCTTTTCAGGATGGCAGACAGTGACTAGTGGGGTGCCGCAAGGCTCAGTGCTGGGACCCCAGCTATTTACAATATACATTAATGATTTGGACGAGGGAATTAAATGCAACATCTCGAAGTTTGCGGATGACACGAAGCTGGGGGGCAGTGTTTGCTGTGAGGAGGATGCTAGGAGGCTACAGGATGACTTGGATAGACTGGGTGAGTGGGCAAATGCATGGCAGATGCAATATAATATGGATAAATGTGAGGTTATCCACTTTGGTGGCAAAAACAGGAAGGTAGACTTTTATTTGAATGGTGATCGATTAGGAAAAGGGGAGATGCAGCGAGACCTGGGTGTCATGGTACACCAGTCATTGAAAGTAGGCATGCAGGTGCAGCAGGCTGTGAAGAAAGCGAATGGTATGTTGGCATTCATAGCAAAAGGATTTGAGTACAAGAGCAGGGAGGTTCTACTGCAGTTGTACAGGGTCTTGGTGAGGCCACACCTGGAATATTGCGTACAGTTTTGGTCTCCTAATCTGAGGAAAGACATTCTTGCCATAGAGCGAGTACAGAGAAGGTTCACCAGACTGATTCCTGGGATGGCACGACTTCCATATGAAGAAAGACTGGATAGACTTGGCTTGTATTCGCTGGAATTTAGAAGATTGAGGGGTGATCTCATAGAGACTTACAAAATTCTTAAGGGGTTGGACAGGCTAGATGCAGGAAGATTGTTCCCGATGTTGGGGAAGTCCAGGACATCGGGTCACAGTTTAAGGATTAGGGGGAAGTCTTTTAGGACCGAGATGAGAAAATCGTTTTTCACACAGAGCGTGGTGAATCTGTGGCATTCTCTGCCACAGAAGGTAGTTGAGGCCAGTTTGTTGGCCATATTTAAGAGGGAGTTGGATGTGGCCCTTGTGGCTGAAGGGATCAGGGGGTATGGAGAGAAGGCAGGTACAGGATACTGAGTTGGATGATCAGCCATGATCATATTGAATGGCGGTGCAGGCTTGAAGGGCCGAATGGCCTGCTCCTGCACAAAATTTCTATGTTTCTATGTTTCTATGAAACTGCAGGGGAAATGGAAATAAAATGAAAATGCAATGATCTGTTTGGCCTGCCCTGTACTTGAAACTGAGGTGTAAATGGAAATGAAAATGCAATGAGCTGTTTGGCGTGCCCTGTGCTTGAAACTGCCATAGAAATGGCAATTAAATGAAAATGCATGGAGCTATTTGGCCTGCCCTGTGCTTGAATCTACAGTGGAAACAGAAATGAAAATGTAATGAGCTGTTTGGCCTCCCCTGTACTTGAAACTGCAGTAGAAATGGAAATGAAATGAAAATGCAATTAACTGCTTGACCTGCCCTATGCTAGAAACTTCAGTGGAAATGGCAATAAAATCAAAATGAAAGGAGCTATTTGGCCTGCCCTGTGCTTGAATCTACAGTGGAAATGGTCATTAAATGAAAATCAAATAATATGTTTGGCCTGCCCTGTGCTTGACACAGGAGTGCAAATGGAAATAAAATGAAAATGCCATGAGCTGTTTGGCCTGCCCTCTGCTTGAAACTGCAGTGGAAATGTAAATGAAATGAAAATGCAATTAGCTGTTTGGCATGCCCTGTTCTTGAAACTGTGGTGTAAATGGATATGAAACAAAAATGCAATGAGCTGTGTGGCCTGCCCTGTGCTTGAAACTGCTGTTGAAATTTAAATGGAATAAAATTGCAATGAACCTTTTGGCCTCTCCAGTGCTTGAAACTGCAGTGGCAATGGCATTGAAATGAAAAAGCAAGAAGGTATTTGGCCTGCCCTGTGCTTGAGACTGTGGTGGAAATGGGAATGAAAATGCAATGAGCTGTTTGGCCTGGCCTGTGCTTGAAACTGCCATAGAAATGGCAATTCAATGAAAATGCATGGAGCTATTTGGCGTGCCCTGTGCTTGAATCTACAGTGGAAACAGAAATGAAAATGCAATGAGCTGTTTGGTCTCCCCTGTACTTGAAACTGCAGTGGAAATGGAAATGAAATGAAAATGCAATGAGCTGCTTGCCCTGCCCTATGCTAGAAACAGCAGTGGAAATGGCAATGAAATGAACATGCAAGGAGCTATTTGGCCTGCCCTCTGCTTGAATCCAGAGTGGAAATGGAAATGAAATGAAAATCCAATAATATGTGTAGCCTGCCCTGTGCTTGACAATGGGGTGCAAATGGAAATGTGCTGTTTGCCCTGCCCTATGCTAGAAACTGCAGTGGAAATGGCAATGAAATGAAAATGCAAGGAGCTGTTTGGCATACCCTGTTCTTGAAACTGCGGTGAAAATCGAAATGAAACAAAAATGTAATGAGCTGTTTGGCCTGCCCTGTGCTTGAAACTGCTGTTGAAATGTAAATTGAATAAAAATGCAATGAACATTTTGGCCTGCCCTGTGCTTGAAATTGCAGTGGAAATGAAAATGAAATTTAAAAGCAATGACCTCTGTGGCCTGTCCAGTGCTTGACACAGTAGTGGAAATGGAATTGAAATGAAAATGAAATGAGCTGTTAAGATTGCCCTGTGCTTGAAACTGCAGTGGAAATGGAAATGAAAATGCAATGAGCTGTTTGGCCTGCCCAGTACTTGAAACTGCAGTGGAAATGGCAATGAAATGAAAATGCAAGGAGTTATTTGGCCTGCCCTGTGCTTGAATCTACAGTGGAAACGGAAATGAAAATGCAATGAGCTGTTTGGCCTGCAATGTACTTGAAACTGCAGTGGAAATGGAAATGAAATGAAAATGCAATGAGCTGTTTGGCCTGCCCTGAACTTGAAAATGCAGTGTAAATGGCAATGAAGTGAAAATGCAAGGAGCTATTTGGCCTGCCCCAGGCTTGAATCTACAGTGGAAATGGAAATGATATGAAAATCCAATAATATGTTTGGCCTGCCCAGTGTTTGACACTGGAGTGCAAATGGAAATGAAATTAAAATGCAATAAGCTGTTTGGCCTGCCCTGTGCTTGACACTGGGGTCCAAATGGAAATGAAATGAAAATGCAATGAGCTGTTTCGCCAGCCCTGTGCTTGAACCTGCCATTTAAATGTAATTGGATATAAAAGGAAATGAACTTTTTGGCCAGCCCTGTGCATAAAACTGCAGTGGAAAGGTGAAGGAAATTAAAATGCAATTGGCTCTTTGGCCTGTCCAGTGCTTGAAACTGCAGTGGAAATGGTATTGAAATGAAAATGCAATGGGCTGTTTGGCCTGCCCTGTGCTTGAAACTGCAGTGGAAATGGAAATGTAAATGCAATGAGCTGTTTGGACTGCCTTGTACTTGACACTGGAGTGCAAATGGAAATGAAATGAAAACGCAATAAGCTGTTTGGCCTGCCCTGTGCTTGAAACTGTTGTGGAAATGGAAATGGAATGAAAATGCAAAGAGCTCTTTGGCCTGTCCACTGCTTGAAACTACAGTGGAAATGGCAATGAAATGAAAAAGCAAGGAGCTGTTTGGCCTGCCCTGTGCATGAAACTGCGGTGGAAATAGCAATGAAAATGCAATGAGCTGTTTGGCCTGCCCCTTACTTGATACTGCAGTGGAAATGGAAATGAAATGAAAATACAATGAGCTGTTTTGCCTATTCTGTGCTTGAAACTGCAGTGGAAATGGAAATTAAATGAACATCCAATAATATCTTTGGCCTGCCCTGTGCTTGAATCTGCAGTGGAAATGGAAATGAAATTAAAAAGCAATGAGCTCTTTGGCCTGTCCAGTTCTTGAAACTGTAGTGGAAATGGAATTGAAATGAAAATGAAATTAGCTGTGAAGCTTGCCCTGTGCTTGAAACTGCAGTGGAAATGGAAATGAAATTGCAATGAGCTGTTTGGCCTGCCCAGTACTTGAAACTGCAGTGGAAATGGAAATGAAATGGAAATGAAATGGAAATGAAATGAAAATGCAACGGCTGTTTGGCCTGCCCTGTGCTAGAAACGGCAGTGGAAATTGCAATGAAATGAAAATGCAATGAGCTATTTGGCCTGCCCTGTGCTTGAATCTACAGTGGAAACAGAAATGAAAATGCAATGAGCTGTTTGGCCTGCCCTGTACTTGAAACTGGAGTGCAAATGGAAATGAAATGAAAACGCAATACACTGTTTGGCCTGCCCTGTACTTGAAACTGGAGTGGAAATGGAAATGAAATGAAAATGCAATGAGCTGTTTGGCCTGCCTTGTGCTTGAAAATGCAGTGGTAATGGCAATGAAATGAAAATGCAAGGAGATATTTGGCCTGCCCTCTGCTTGAATCCAGAGTGGAAATGGAAATGAAATGAAAATCCAATAATATGTGTAGCCTGCCCTGTGCTTGACAATGGGGTGCAAATGGAAATGAAATGAAAACGCAATGTGCTGTTTGCCCTGCCCTGTGCTTGAAACTGCTGTTGAAATGTAAATTGAATAAAAATGCAATGAACATTTTGGCCTGCCCTGTGCTTGAAATTGCAGTGGAAATGGAAATGAAATTTAAAAGCAATGAGCTCTATGGCCTGTCCAGTGCTTGATACTGTAGTGGAAATGGAATTGAAATGAAAATGCAATGAGCTGTTAAGATTGCCCTGTGCTTGAAACAGCAGTGGAAATGGAAATGAAAATGCAATGAGCTGTTTGGCCTGCCCAGTACTTGAATCTACAGTGGAAACGGAAATGAAAATGCAATGAGCTGTTTGTCCTGCAATGTGCTTGAAACTGCAGTGGAAATGGAAATGAAATGAAAATGCAATGAGCTGTTTGGCCTGCCCTGAACTTGAAAATGCAGTGTAAATGGAAATGAAATTAAAATGCAATGAGCTGTTTAGCCTGCCCTGTGCTTGAAACTGCAGTGGAAATGGCAATGAAGTGAAAATGCAAGGAGCTATTTGGCCTGCCCTGGGCTTGAATCTACATTGGAAATGGAAATGAAATGAAAATCCAATAATATGTTGGCCTGCCCAGTGCTTGACACTGGAGTGCAAATGGAAATGAAATTAAAATGCAATGAGCTGTTTGCCCTGCCCTGTGCTTGACACTGGGGTCCAAATGGAAATGAAATGAAAATGCAATGAGCTGTTTTGCCAGCCCTGTGCTTGAACCTGCCATTTAAATGTAAATGTATTAAAAAGGCAATGAACATTTTGGCCAGCCCTGTACATAAAACTGCAGTGGAAAGGTAAAGGAAATTAAAATGCAATTAGCTCTTTGGCCTGTCCAGTGCTTGAGATTGCAGTGGAAATGAAAATGAAAATGCAATGAGCTGTTTGGCTTGCCCTGTACTTGAAACTGAGGTGTACATGGAAATGAAAATGCAATGAGCTGTTTGGCCTGCCCTGTGCTTGAAACTGCCATAGAAATGGCAATTAAATGAAAATGCATGGAGCTATTTGGCCTGCCCTGTGCTTGAATCTACAGTGGAAACAGAAATGAAAATGCAATGAGCTGTTTGGCCTCCCCTGTACTTGAAACTGCAGCGGAAATGGAAATGAAATGAAAATGCAATGAGCTGCTTGACCTGCCCTATGCTAGAAGCTGCAGTGGAAATGGCAATGAAATCAAAATGAAAGGAGCTATTTGGCCTGCCCTGTGCTTGAATCTACAGTGGAAATGGTCATTTAATAAAAATCAAATAATATGTTTGGCCTGCCCTGTGCTTGTCACTGGAGTGCAAATGGAAATGAAATGAATATGAAAGAAGCTATTTGGGCTGCCCTGTGCTTGAAACTGTAGTGGAATTGGAAAGTAAATGAAAATCCAATAATATGTTTGGCCTGCCCTGTGCTTGACAGTGGAGTCCAAATGGAAATGAAATGAAAATGCAATGAGCTGTTTGGCCTGCCCTGTGCTGGAATCTGCAGTGGAAATGGAAATGAAATGAAAATGCAATTAGCTGTTTGGCATACCCTGTTCTTGAAACTGCGGTGGAAATGGAAATGAAACAAAAATGTAATGAGCTGTTTGGCCTGCCCTGTGCTTGAAACTGCTGTTGAAATGTAAATTGAATAAAAATGCAATGAACTTTTTGGCCTGCCCTTTGCTTGAAATTGCAGTGGAAATGGAAATGAAATTTAAAAGCAATTGAATAAAAATGCAATGAACTTTTTGGCCTGTCCAGTGCTTGAAACTGTAGTGGAAATGGAATTGAAATGAAAATGAAATGAGCTGTTAAGATTGCCCTGTGCTTGAAACTGCAGTGGAAATGGAAATGAAAATGCAATGAGCTGTTTGGCCTGCCCAGTACTTGAAACTGCAGTGGAAATGGCAATGAAATGAAAATGCAAGGAGCTATTTGGCCTGCCCTGTGCTTGAATCTACAGGGGAAACGGAAATGAAAATGTAATGAGCTGTTTGGCCTGCAATGTACTTGAAACTGCAGTGGAAATGAAATGAAATGAAATGAAAAAGCAATGAGCTGTTTGGCCTGCCCTGAACTTGAAAATACAGTGTAAATGGAAATGAAAATGCAATGAGCTGTTTGGTCTGCCCTGTGCTTGAAACTGCAGTGGAAATGGCAATGAAGTGAAAATGCAAGGAGCTATTTGGCCTGCCCTGGGCTTGAATCTACAGTGGAAATGGAAATGAAATGAAAATCCAATAATATGTTGGCATGCCCTGTGCTTGACACTGGAGTGCAAATGGAAATGAAATTAAAATGCAATGAGCTGTTTGGCCTGCCCTCTGCTTGAAACTGCCATAGAAATGGCAATTAAATGAAAATGCATGGAGCTATTTGGCCTGCCCTGTGCTTGAATCTACAGTGGAAACAGAAATGAAAATGCAATGAACTGTTTGGCCTCCCCTGTACTTGAAACTGCAGCGGAAATGGAAATGAAATGAAAATGCAATGAGCTGCTTGACCTGCCCTATGCTAGAAGCTGCAGTGGAAATGGCAATGAAATCAAAATGAAAGGAGCTATTTGGCCTGCCCTGTGCTTGAATCTACAGTGGAAATGGTCATTTAATGAAAATCAAATAATATGTTTGGCCTGCCCTGAGCTTGTCACTGGAGTGCAAATGGAAATGAAATGAAAATGAAAGGAGCTATTTGGCCTGCCCTGTGCTTGAAACTGTAGTGGAAATGGAAAGTAAATGAAAATCCAATAATATGTTTGGCCTGCCCTGTGCTTGACAGTGGAGTCCAAATGGAAATGAAATGAAAATGCAATGAGCTGTTTGGCCTGCCCTGTGCTGGAATCTGCAGTGGAAATGGAAATGAAATGAAAATGCAATTAGCTGTTTGGCATACCCTGTTCTTGAAACTGCGGTGGAAATGGAAATGAAACAAAAATGTAATGAGCTGTTTGGCCTGCCCTGTGCTTGAAACTGCTGTTGAAATGTAAATTGAATAAAAATGCAATGAACTTTTTGGCCTGCCCTTTGCTTGAAATTGCAGTGGAAATGGAAATGAAATTTAAAAGCAATTGAATAAAAATGCAATGAACTTTTTGGCCTGTCCAGTGCTTGAAACTGTAGTGGAAATGGAATTGAAATGAAAATGAAATGAGCTGTTAAGATTGCCCTGTGCTTGAAACTGCAGTGGAAATGGAAATAAAAATGCAATGAGCTGTTTGGCCTGCCCAGTACTTGAAACTGCAGTGGAAATGGCAATGAAATGAAAATGCAAGGAGCTATTTGGCCTGCCCTGTGCTTGAATCTACAGGGGAAACGGAAATGAAAATGTAATGAGCTGTTTGGCCTGCAATGTACTTGAAACTGCAGTGGAAATGGAAATGAAATGAAAAAGCAATGAGCTGTTTGGCCTGCCCTGAACTTGAAAATACAGTGTAAATGGAAATGAAAATGCAATGAGCTGTTTGGTCTGCCCTGTGCTTGAAACTGCAGTGGAAATGGCAATGAAGTGAAAATGCAAGGAGCTATTTGGCCTGCCCTGGGCTTGAATCTACAGTGGAAATGGAAATGAAATGAAAATCCAATAATATGTTGGCATGCCCTGTGCTTGACACTGGAGTGCAAATGGAAATGAAATTAAAATGCAATGAGCTGTTTGGCCTGCCCTCTGCTTGAAACTGCCATAGAAATGGCAATTAAATGAAAATGCATGGAGCTATTTGGCCTGCCCTGTGCTTGAATCTACAGTGGAAACAGAAATGAAAATGCAATGAACTGTTTGGCCTCCCCTGTACTTGAAACTGCAGCGGAAATGGAAATGAAATGAAAATGCAATGAGCTGCTTGACCTGCCCTATGCTAGAAACTGCAGTGGAAAGGGCAATAAAATCAAAATGAAAGGAGCTATTTGGCCTGCCCTGTGCTTGAATCTACAGTGGAAATGGTCATTTAATGAAAATCAAATAATATGTTTGGCCTGCCCTGAGCTTGTCACTGGAGTGCAAATGGAAATGAAATGAAAATGAAAGGAGCTATTTGGCCTGCCCTGTGCTTGAAACTGTAGTGGAAATGGAAAGTAAATGAATATCCAATAATATGTTGGCCTGCCCTGTGCTTGACAGTGGAGTCCAAATGGAAATGAAATGAAAATGCAATGAGCTGTTTGGCCTGCCCTGTGCTTGACACTGGAGTATAAATGGAAATAAAATGAAAATGCCATGAGCTGTTTGGTCTGCCCTGTGCTTGAAACTGCAGTGGAAATGTTAATGAAATGAAAATGCAAATAGCTGTTTGGCATGCCCTGTTCTTGAAACTGTGGTGGAAATGGATATGAAACAAAAATGCAATGAACTGTGTGGCCTGCCCTGTACTTGAAACTGTGGTGGAAATGGAAATGAAATTGCAATGAGCTGCTTGACCTGCCCTCTGCTTGAAACTGCAGTGAAAATGGCAATGAAATGAAAATGCAATGAGCTGTTTGGCCTGCCCTGTCCTTCAAACTGCAGTGAAAATGGCAATGAAATGAAAATGCAAGGTGCTATTTGGCCTGCCCTGTACTTGAAACTGCAGTGGAAATGGAAATTAAATTAATATGCAAAGAGCTGTTTGGCCTGCCCTGTGCTTGAATCTGCATTGGAAATGGAAATGAAATGAAACTGCAATTAGCTGCTTGACCTGCCCTCTGCTTGAATCTACAGTGGAAATGGAAATTAAATGAAAATCCAATAATATGTTTTGCCTGCCCGGTGCTTGACACTAGAGTGCGAATTGGAATGAAATGAAAATGCAATGAGCTGTTTGGCCTGCCCTGTACTTCAAACCGCAGTGGAAATGTAAATTAAATGAAAATCCAATAATATGTTTGGACCTCCCTGTGCTTGACACTGGAATGCAAATGGAAATGAAATGAAAATGCAATGAGCTGTTTGGCGTGCGCTGTGCTTGAAACTGCAGTGGAATGGAAATGAAATGAAAATTCAATTAGCTGTTTGGCACGCCCTGTTCTTGAAACTGCGGTGGAAATGGTAATGAAATATAAATGCAATTAGCTGTTTGGCCAGCCCTGTGCTGGAAACTGCTGCTGAAATGGTAATGGAATAAAAATGCAATGAACTTTCTGGCCTGCCCTGTGCTTGAAACTGCAGTGGAAATTGAAATGAAATGAAAATGCAATGAGCTATTTGGCCTGCCCTCTGTTTGAATCTACAGTGGAAATGGAAATGAAATGAAAATGCAATGAGCTGTTTGGCCTGCCCTCTACGTGAAACTGCAGTAGAAATGGAAATGAAATGAAAATGCAATAAGCTGCTTGGCCTGCTATGTGCTTGAAACCTCAATGGAAATGGAAATGAAATGAAAATGCAATGATCTGTTTGGCCTGCCCAGTACTTGAAACTGCAGTGGAAATGGCAATGAAATGAAAATGCAAGGAGCTATTTGGCCTGCCCTGTGCTTGAATCTACAGGGGAAACGGAAATGAAAATGTAATGAGCTGTTTGGCCTGCAATGTACTTGAAACTGCAGTGGAAATGGAAATGAAATGAAAAAGCAATGAGCTGTTTGGCCTGCCCTGAACTTGAAAATGCAGTGTAAATGGAAATGAAATGAAAATGCAATGAGCTGTTTGGTCTGCCCTGTGCTTGAAACTGCAGTGGAAATGGCAATGAAGTGAAAATGCAAGGAGCTATTTGGCCTGCCCTGGGCTTGAATCTACAGTGGAAATGGAAATGAAATGAAAATCCAATAATATGTTGGCATGCCCTGTGCTTGACACTGGAGTGCAAATGGAAATGAAATTAAAATGCAATGAGCTGTTTGGCCTGCCCTCTGCTTGAAACTGCCATAGAAATGGCAATTAAATGAAAATGCATGGAGCTATTTGGCCTGCCCTGTGCTTGAATCTACAGTGGAAATAGAAATGAAAATGCAATGAGCTGCTTGACCTGCCCTATGCTAGAAACTGCAGTGGAAAGGGCAATAAAATCAAAATGAAAGGAGCTATTTGGCCTGCCCTGTGCTTGAATCTACAGTGGAAATGGTCATTTAATGAAAATCAAATAATATGTTTGGCCTGCCCTGAGCTTGTCACTGGAGTGCAAATGGAAATGAAATGAAAATGAAAGGAGCTATTTGGCCTGCCCTGTGCTTGAAACTGTAGTGGAAATGGAAAGTAAATGAAAATCCAATAATATGTTTGGCCTGCCCTATGCTTGACAGTGGAGTCCAAATGGAAATGAAATGAAAAAGCAATGAGCTGTTTGGCCTGCCCTGTGCTTGACACTGGAGTATAAATGGAAATAAAATGAAAATGCCATGAGCTGTTTGGTCTGCCCTGTGCTTGAAACTGCAGTGGAAATGTTAATGAAATGAAAATGCAAATAGCTGTTTGGCATGCCCTGTTCTTGAAACTGTGGTGGAAATGGATATGAAACAAAAATGCAATGAACTGTGTGGCCTGCCCTGTACTTGAAACTGTGGTGGAAATGGAAATGAAATTGCAATGAGCTGCTTGACCTGCCCTCTGCTTGAAACTGCAGTGAAAATGGCAATGAAATGAAAATGCAATGAGCTGTTTGGCCTGCCCTGTCCTTCAAACTGCAGTGAAAATGGCAATGAAATGAAAATGCAAGGTGCTATTTGGCCTGCCCTGTACTTGAAACTGCAGCGGAAATGGAAATTAAATTAATATGCAAAGAGCTGTTTGGCCTGCCGTGTGCTTGAATCTGCATTGGAAATGGAAATGAAATGAAACTGCAATTAGCTGCTTGACCTGCCCTCTGCTTGAATCTACAGTGGAAATGGAAATTAAATGAAAATCCAATAATATGTTTTGCCTGCCCGTGCTTGACACTAGAGTGCGAATTGGAATGAAATGAAAATGCAATGAGCTGTTTGGCCTGCCCTGTACTTCAAACCGCAGTGGAAATGTAAAATTAAATGAAAATCCAATAATATGTTTGGACCTCCCTGTGCTTGACACTGGAATGCAAATGGAAATGAAATGAAAATGCAATGACTGTTTGGCGTGCGCTGTGCTTGAAACTGCAGTGGAATGGAAATGAAATGAAAATTCAATTAGCTGTTTGGCACGCCCTGTTCTTGAAACTGCGGTGGAAATGGTAATGAAATATAAATGCAATTAGCTGTTTGGCCAGCCCTGTGCTGGAAACTGCTGCTGAAATGGTAATGGAATAAAAATGCAATGAACTTTCTGGCCTGCCCTGTGCTTGAAACTGCAGTGGAAATTGAAATGAAATGAAAATGCAATGAGCTATTTGGCCTGCCCTCTGTTTGAATCTACAGTGGAAATGGAAATGAAATGAAAATGCAATGAGCTGTTTGGCCTGCCCTCTACGTGAAACTGCAGTAGAAATGGAAATGAAATGAAAATGCAATAAGCTGCTTGGCCTGCTATGTGCTTGAAACCTCAATGGAAATGGAAATGAAATGAAAATGCAATGATCTGTTTGGCCTGCCCTGTGCTTGAAAGTGCAATGGAAATGGAAATTAAATGAAATTGCAATGAGCTGTTTGGCCTGCCCTGTGCTTGAAACTGCAATGGAAATGGAAATGAAATGGAAATGCAATGAGCTGTTGGGCCTGACCTGTGCTTGAAACTGCAATGGAAATGGAAATGAAATGAGTTGTTTGGCCAGCCTGAAACCTCTAATTTCGGCCCACAAGGCCCCTATTAGTTGAGAAACCAGTCCCGTATGCCCAACATGCCCGTATTAGCCCAGGTGGAGCATTTTGGCTGTAAAGGTCCGTGCCTGGCCAGAAAAAGTCTAGAAAAAGTGCGTTTCAATGAGATTACACTCAGATTATTTAAACAAAAGAGCCCCTTCGGCCCATCAGGCCTGTACTAGCCCAGGAGGTGTAACTTTGGCTTCGGCTTCAGGAGGGGGCTGGGATGGCTCCAGGCAGGGGCCGGTGGAGTGGGGGGGGGGGAAGTGACCTGCAACTGGGGACGGGGATGGCTTCAGGAGGAGGCTGTTATGAGCATCCTGTATCCGAGGATGGAGATGGCTTCAGGTGGAATCCAGTGGGGGGCGGAGGAGGGGGGGTCAGTGTCCTGTAGCCAGGGGGAGAGGAACATTTCAGGAAGGGCCCATTAGGGGAGCGTCCTGCAGCCGGGGGAGGTGGATGGCTTCAGACGGGGGTCGGTGGGAGGGGAGCTGCAGGTCTGGGCCTGAGTGGGGGCCTTTCTGAAGGGTTAATATAGGTGTTGTGGGCCGAAGGGACTGGTTTCCAGAGGGCTAGTACAGACATTGAAGGCCAAATGGAATTTTCTTGGGTTAGTCCTGCAGCTGGGGATGAGGAGGGGAACGGCTTCAGGTGGGCGCCAGCGTAAGCGTTCTGTAGCAGGGCAAGAGGGCTGCATCAGGCAAGAGCCAATGGGGGGAAGGGCATGGCCTCAGGCAGCGGCTGATGGGGGGAGCGGAAGGACTGCCATGGCCTGCCGCAGCCGTGGCCTACCGCTGGGGGGGGGTGTGTGAGGGGAAGGGGTGGGAAGATGTGTGTGGGAGGGGCTTGTGCGCAGGGGTGGTGTGCCCTGCCAGCGGCATCCTCAATCCCCCCACACTCACTCCTCACTTCCCCATGATCTCGAAGTTGCAGCAGTCAGCCAGGCTCTGGGCCACCCCACACTCCAGGCTGCTCTGCACTCAGTGCTGCCTCTGGGCTGCCCTACTTCCAGGCAATTTTGTGGTGGCTTTGGGGCAGCTTCGGGGCGGCTTTGGGGCTCACCGCCTTTGTGGCTTGATGGCTTCAGGACGGCTTCAGGACAGCTTATGGACAGCTTCTGGACTCAGCCTGGCCTCTGGGGATCCATTCTCCTCGACCCGGTGATTGACAGCGGGTGCTGGAAGAGGCGTTGCAGTCCCGGCGATCGACACGAGAGAAGACCGATCTGTTGATCTTACGATATTTAAACCTTCATAACTTTTGTAATATTCCACCGATCGTAACAAAACCTGATGCGTTTGTAGCACAGGAGAACGATGAGTAAGGTGGCAAAATATCATAGCGTTATTGGGTGTGGGGAGGGGTGTGGGGAAGGGGGGGTTGTGGGGAAGCGGGGGTGTGGGGAATAAGGTTGGGGGTGTGGGGGAAGGGGGCATGTGGATAGGGTGTGGGGAAGGGGGTGAGGAAAGGGAGGGCGTGGAGAAACGGGGGTATGGGGAAAGGGGGGGTGTGGTGAAAGGGAGGGTGGGGAAAGAGGGGTGTGGGGGGAAGGAGGGTGGGGAGAGGGGGAAGAAGAATGGGGTGCTCCCACTCTGCTCACCCCGCTCATTCAGCTTTCGGCCTCATGCAGCAGATCCCGGTCACACTCCGGCTTCTTCAGAGGCATCCGGTTCAACTCAGCAGCTTCCAGTTGGTCGTGCTGGTTGCCGCAGAAGCAGTTCGCAGACTGCTCACTCTCTGCATGCTCTCCGCTGGCTGCACACTCGCCGCGGGCTGCGGGCTGCATGCTCTGTGTGGACTGCTCAACACATTCTGCCCCTTCAGCATTTTATTCTCCTCCCCGCGTTATTGACAGCGGGTTCCGGAAGGGGATGTTTTTACAATTTTTAAACCTTCATCTTTTGTACTATTTTACCGATCAGAACAAAACTAATTTGACTTGCAGCAGAGGCGAATGGTTAGTAAGGTGGCGGAAAATCGTAGCATTATGGGGGATCGTTTTTGTGCAAATTTATTTACAGCACAGTCTGAAAGTGGTCAAAATGAGAGTTTTAGAGTAGATAGACAGATAGATAGCTAGATAGACAGATAGACAGATAGACAGATAGACAGATAGACAGATAGACAGATAGACAGATAGATAGATAGATAGATAGATAGATAGATAGATAGATAGATAGATAGATAGATAGATAGATAGATAGATAGATAGATAGATAGATAGACAGACAGAGTGTGAGAGTGAGACTTTTCTAGCAGTTTCCAGTGATGATGTCATAATGCCTTCTCACAGTCATCCAATCCCAATGGGATCTGATTTACACAAGCTGTCGTGAAGATTCCAAAAACCGAAAATGACATCATAATGTGATGTCTGCTGCTGATCTCTGTTGTAAGGTGAAGGATGTAGTGGGAGAGATTTAAAAGTTTTAAAGTTGGATTTCTTCAAATCTGCACTGGCGGTTAGGCAGTTACAACGTCACAATGCCTGACTGGCTACAATGAGTCTATTCCAGAACACTGATCCCTTCGCAGCAACTGTCCTTCAGGGAAAGAATCTGCCAGCCTAACCCAGCACAGCAAAGCTTAATGATTAGATTTGGATATCAAAAGATGGCCTTGTCGGTGGCACCTACATCACATTAAATCTTAGTACAATTGCATTTTTTTTAACGTTTAAAATGACCTGCACAGTTGGGGGCTATGGATGAGTGGTGGAATATTGCATTAGGGGAACAGGTGAGTGGTGCAATCTTACGTTGGGGAATTGGTTGCGTTAGGGGACTAGGCCTCCCATGTGACAGGGACCCAATGGGAGAGAGGTGGAATCTTACATTGGGGATGAGATTGCATTGGGGGACCAAGTCTCCTGTGGGGGCTATGGGTAAGTAGTGGACTATTGCGTTGGGGGAACGGGTTATGTTGGGGGAACGGGTGAGTGGTGGAAATGGGTTGCGTTGGGGGAACGGGTGAGTGGTGGATTATTACATTGTGGGATGGGACCCAATGGGTGGCATTTTTTCTGGTACATTACTAAAATTCTCATCTTATTTGTTAGTTTGTGCGTGATTTGTGAGTCTGTTCCTGGAATTATGCCAAAACGGTACACGATAGCGCTACAAGTTTGTTAAGATTGATGGTATATTTGGACTTCCGGTGGCGCTATGGAGGGCTAAGGAGTAACGCCAGCCAGCTCCGTGAAAAAAATGCTGAAAAACTGGGGAGAAAACGACCAACCTGCTGCCTGCTGCTTCTGTACCGACTGCCGTGAGTGACGTCATCAGGCACGTGACTTATCATGTCTATGCAGCGCAGCCAAAAACCTGGAGAAACCGACAACTCGTACTGTTGCTAAGCAGAAAATGGTGGAACGAGAAAAAGGCCCGGCTCAGGTAGGACATTATCCCAAGAAGATGTGACGAAAAAAAACAACGAAAAAATCCGAAGGGGAAGAACTCAAAATTTTTATTGCAGGTGAAATTGCTGCTTTAAGGGAAGAAATAAAGCTGATGAATATTGGTGAAGAAATTAAAAAAATCAAGGAAGAAATGATGGACTTAAAGTGTGAAATTAATACCAACATTAATACCACAACTAAGAATACATCGGATGAGTTGAAGAAAGAAATCGCAGAAATAATGATTGGAATGGCAAAGGAGACGAATGCTAAAATCAAAAATGTGAAAACTGACTTTGAAGAAAGGCTGAATCTGGTGGAACAGGCACTGAACCAGCAGACAACTGTTATAAAAAACCTTGAACAACTAGCCGAAACAAGTGCTCTGACTACAGCAAAGCTTATTACTGAAAACCAACGTCTAACTGAATTACTGGGCAAAATAACCGAGAAATGTACTGAATTGGAAGGTCGCCAGAGAAGACAGAACCTAAGAATTGCGGATATTCCAGAAGGGGAAGAGAAAGATCAAGATCCCCGAGAATTCACTGCAAATTTACTGCAAAAGGTTTTATCTCTGGATCAAAAGCCTTTACTAGCCCGAGCACATAGAGTGATGAGACGCCAGACAAGACAAAATGCTTCCCCAAAACAAATGATAATAAAAGTCCAGTACGACCACGTCTTGGAGGAAATAATGCAAAAAACATCAAGAAACAGAAATCTTGTATTTGAAGGACACAGGATCAGTATTTATCGAGATTACCCAGCAGAGGTCTCCAGGAAACGAAAAGCATTTAATGAGACCAAAAGTATCCCGAGGGAAGTGGAGAATTTGAAATATGGTCTGAGCTATCCAGCCAACCTAAGAGTCACGTACAACAATAAGGAACATTTTTTTCACCAATCCTGTGGAAGCATTGGACTTTGCTCAGAAGATTAAGGCTTGATAGGATGCTCAATCCGTCACCATTGAATAAACTGACTTTGCAGGACTGGATGGAATTGAAGTGATGACTAAGGCAGCTGGAGAAAAACGTGGATCGGAAACTCTTCCATGGACACTAATAATTAGTATAAATGCACTACTAATACAAATAACTAATAAATACTAAAATGATACCGTGGTATTTTTACTAATCAGAATTAACAATTATCACTAATGACCAATGTTTACTTATAATGGAATGATTAGAGTCAAATATAGAGTTTGATTTAATTTGTCCTCTTTGGAAACCTTCTTTCCTTTTTACTAGTAATTCTCATTTTTATTTCTTTTCGTTTTTTTTTTAAATTTTTATTTTTTAATTAGATTTTCAAACAAGTTTTAAATATTTGTATCCTCACATTTCCGACTATTGGAATCCGAATATTTTAAAATTTAATACCCCCGGTAAAATATTGCTATGGAATAAAAATTCCAAGAAATAAAGGGGCTGGTTAAGTTCGCAACATCAACTACGGAAGTCGGTAGATGGTTAACCATGCTGGTATGGCTAGCACTAACTACACTAATACTAGATGTAGTTTTTTCCTTCTTTGTGCACAATACTAATTTCTTAATCTATCCTCTTTTCTTTTCTATTATAAACTATCATTATTATTTTCAGTTTGAATGGAGTTACAAATTGGATCAAAGGAGATATACACGTGAGAGACAGTTAAGGGTCTTAAAATTTGTCTATTCGGAGTTCGTGTGTAAGGTCGGGTTTGTCGAACTGAACCATTGGCTCTATTATTGACCCCCATAGACAAAAGATGCAAGATTTAAAAATGAATATGGGGAATGAAGGAATACCGTTTTGTAGCTGGAACGTTAAAGGTATTAATGAACCAATCAAGAGAGGTAAAGTATTCGCGCATTTAAAAGCAATTAAAGCTGATGTGATTTTCATTCAAGAAACACATTTAAAAAAAGATGCCGAGCATAGGCTGAAAGGTAAATGGATAGATAAAACGTATCATTCTTCTTTTACACACAAATCAAGAGGCGTAGCAATATTATTTCGTAAAGGCACTTTATTCAAACATACATCAACTATAACTGATAATGATGGCAGATACATTATTGTAATAGGAGAATTAAATGCACCAAAAATTATTCTTGTCAATGTATATGGACCAAACTTTGATAGTCCACTGTTTTTTAAGAAAATATTTAACAACATCCCGGAAATAGCACAACATAACTTAATAATTCGAGGAGATTTAAATTGTACATTAGATTCCTATTTAGACAGATCCACAAGACGAAGGAAAACCAAATCCCATTCCAGTGACCTATTAAATGCATATATGGATACTAGCAATATTAAAGATGTTTGGAGAGTAGAAAACCCAACTGGACGAGAATATTAATTTTATTCACCTGTACATAAAACCTACTCAAGAATAGATTATTTTTTGGTTGACGCTAAACTTATCTCACTTACTTACAATTCAAAATACCAT
This sequence comes from Okamejei kenojei, assembly GCA_035221665.1. NCBI lineage: Eukaryota > Metazoa > Chordata > Chondrichthyes > Rajiformes > Rajidae > Okamejei > Okamejei kenojei. The sequence goes on along the minus strand of CM069144.1, from coordinate 61,021,625 downwards.
AATATTATAATCTCAGATCATGCACCTTTAACATTTATGATTAAAATAAATGGTAAAACGGAAAAACGGGGACAATGGAGATTTAATCCACAAATTTTAAAATACAAAGCAACTCAGGAATATATTATAGAACAGATCAAGATTTTCTTTGAAATAAATGATAAACCGGAAATATCCTCTTCCCAATTATGGGAAACTTTTAGAGCATATGCCCGTGGAATTATGATCTCTTCTCAAGCATTTTATAATAAAAAGAATCGGAGGGAGCAACAGGAATTGGAAAAGGAGATTAAACAATTAGATACAGAGAATGCTGCTAATCCATCCATAACAACACATAATAAAATCGCTGCACTGAAATATAAATTAAATAAAATATACACAGATCAAATTGTAAAACTCTACCAATACACTAAACAATTACAATTTGAATTTGGAGATAAACCTCAAAAATTATTGGCTCGTCAATTAAGAAAGATGGAGGGAGAAAAAATAATCCATAGGATTAAATCATATAATGGCGAACCATTAGTACAACCTAAAGATATTAATGAGAGATTTTTGCAATATTATAACCATATAACCATATAACCATATAACAATTGCAGCACAGAAACAGGCCCTCTCGACCCTTCCAGTCCGTGCCGACCATTTGTTTTCCCCTAGTCCCATCTACCTGCACTCAGACCATACCCCTCAATTCCCTTCACGTCCATATACCTATCCACTTTACTTTTAAATGTTAAAATCGATCCTGCCTCCACCACTTCTGCTGGATGCTCATTCCACACAGCCACCACCCTCTGAGTAAAGAAGCTCCCCCTCACATTACCCCTAAACATCTGTCCCTTAATTCTCATGTCATGCCCTCTTGTTTGAATCTTCCCTACCCTCAATGGGAAAAACGTATCCACGTCAACTCTGTCTATCCCTTTCATCATTTTAAAGACCTCAATCAAGTCCCCCCTTAACCTTCTGCGCTCCAAAGAATAAAGACCTAACTTGTTCAACCTTTCTCTGTAACATAGTTGCTGGAACCCTGGCAACATTCTAGTAAATCTCCTCTGTACTCTCTCTATTTTGTTGACATCCTTCCTATAACTAGGCGACCAAAATTGTACACCATACTCCAGAATTGGTCTTACCAATGCCTAGTACAATTTTAACATTACTTCCCTACTCCTATATTCAATGCTCTGATTTATAAAGGCCAGCACACCAAAGGCTTTCTTTACCACCCTATCTACATGCGATTCCACCTTCAGGGAACTAATAAGATGGGAGATTTCTACAGAGAAAATTCTTTCCTTTCATTTCAAGAATTACAACAAATTTATGGATTACATTCAATAGATTAATTTAGATATCTACAAATTAGAGACTATGTAAAAGCAAATACACAGGGAAAATTAGAAATAGAAAGACAGAAATTTTAGATGAATGCCTAAATAAACACCCAAACACAGAAAAATTGATATCATATGTTTATAATATTTTACTGGAAAACGATGCCCCAATGACATAAATATATAGGCAATCATGGGAAAACAAATTAGGTCAAATCATTAAACCTGAAATATGGGATGAAAGTCTACAACATATACACCACTGCTCGTTAAATGCTAGACACTCTCTTATACAATTTAAAATATTACATAGACTACATTATTCAAAATCCAAACTACATAGTATTTTTTCAAATGTATCTGCTATATGTGATAAATGTCAACACTTAGAAGCTAACTTAACGCATTCATTTACAAATTGTGTAAAAATTACTAAATTTTGGACAGAGATATTTAAGATAATTTCAAATGTTGTTAATATGAATCTGACCCCTGACGCAAAGTTAATAATACTGGGAATATTCGAAACAGATGAATTAATAACAATGAATCAAAGAATTTTTATTGATTATAGTTTAATAATTGGGAAAAAATTATTATTGAAATTCTGGAAAGGTCCTACATCCCCCACAATCAAAATGTGGATTACAGGAATGTCGGAGACACTCCATCTGGAAAGATTAAGACGTCCTATTGGACAAGTTGGATCTTTTCAGAGGAATATGGTCTCCATTTATTGAATATCTAAAGGGTCAAAATGGCTCGGTACGAGAGCCTGACTGAAGCCTGAATAATGGAATAGATGAAGAATCACGTATAGCAAATCATGGATATATCTCCAATGATGGATAACTTTTTTAATACTCCATTCATTCCTACTCTTACTTTAGTTTTCTCTATCTTTTCTTACCTGTAAAAAAAAAGTATAGAAATATATAAGACATAATTGTTAATATTAATAAAATTACGAATGTATGTGAGAATGTATGTGAGAAGTATACTCTATTAATATGTATTTACGTCTAATAAAAATATTTAACAAGATTGATGGTATATTTTACGTCATTCACATTTTAAACTTTACAAAAATGACTTTGATATAAATGTCTTCCATCTGCACTGGCAGTTAGCAGTGTATGACATCAGAATGGGATCTCAATTACATAAACTGCCCGTCAGCAGTGTTCCACCCCACAATTACATCACAATGGGATCTCATTTACACTTTAAAAAGCCTCAGTTAAAAAAAACACAGCAGTTTCCACCATACAATGACGTCAAGGAGTGTAAGGAGGGAGAGGGGTTATGGAGGGAGGGAGGGAGTGAGTGACTGTGGTCGGGGAAAGAAAAGGTGAGGGAGGGAGTGGGGGAGGGAAGGAGGAGAGGGGAAAGAAGAGGGGGAGGAAGTGCTGAGGATGAGGAGGAGTGGAGGAGGATAGGGGTAGGAAGAGGGATGGTGAGCCACACTTAGGGAGGGTTGCCATGACTCGTGTCACAACGAGGATCTCTGGCATCACAGCAGGAATCCATCAGCACACCTGCACAGTTGGGGGTTATGGGTGAGTGGTGGAATATTGCGTTCGGGGACCAGCCCTCCCATGTGACAGGGACCCGATGGGTCCCACTTCGTATCGTATGACAATAAAACACTCTTGACTCAGGCCTGACTGCTGCTGCTGCTCTTCCCTCACTGTTCACACCCTCAATAATATCCAAAGGAGCATACTGTGTGAGTGGTCCCAGTGTACTTTATCTTATGCACGACCAACTCACTCTAACTCCTAAGACTACAATGTCAATGCTCAGATACTTTGTGTAGTGATACAGGATAATCTGAATGTATATGCTCATGAATCTGTGAAGAGAGCAGTACAGGTAGATAAGACTTTAAAAAAAGACATCCAGGATTCCTACCTTTATTAATGTGGGAAAGCTATACATTGGAATGCAAGAATTCCTAATGGGAATCTATAAAATATTCATTAGGTCACAGCATATATTGCACATACAATTGCAATCACCTCTAAAGGATGTGTTGGGGCTGGTGATGTAGCAGGGATGAATTATGTGGATGAGAAGTAAAATAGACAACAGTCAGGGTGTTAAAATCAATACCGGAAAGTTCAGAGAAAAGATTGGCTGCACAAAGACTGAATTCGAAATCTACTTTCGAAGTCCTAGCTAAGGTTCCAAATAAATTATTTTCAGATTCAGATTCAGATTCAGATTCAGATTCAGATTCCTTTATTTTCATTCAGACCTTTCGGTCTGAACGAAATTTGTTACCTTGCAGTCATAACATGTAATAAATTAGAACAAAACACACAATAAACACATATTTAACATCCACCACAGTGAGTTCACCAGGCACCTCCTCACTGTGGTGGAAGGCAAAAGTCTTAAAGTCTTTGTCTTTTTCCCCTACTTGTTCCCTCTCTGTACTGAGGCAATCCAGGCCTCCGATGTCATCATCCACTAGGCCCGCGGCCGAGCCTCCGAAGCCAGGCCATCACCGCCGCCGTTGCCGGAATGCCGGAACACCACCACAGCTCCCAATCAGGATCGACCACGGGAACGCTGGAGCGCCGGAGCTCCGAAGCCGGGCCGCAGCCGGAGCACCGCTGGAGAGCCGCTGGAGCGCCGAAGCCCCGAAGCCGGGCCGCCACTGGAGCACCGCTGGAGAGCCGCTGGAGCGCCGAAGCTGGGCCGCTGCTGGAGCACCGCTGGAGAGCCGCTGGAGCGCCGAAGCCCCGAAGCCGGGCCACCGCTGGAGCACCGCTGGAGCAACTGCTGGAGCCGCCGGAGCCCCGAAGCCGGGCCGCTGCTGGAGCGCCGAAGCCCCGAAGCCGGGCCGCCGCCGGAGCACCGCTGGAGAGCCGCTGGAGCGCCGAAGCCGGGCCGCCGCTGGAGCACCGCCGGAGCAACCGCCGGAGCGCCGAAGCCGGGCCGCCGCCGCCGCTGGAACACTGGAGCTCTGAACGCTCGCCACAGCTCCGAGGCCACCAGCTCCGCCATTAGGCCTCAGCACAGACGGAGACGGTGACGGGGGACACGACAAGAAAAGGTCGCATCCCCCCGAAGGGAGAGACTAAAACCTTGTTTCTCCCACCCCCCCCCCCCCCCCCCCCCCCCCCCCCCCCCCCACACACAAACACAGCCTAATAAACCAAAATTCTAACTAAAACAGACACAAAAAGACGAAAAAAAAGAAAAAAACAGACGGACTGCAGGTGAGCCGCAGCTGCCACGCAGCGCCGCCACTTCCGGACTGACTTCATCAGTCTTCACCAAAGAAATGGGTACATTGGCTGAAAACTCGGCCAGGGAAAGCGGGGGAGCACTGTCTGAAATTCACACCCACGATGAACAGGAAGGTAAAAGACGGCTGGCACAGTGTACGGTAAGTCCTTTAGAGAACACGGAGGGGGGGGGGGAGAGAAAGGGAGAGAAGGAATGGAGACACTTTTAAGAAGCCAGATAACTTTTAATAAGGTTTAGCGGGCATTTAACATTACCGGTCGGTTTTCCTTGGTTCTGAAAACTCCAATGAGTCAATTAAAATGCCAGGTCAGCAAAGGAGATTGCCTATGGCTACCTCGACTGCCTAACGACCCCACTCCACTGCACTACGAGTTCAAAAGAACCATGCCAACCAATTTTCGCTCGCGCAAATTTTTTCAGCATGCTGAAAAATGGTCCTCAACCAAACTGAGGCCTCGAGCATGAAGGAGAGTAAAGTGGCTGTCCCACTTGGGCGATATAATCCTCGAGTTAAGAAGAGTGTCTTCGACCTTCAAGCTTGAGGGCACTCGCCTGGAAAGCCTTGAGCTGGATCCATTTCCACATTGAAACCGTGAGCTGGATCGACCGACCGTGCACACACACACACACAAACACGATGAAGAGGAAGGTAAAACGGCTGCACCATAACGGTAAGTCCTTTAGAGAGAGCGGATGGGGGGAGGGAAGGGGAGAGAGGGGGATAGAAGGGGAGAAAAGGGGATAGGAGAGAAGGGGACAGGAGAGAAGGGGAGCGAAGGGGGGGAGAATGGTGGGTGAAGGGGAGAGAAGGGGAGAGAAGGGGGAGGAGAAGGGGAGGAGAAGGGGGAGAAGGAGTGGAGACACTTTTAAGAAGTATAATAAATTTAGCAGGCAATTTACCTACTGGCATGTTATCCTTGGTCCTGAAAACTCCAATGAGCCAATCAAAATTCCCGGTCAGCAAAGGAGACTGCCTATGGCTACCCTCGACTGCCTGTAACTAAATAGCGACCCCACTCCACTGCACTACGAGCTCAAAAGAACCATGCCAACCAAATTTTACTCGCAGAAATTTTTTCAACATGCTGGAACATTTTCCACGACCTAGCTGAGGCCATGAGTATTCGGGAACTTCCCTCGAGCATGAAGGAGGGTTCCAGCGACCTCATAGGACCTCCTAATACCACGTGTTGACCATGTTGCGAGTTTGAAGGTCAAAGACAATCTTCTAAACTCACAGATTAGTCACCCAAATGGGACAGCCACTTAACAGTGACCTCCTAGGACCTCCTACAACCACGTGTCAACCATGTTGCAAGTTTGAGTTGAGCGCAAACTCTTCTAAACTCGCAAATTAGGTCGCCGCAGTGGGCCAGGCCCTTCAGTATATCGCCTTTACTCATTTCAGTGGCTCATTGATAGTCGAAGCTAGTCTTCCACATAGTCGAAGGAGGTCATAGGAGTTCTTCTATATAGTCGTAGGAGGTCTTCTACATAGTCGAAGAAGGTCATAGGAGTTCTTCTATATAGTCGTAGGAGGTCTTCTACATAGTCGAAGGAGGTCATAGGAGGTCTTCTACATAGTCGAAGGATGACAACTTTTTGGCAATTCAAGACCATGACATCTCCTAAACTCGCCAATAAGGTCGCCATAGTGGGACAGAATAAGAAGAGATAATATAAACTAGAGAGTACAATTCTATGAAGGGTACAGTGAGATCTAGTGCAATATATGTATAATTGTTGAGATTGGCAGAGCAGACTGAGGAACTGATTAAAAAAGGCCCTGGGGTTCCTGGGTTGTGTAAATAAGGGTAGCGTACAAGAACAAGCCATGTTGAAATGTGTAGGAAAGAACTGCAGATGCTGGTTTAAATCAAAGGCCGCACACAGACTGGAGAACAACACAGCATATTCTACTTGGGTAGTTTGCAAACCATGGAATGAACATTGAAATCTCCAAAGTTAGGTAATCCCCCAACCCCTCTTTCCCCACCCCGCTCTATTTCCTGTCATCCCCTTTCCTCCCACATCAATACCTCCCACTATCCTGCTCCCTTCCTCCCCACCTCCCATCTCCTTCCACCTGTATTCCTTCCTCTCACTTTACATTTCATTTCTCATCTCTCCTTATCAAACATCCTTTTGTTTATTTGTCATCCCTAGCCTCTGCCACCCATCTGCTAATTAAACACCCTTACTTGTCCACCTACATCTTGTCAGGCTTTATCCCACTCCCACCCTTTTTCAGGTTGCTGCCCCTTATTACAGTCAGTGTGAAAAAAGGTCACTATTCTCCAGACATATAGACATGCTGGTTCACGAAAATAAAACACTGAACTGGAATAACTCAGGGTGTCAGGCAGCATCTCTGGTGAACATGGATAACTGATGTTTCACGTTGAGACAAGTCTAGAGATAAAAATAAGAGAAACGGTTGTAATAAGAGGAGTGAAATATTGGTGGAAGATAATGAGGGGTAGGGCAAAGGGGTGGGGGCGGCAGATATTGGGAGAATGGGTGTGCATTCGGTTGGGGAAAAAGTGAAGAGTGGGGAGAAAAATAGGGGAGGGGTAGATGCTGCCTAATGTGCTAACACTTAGTGTTTCACTCAGGATTCCAGCATCTGCAATTCCTTGTGTCTGAACCCTTATTCAATATGCCCACATTGCTTCAGGGTAAATCACAGTTTAAAGTTATTCACCTTTCATCACAATGTCCCCTTGAAGTTGTATATGATTGGTACATTTCTTTGCAATGTGGTTTTATTACAATCAGTTAAACAACTCTACATGACTGTTCCCGCAACTAGGTCTTGGCTGACTGCATTCCGTTCCACTCGAATGACTAGGTGTCATGTTTTTAGTTTTTTAGTTTCCATTGAAATTTAAGGAAAACCACTTTCACTTTCAACCACTTAAACGATGCAGGCAGACTGAATTAGGGTGGGGCTGCTGGAAATGTGTTTGCAAACACCTTGTATTAGCAGGCGGTTGTAGAGAAAACCTCTCTCTGCTCTGCTGCAAAGGTGGCCTGCAAGGAGAAGGGTTCACTGCAAGGGATGGCAGGCTTAAAATCTGCTGTTATTTATTAAATGGTAGTCACTGGGCAACAGTAAGATTATAAGCTTAAGTAAAAAGCATTTGTTCTTACTTTTTTTAATTAAATTTGAGCATGTTTAGGTGTTTTTAATCTGGGCCACAGTTGAACAAACTTTTGTGGTTTGCAGGCTATCAAAATAATATTTTACCTCAGCTCTGCCTAAAACAGCTCTACTTATTTTAAACTAGTGACATCTAATTCTAGATTCTTCCACAAGAGGAAATGTTCTTTCCTTATTCACCCGGTTGAGATCTTGCGTGATTTTATATGCTTCAATGAAGTCCCCTCACAACCTTGTAAACTTCAGCAAATCTGCTACCCTGTCAACCTCCCTTGATCAGATTGTTCACACATTCCAGTATCAGTCAAACAGTCCTTCTCAGAACTGCTTTGACATCAATTGCATCCTTCTTGAAATAAGGCCAATACTGTACAAAGCACTCAATGCAATTTCCAAAACAACTGAAGCAAAAGCTCTCTGCTTTGCTATTCAAAATGTTGTAATTTTTTAACTATTTTGTAATAAATAAGAACATTTTATCTTTGCTCATCACTTGCTTTTGATCAACTATTGATCAGATATCCAGCTCCCTCTGCAACTCACAACTCTGCATTTAAAATGTTTTTGTTTTAAATGTTTCTAGCTAAAAATGACATATCTTAAATATCCCCATATTATACTGCTAGACCTTTTCCCATTCGCTTTGTAGCCTCCATAATGCCCTCTTCAGAATGTGCTTTCCAACCTCTCCTTGTATCAACAGCAAATTTTGCAACCACGATTTCAGAATCTTTCTCCAAATTTTGTATAAACATTGCGTTGTGAGTTCATCATTCTTGTGACACACCTCTTGTAACACCTCTGTAAAGTAAATGACCTGTTTATAGACACAAAAAGCTGGTGTAACTCAGCGGAACAGGGAGCTCTCTGGAGAGGAATGGGTGACGTTTCGGGTCGAGATCCTTCTTCAGAGTTACTCCAGCTTTTTGTGATGCTGCCTGTCCCGCTGAGTTACTCCAACCTTTTGTGTCTATCTTCAGTTTCAACCAGCATCTGCATTTCCTTCCTACACAAAAAGACCTATTTCATTCAGAGATACAGCGGGTAAACAGGCCATTCGGCCCACCAAGTCCGCACCGAACAATGATCTCCACACGTTAACACTACCCTACACGCACTAGGGACAATTTACAATTATACTAAGCTAATTAACCAACAAATCTGTACATATTTGGAGTGTGGGAGAAAACCGATGATCTCAGTGAAAACCCACGTAGGTCACAGAGAAAACATACAAACACTCTACAGATAGCACCCGTAGTCAGGATCAAACCCAGGTCTCCCGTGCTGTAAAGCAGCAACTCTACCGCTACGCCACCGTGCAGCCCAATTGATTCTTGCTCTCTTTTTCCAACTACTATCCGTGACAACATGTTACCTCTTACACCTTGAGCATTTATTTCCAACAGTAGTCTTTGACATGTATCTCATCAACTCATTTGGTATTTTTTTCATCTGCACGATGTGCGAATTATTGAAAGAGTTTGAACGAATAACTTGTGTCAATGCTATTGCAGGCTGCAAAGGTGGACAGAGTCCCTAATATATTCTCTTCAGTCTCCATCATCTCAACTGCAATGTAGTTTGGGAGCAACTCTGCCCATGTCCACAAGAAATTCCAGAGAGCTGTAGATATAGCTCTGGCCATTATACATGCCAGACCTCCCACTATTGACTCCATCTACATTTCATGTGGCCTTAGATAGTAGCCAACATAATCAAACACTTGTCCCACCCTGGATATTGTTTCCTCTCACCGCTCCTGTCTGGCAGACTCCCCCAGACTCAGGAACAGGTTTTTCCCCTCTGTTACCAGGCTTCTGAATGGTTCTTCCGTAAGCTAGGATGCTGTTCAATTTACCTCTAACCCATTGAGGACATTGGACTTTGTCTAAGGAACTGATGCACTACAACGCACTCCGACGCTGAGAACTATATTCTGCATGCCATGTCTACCTCTTTGCTCCATCTATTGTATTTAACGTTGAACTGATTATATCTAAATGTGGTATATCTGATCCGTTTGGATAGATTGCAAAACAAAGCTTGTCACTGTACCTTAGTACATGTGACAATAAAAAACCTAAACCGGCTCTGGCACCTTGTAGCTGATCCTTTCTCTCGAACATTTTTATGCCAGATCCCCATATTACTTTATTCCTTCACCAATCAACATTCTGTCAGCCTGTCATAGACTCAAGTGATGCTCAATGTGGAGATAAAAAATTAAAAATGATTCCCAACCGTGTATGTGGAAAAGCTTTCCTCATCTGTCTTAATGACATCCTTTATTTTGAATTTGCACTCTTTCCTTACCCTGAACCAAGTAGAGGAAACAGCCGTATATTGTTGGAAAACCTTTCTTGTCAATGTTTATCAGAATCATCTATAAGTAAAGCTGTACCTATATTTCAATGTTGTGGAAATTTCAGATTCTCCAGTATTCAGTCTCAACCATGTTTTGGTTTGGGTTGTCCACTCATTGCCTCAGATGCAAATGCAGAATTAGGCCATTCGGCCTATCAGGTCTACTCTGCCATTCAATCATGGCTGATCTATCTCTCCCACCTAACCCCATTCTCCTGCCTTCTCCCCATAACTCCTGACACCTGAATGTGTTCAGCCAGAGAGCCTGTTTCAGGCAGTATGAGTCAATGACTCTCAAAGAGAAAGAAAGAAAGCAAGAGAGAGTAGCAACAGCACAAGAGGAAGCGAGCAGGAGCGGTCAGGGTCAGCAATGGTTGGAGTGTGGGGAAAACAATGTTGAGCTTTTAGCTCCCAAGGCCAGATTGGCCTGAGGTGTTGAGGCTGCAGCTCCCTTGGTGTGAAAGAAAGAGCCTTATTGTCCATCAGTGGCAAGTGTTAGACTGTGTACTCTCACGACCTTGGTGAATAATGCCAACTTGCAGCAGCCAGGTCTCAGCATGAGCCAAAACACAAGGTAAAGGAAGGTTTCTGAAAGATGATTATGGAGATGAAACTGCTTCATTCATCTGGAAACAAATACATTTCAGACTTTTGCAAATTACCATTATTAATACTATTCTATATATTTTGACCACAACACAGCAGCAATTTTTAAAGTTCATCCCATAAATGTACTTGTATGCATCTTAATGAAATCACTTTTCATTCTTCTAAACTGCATAACATAGGAATGTCCTATGTAAATGAATAATCCCTTGTTTCAAGAATCAATCCATTAAATCTGCATTACATCATCTCCACAAAAGTGGATTTACTGCTCATACTGTGCTCTCACCAATCCCTGCAGAAACCCTTGCTTAAATATATACCCAGCCCTGTTATCTATCTCCTAATAATTCTGTGAATCTTATTGCCCAATCCATCTTGAACGACATGTCTTGCATACCTTTGTGATATTTTACAATTGTACTTGACAATCATTGACGTAGTTGAATTATTTTACTTTAAATGTTATTTCCTCTTTATAACAAACATCAGTATGCGGTACATAGATACAAAATGCTGGGATAACTCAGCAGGCCAGGCAGCATCTCTGGACAAAACGAATAGGTGGTTTTGGGTCGAGACCCTTTTTCAGGGTCTTCTTCTTTGTCCGAAGGAAGGGTCCCCACCTGAAATCACCTATTCCTTTTCTCCAGAGGTGCTGCCGGACACCAGAATTTTGTCTATCTTTGATGTAAACATCAGTACACATTAGTTCCTCCAACACATTAGTATATGGAATATTAAAGAGGGATCTATGCAGTAGTTTTACTGACATTTGTTTACTCAATTAAACCTGGTATAACATTTGAATCTTCATGTTGTCATGTGTCAGCTGAATAGTAACCAATCCATTGACTGAAACAAAATCTTTTGGACAATGTTTCAGAATAACAAACCTTCTTTGATGCAATGTCAAAAATGAAACAGAAGTAATGAATGTGTACACCAAGGTATTTGTTGTAGAATGATGTGTTTTAGTTCCATTTCAATTTATACAGTCAGAGTCATACAACGCGGATTCAGGGCCGTTGGCCCAACTCATCCATACAGGGTCACAACACAGTTTTTACTGTGTTTGGCCAATATTCCTCTAAACATTTCCGATATACCCGTACCTGTCCAAATGTCTTTCAAATATTGTTATTGTGCCTGCCTCAACAACTTCCTCTGGCTTTGAACATTTGCAGCACAAACTGTGAAATCATTGCCCTCGGCTTCCTTTTAAATCTTAATCTTAAATATATGCCTTTTGTTTTTTTATTCCCTACTCTGCAAAAAAGACAGTCTGCATTCACCCTTGCTATGCTTCCCATGATTTTAAATACATCTATAGGATCACTCCTCAGTCTCCAAATCACCAACCAATCCTGCCAACCATTTGCGATAACTCAGGCTCTCGAATCCTGGCAACATTCTCGGAAATCTTCTTTGCACTCTTTCCAGCTTAATTCCATCTTTCCTGTAGCAAGGTTACCAAAATTGTACACAACACTCCAGGTTTGGCCTCATCAACATCTTGTACGATTGCAACGTAATGCCAAATTGCTGGAGTAACTCAGAGGGACAGGCAGCATCTCTGGAGAGAAGAATTGACGATGTTTCGGGTTGAGACACTTCTTCACGCTTGAACCAAAATGTCACACAATCCCTCTCTCCACTGAGTTACTCCAGCTGAGTTCCGCTGAGTTACTCCAACATTTTGTACCCATCTTCAGTGCAAACCAACATCTGCAGTTCCTTCCCATATTCGATGCCTTGACTGATGAAGAACAGTGTGCCAAAGAACTTTGTTACCACCCTGTACACCTATAACACCATTTTCAAGAAACTATGTACTTGTACTCCATCATAATTTATTAAAAAAAAACTTTTTTAGAGTTTTAGAGATGTTCCACAGAAAGAAATTGAGACATAACTCCCGAGACGCAGCAGCATGCTGACTATCTGTAATCATGCCTTGTGGTATGGTGGTAAACCCTGACCCTCAGAAGCCTCTCCAGTAACATGACCACCACTGATGCCAGGCTCACCTGCCTGTAGTTCCCTGGCTTGTCCTTGTTAACTTTGCTAAATAACAGTATAACGTTAACCACATTCGAGCTTCCACAATTTCACTCTGGCTAAAGATAGTAATAATAATAATAATAAATAATAATAATAATAATAATAATAATAATAATAATAATAATAATAATATCTTTTATTGCCTTTACACAAAAGTGCAACGGGATTTGGTTTGCAACTTCCATCCGATGTTATAACTTAATCGACAAATAAAATTTAGGTTTAAATACCCTGAGAACAAGGTTTGTAAAAATGAACATTAGACCAGTAAAATCAACACAGACTAAAGTGCGAGGCCGGGGGAGACAGTCCATGGGGGTGGGGGGTACTCAGCAGGGCCGGTTCAGAGCCGCTATAGCTTTGGGAATGAAGCTGTTCCCGAGTCTGGTGGTGCGGGCGTAGAAGGCCTTGTAGCGTCTGCCGGAAGGAAGTAGTTCGAACAGTCCATTACAAGGGTGAGATGAGTCTTTATGTATGATGATGGCCTTCCTGAGGTACCGTGTGTGGTAGATGCACTCCAAGGCTGGTAGCGGTGTCCCAATAATCGGTTGCGCTCTGTGGACAATGCGCTGAAGAGCTCTCCTCTCCGCCTCCGTGCAGCTGAGATACCACACAGAGATGGCATGCGTTAGTATGCTCTCTGTGATGCAGCGGTAGAAGGTCGTCAGCAACTGTTGGCACAGACCAGTCCGTTTCAATGTTCTTAGGAAGAACAGTCGTTGCTGTGCCTTTATTGATCAGCGCAGCTGTGTTGATGGACCATGTGAGGTCCTCTGAGATGTGAGTGCCCAGAAACTTGAAGCTGGACCCTCTCTCCACACTGTCTCCATAGATGAAGATTGGGGCGTATTCCCCATTCTGTGACCTCCTGAAGTTGATAATCAGCTCCTTGGTCTTGGAGGTGTTTAACAACAAGTTGTTCTGTGAGCACCAGTCCGCCAGGTTCTGCACCTCCGCTCTATAGTCTGTTTCATCACCGTTGGTGATCAGCCCAATCACCGTTGTGTCGTCTGCCAACTTGACAATAGTGTTGTTGTCAAATGCAGGGACACAGTTGTGGGTGAAGAGGGAGTAGAGCATGGGGCTCAGTAAACAGCCCTGTGGTGTGCCGGTGCTCAGGGTGATAGTGGAGGACAGGTGCGGCCCCAGTCTCACTGCCTGTGGTCGCTCCATCAGAAAGTTCAGGATCCAATCGCATATCAGTGAAAGTGAGCTGAGGCCTAGCTGGTGGAGTTTGGTGGTGAGCTTGGTGGGGATGACCGTATTGAAGGCAGAGCTATAGTCAATGAAGAGCATCCTCACGTATGTGCCCTGTCTTTCCAGGTGGGTCAGGACAGTGTGAAGAGCCACTGAGGTGGCATCCTCTGTGGATCTATTTGCCCTGTATGCAAATTGATGAGAGTCCAATGATGCAGGGATGCTGGATTTAATGTGGGAGAGGACCAGTCTTTCAAAGCACTTCATTGGTATTGGAGTTAGGGCAACCGGGCGGTAGTCATTCAGGTTGGTGACTTTAGACTTTTTCGGCACCGGCACTATGGGAACTGTCTTCAGGCACTTGGGGACCATTGCCAGAGATAGAGACAGGTTGAAGATCCTCGTAAATACCTCCGCCAGCTGTCCTTTAGTACCCTACCCTGGAGTCCATCCGGGCCTGCAGCCTTGCGTGGATTGATCCTACGCAGAGTGCACTGTACCTCCTGGGTGCTCAGTGTTAAGGCCTGTCCCTCCACCCTAGCCGGGGTTGTTCCTCTCCTGATGGTGTTGCCATTTTCTAAGTGGGCAAAGAAAGTGTTTAATTTATTGGCCAGTGTGATATCACTGTGGGGGCAGACGGTGCTGCTCTTGTAGTCAGTGATGTCCCTGACACCCTGCCACATGCTTCTGGTGTCCGCGGTGTTGAAGTGGTCTTCCACCCTTTGCCTGTGGATGTCTTTGGCCTTTTTTATGCCTTTGTTCAGGTTTGACCTGGCAGCACTGTAGGCAGAAGTGTCCCTGGATTTAAAGGCAATGTTGCGGCCCTTAGCAGATTCTGAACCTCCTTGTTCATCCACGGTTTGCATTTTGGGAACATCTTTATTTCCTTGTCCACTGTGACAAACTCCACACAGCAGTTGATGTAGGAGAGCACAGTGGATGTGTACTCCTCCAAGTCTACCTCTGTACCACTGGTAGCCTGTTGTGCAAACAGGTCCCAGTCGGTGCGATCAAAGCAATCCTGGAGTTGTAGGGCGGAGTCCTCGGGCCATATTTTGATCCTCTTTATTGCAGGTTTGGTCTTGCGGATGAGGGGTTTGTATGCAGGCAGTAGAAACAGTGAGAGGTGATCGGATTGTCCCAGGGATGGGCAGGGTAGGGCTCTGTATGCGTCCTTGATGTTGGTGTACACTTTATTCAGCGTGTTTGAGCCCCTGGTAGGGCACTGCACATGCTGGTGGAATTTGCGAAATGCAGCTCGTAGGTCCACCTGGTTATAGTCCCTTGCAACAATGAAGGCACCGTCGGGGTGAGCATCCTGCTGCTTGCTGATGGCCGAGTGCAGCTGTGCTAGCACTAGGTTAGCATTAGCCTGTGGTGGGATGTATATGGCCATGATGATAGCCACAGTAATCTCCCGAGGCAGGTAAAACGGCCTACATTTAAGCAGTAGGTATTCCAGGTCTGGGGAACAGTAGCTCTCTACTGCAGTGTGGTTGGTGCACCAGTCCTTGTTGATATAGATGCAGAGCCCGCCGCCCTTGCTCTTACCGGAGTCCTTTGTTCTGTCAGCACGATGCAGTGACCGGTTGGTTAGGTCCACAGCCCCGTCGGGAACCAGCGCGCTGAGCCAGGTCTCTGTGACGATCAGCTCACAGCAGTCTTTCAGGGATCGCTGGGTGTTGATCCAGAGCCTCACCTCATGCAGCTTGTTGGTGAGTGACCGGACATTCGCGAGAAAGACGCTTGGTAGCGATGGTCTTTGTGGGGCGTTCCGTAGCCTGTTCTGCACCCCCGCTCACCTTCCATGTTTCTGCTTCCTCTCCCGGCGCATTCTCCGTCTCCTACCCTCTGGAGTGGTGATCCAGGAGGCTGTTCTGCCAAGCTCCATCGGGATTATGGTGAGGGTACAGTAGTATTCACCAGCCAGTTTCTCGCAGCCACGTCTGATGTTGAGCAGTTCCATTCGTCTCCACGTGCAACCTGTCAGGGTCACATTGCAGGTACAGGACATCCCTGTCCTGCAGGTGAGTCCCTCAGTGTGTTTTCTGGGGGTACTGGGATTTCTAGGGGTTCCAGGGGTTCTGAGGTTTTTAGGTACTTGATTTCCACAGCAGCATTCATTACCGGGCTGCTCCGAATTGACTCGGACTGGGGAGCGCAGAGCCGCCGTGTCTGATTTCCCCGTCCTGGAGGTGAGTCCCTTACGGTGTTTTTGGGTCATACTGGGAATTCTAGGGGGGGTACTGGGGTTTCTAGGGGTTCTAGGGGTTCTCTGGGTTTTAAGGTTTTTAAATACCTTGTTTTCACAGCCACATTCGGTCGCGAGCTGCTCCGAATTCACTCGGACTGAGGAGCGCAAAGCCGCTGCCATCTTCCGGAATGCAAGATAATGCAATGTATTTTCTAGCTTTTATACCTCTTTAATAATAAGTGTATGGTCCAATCCATCATAACTCATTCACCTCAATTCCCTGGCTTCTTCCAAGATCTGTTCAGTTTCCATGTTCTGCATTCTTTATTTGATGCATTGTTTACAATGCGTGTTCATTTGTCAGTCCCTGATTACTATTAATTAGATTTCTTGTTAAAATTCACTTATCCACTCATTTCTCCCATCATCTGACCCAGATATAGAAGCTTCCACTGATGCATAGAGTGTCTGTACGGATTTTGTGTGTTCTCCCGTGACTGCATGGATTTTCACTGAGATCTTCTGTTTCCTCCCTCACTCCAAAGACGCACAGGTTTGTAGATTAATTGGCTTGGTATAAATGTGAAAGGCTGTACCTGGTGTGTGTAGGATAGTTGCAATGTGCGGGGATCACTGGTTGGTTCGGACTCTGTAGGCGGTAGGGCCTGTTCATGCGCTGTATCTCTAAACTGAATTGTTCATTTTTATTTTCAGTAAACTGATGGATATTGCAGAGTACAGGTTTTTAGATTCAGCAAAGATATTAGACTGTCCACTAGAAGCTGAAAAGCATTGACTTTAAAGAAAGGGAAGAGGTTTAGGGAGGGAAATTACTGAGCTCGGTACCTCTGTAGCCAAGAGAACAACAAGCAGTGAGTGGTGAAGCAATTAAACTCTGATACCAGAATTTGAGGAATTATAGTGTATCTGGGCTGGAGGAAATTACAGAGTTTGGAAGAGCTGGCCCATGACCAAGGAAGGATTTGAAAAACAAGGGTTTAAATTTTAAAATGTTTTAAATGAGACATAAGTTATGTGTGAACCACGTCAGCCTAGGAAACAGAGTGCTATTGGGGAATAGAATTTGGTGCATGTCAGGATACAGACAACAATGTTCTGGATGACTGCGTATTCACAGAGAACAGGGGAGACCAGCAGGTGTGTAATTAAATATTCATACTTTTAGATTTAACAATCCACACATACAACAATTTAAGCTGGAGATAAGCTGAGGCAAGAGCAGAGGTTAGCTGTCAAGCAGAAGAGGGGAAAGACAGATAACCTTGGACACATCACAAAGGGCAAAAAAATAGTAACTTTAATAGAAAAATACATTTCCATCCAGATATTGATAGAACATAGAAACATAGAAACATAGAAATTAGGTGCAGGAGTAAGCCATTCGGCCCTTCGAGCCTGCACCGCCATTCAATATGATCATGGCTGATCATCCAACTCAGTATACCGTACCTGCGTTCTCTCCATACCCCCTGATCCCCTTAGCCGCAAGGGCCACATCTAACTCCCTCTTAAATATAGCCAATGAACTGGCCTCAACTACCCTCTGTGGCAGAGAGTTCCAGAGACTCACCACTCTGTGTGAAAAAAGTCTTTCTCATTTCGGTCTTAAAGGATTTCCCCCTTATCCTTAAGCTGTGACCCCTTGTCCTGGACTTCCCCAACATCGGGAACAATCTTCCTGCATCTAGCCTGTCCAACCCCTTAAGAATTTTGTAAGTTTCTATAAGATCCCCTCTCAATCTCCTATATTCTAGAGAGTATAAACCGAGTCTATCCAGTCTTTCTTCATAAGACAGTCCTGACATCCCAGGAATCAGTCTGGTGAACCTTCTCTGCACTCCCTCTATGGCAATAATGTCCTTGCTCAGATTTGGAGACCAGAACTGTACGCAATACTCCAGGTGTGGTCTCACCAAGACCCTATACAACTGAAGTAGAACCTCCCTGCTCCTAGACTCCAATCCTTTTGCTATGAAAGCTAACATACCATTCGCTTTCTTCACTGCCTGCTGCACCTGCATGCCTACTTTCAATGACTGGTGTACCATGACACCCAGGTCTCGCTGCATCTCCCCTTTTCCTAATCGGCCACCATTTAGAAAATAGTCCGCTTTCCTGTTTTTGCCACCAAAGTGGATAACCTCACATTTATCCACATAATACTGCATCTGCCAAACATTTGCCCACTCACCCAGCCTATCCAAGTCACCTTGCACTCTCCTAGCATCCTCCTCACAGCTAACACTGCCCCGCAGCTTAGTGTCATCTGCAAACTTGGAGATATTGCCATCAATTCCCTCATCCAGATCATTAATATATATTGTAAATAGCTGGGGTCCCAACACTGAGCCTTGCGGTACCCCACTAGTCACTGCCTGCCATTGTGAAAAGGCCCCGTTTACTCCTACTCTTTGCTTCCTGTTTGCCAGCCAGTTCTCTATCCACATCAATACTGAAACCCCAATGCATTATGCTTTAAGTTTGTATACTCATCTCTTATGTGGGACCTTGTTGAAAGCCTTCTGGAAATCCAGATACACCACATCCATTGGTTCTCCCCTATCCACGCTACCAGTTACGTCCTCGAAAAATTCCACAAGCTTCGTCAGACATGATTTACCTTTCGTAAATCCATGCTGACTTTGTCCAATGATTTCACCACTTTCTAAATGTGCTGCTATCCCATCTTTAATAACTGACTCTAGCCGTTTCCCCACTACCGATGTTAGACTAACTGGTCTGTAATTCCCTGTTGTCGCTCTCCCTCCCTTCTTAAAAAGAGGGGTTACGTTTGCTACCCGCCGATCCTCAGGAACTACTCCAGAATCTAAAGAGTTGAGAAAGATTATCACTAATGCATCCACTATTTCCGGAGCTTCTTCCTTAAGTACTCTGGGATGCAGCCTATCTGATTTATCGGCCTTTGATCCATTCAATTTACCCAACACCACTTCCCGAATAACCTGGATTTCACTCAATTCCTCCTTTGACCCGCGGTCCCCTGCTATTTCCGGCAGATTATTTATGTCTTCCTTAGTGAAGACGGAACCAAAGTAGTTATTTAATTGGTCCGCCATATCCTTGTTCCCCATGATCAACTCACCTGTTTCTGACTGCAAGGGACCTACATTTGTTTTAACTAATCTCTTTCTCTTCACATATCTATAAAAACTTTTGCAGTCAGTTTTTATGTTCCCTGCCAGTTTTCTTTCATAATCTATTTTTCCTTTCCTAATTAAGCCCTTTGTCCTCCTCTGCTGGTCTCTGAATTTCTCCCAGTCCTCTGGTATGCTGCTTTTTCTGGCTGCTTTGTATGCATCATCCTTTGCTTTGATTCTATCCCTGATTTCCCTTGTTATCCATGGATGCACTACCTTCCCCGATTTACTATTTTACCAAACTAGGATGAACAATTTTTGTAGTTCATCCATGCAGTCTTTAAATGTCTTCCATTGCATATCCACCGTCAACCCTTTTAGAATTAATTGCCAGTGAATTGCCAATTCACGTCTCATACCCTCAAAGTTACCTTTCTTTAAGTTCAGAACCATTGTTTCTGAATTAACAATGTCACTCTCCATCCTGATGAAGAACTCGACCATATTATGGTCACTCTTGCCCAAGGGGGCACGTACAACAAGACTGCTAACTATCCCTTCCTCATTACTCAATACCCAGTCTAAAATAGCCTGCTCTCTCATTGGTTCCTCTACATGTTGATTTAGATAAGTATCCCGCATACATTCCAAAAAATCCTCTTCCTCAGCACCCCTGCCAATTTGATTCACCCAGTCTATATGTAGATTGAAGTCACCCATTATAACTGTTTTGCCTTTGTTGCACGCATTTCTAATTTCCTGTTTGATACCATCCACAACTTCACTACTACTGTTAGGTGGCCTGTACACAACACCCACCAGAGTTTTCTGCCCCTTAGTGTTTCGCAGCTCAACCCATACCGATTCCACATCCTCCAAGCTAATGTTCTTCCTTTCCATTGCATTGATCACCTCACTAATCAGCAACGCTACCCCACCTCCTTTTCCTTTCTCTCTATCCCTCCTGAATATTGAATATCCTTGGATGTTCAGCTCCCAGCCTTGGTCACCCTCGAGCCATGTCTCCGTGATCCCAACTATATCATAATCATTAATAGCTATCTGCACGTTCAACTCATCCACCTTATTACGAATACTCCTTGCATTGAGACACGAAGCCTTCAGGCTTGTTTTGATGAAACCATCTTTACTTATTTGCTGATATGGGAACACATTTCCAATAAACCCTTTTTCCTTCTCTGGCTGCAGTAATTAGATAATTATACATGCCACAAAAATAGCTGAATATGTCTATCAGCACGTGACAAACACAATGGCTCCAGGCACAAAAGAGTACCAGAACAGGTGTGTGTACAATCCACAATGTCAAGCTCTTGGCTTGAATCAGTGTCATATCTATGAGCAGCAACATTTAAGTGATCAGGATGTTTTGCATTTCCAAAACAATTATACTTTACCTTTGCATCAAAGATGTGTAAGTGATACAAGTGGGTCCTTCACAAAGATATCACCAAATCTGCATCTGGTTTCTCCAATGGAGTGTCAATGAGATTGTCAATATTCAAAGCAATAAATAGATGACAGTGCATGTGGATAGTTGCTTCACCTGTAATGACCTCCCTTCTCTGTTGTTTCCTTAGTATGGATTAAATGTGTATTTAGTGGTCTTTAGCTTGTTTTATGTGGGGGATCAAAACCTATGCAACCTCTCTTTATAACTCAACCCCACAAGTCCAAGTAACATGGTGGAAAGCTCTTTCCTTGCCATCTTAATAACATCCTTCCTACACTTGCCTGGCCAGAACGGTGCTTGGCACTCCAAGAATGGTTGTACACTGCATTATGATGTCCCGACCATGGTACGCAATACCTTGCCAATGAAGACAAATGTGCCAAATGTCTCTTCACCACTGTCCACCTGACTAGCTACTCATTGTTCAACAACACTTTCCAGGGCTCTACCATTTATTGAATATGTCTGCCCTGGTTTGAAATACCAAAGTCCAATCAGTGGTTAATTTTCCCATTCCAGAGAAGCCTATTTTGTAAACATGGTATGCAGTACTCGAGAAGTGCATTGAATTAGTATTTTTTCTGGAAGGAGAGTTTTGATTTGTGGATGGAAGAATGGGATTTAATATAATGTTCGATCAAGATATTCAACAGGAAACGATGGACATTTAAATATTATATTGACCTGTTTCAGCTACAGATAATGATTATTTATTTAAACTAAACATATGAACAGAGAAAGCATAAATATGCAACGGACGAACAGACCCTTCAGTCCACAATGTTAAACCGAGGTTTGACTTTCCGAAATTCCGAAATACCGCGTAATTATCTGAACTGAATGCTACTTGCCATTCCTCGGCCTACTATATCTAATCAATATCCTGCTGTAAGTTTCGTGAAATTTCTACACAGCTTACAATGCCACCTATTTTGGTGTCATCTGCAAGCTTACAAACAATGCTTTGTACATTCTCATTCATATTGTTTATCTAAATGATGAACAACAACGGCGAAGCAATGATCCCTGTGACACGTGGTCTGAATCCCTATGTTCCGAACAACAATCTTCCACCATCAACCTCCATTTTCTACTATCAAGCTAATTATGTATCTTTTTATTTTTTATTTTTATTTTTTAATTTTTTTTATTATAGAAACAAAGTAATTACAAAGTACACTCTTATACAACGTTAAAAAATATATAATATTAATAATAAATTGATACTGTTTATATTATTTGTAATATTATCAATTATACATATCAAGGTTAATTATTTTGTATAATTGGGAGTGTGTATAGTACATTCCTAATATTAGCAATATACTCATACTACTCATAATATCCATATTTCCTCTGATTTCAAAATACAAGTCCCCCATGTTATAATTGTATAATACACAATATTAACCGAACTTCTATAATATTCATTATATTTTCATAATAATAAGAGTGTTTGTATTATTATTGACTTTACATTTCTAAATTATTATATAGTTGAAACTACACAATTTTATGTAATTAAAAATACAAGACATCAATAATATTTTCATACAAGTAATGATATCTATATTCGCATTAATATTAAGAATTTAATATAATGTGTTTCTATACTTTTTTTTCTAATTAGGGATAGAAAAAATAAAAAAATAGAAAATAGAAAAGAGAGTGTTGAAAGTTTGATGGAGATTGGAATATTACTCATTAATCCGTCCTTGGAGATATATTCATGATTTATTATATATATTTCTTCATCCATTCAGATATTCAGGCCTCAGTCAAGTCTTCGCGCCGAACCGTTATGACCCTGTAAATATTTAATATATGGAGACCAAATCGCTCTGAAGAGATCTAACCTATCCATAAGGACAAGCCTCAATCTCTCCAAATGAAGTGTCTCCGACATTTCTGTATTCCACATTTTAATTGTTGGGGATGCAGGGCCTTTCCAAAATTTTAGTATTAATTTTTTCCCAATTATTAGACAATAGTCGATAAAAATTCTTTGGTTCATTGTAATTAGTTGGTCCGTTTCAAGTATTCCAAGTATTATTAACTTTGGATCAGAAATCATAGTAATATTAATAACATTCGAAATTATCTTAAATATTTCGTTCCAATATTCTACAATCTTTATACAATTAGTGAATGAATGTGACAAATTTGCTTCCGAGATTTGACATTTATCACATATAGGCGATAATTTTGGAAATATATTATGTAATTTAGATTTGGAGTAATGTAGTCTATGTAGAATTTTAAACTGTATAAGAGCATGTTTAGCATTTAACGAACAATGATGTATGTGTTGTAAGCTTTCGTCCCATATTTCTGAGCTTATTATTTGACCTAATTCATTTTCCCAAATCTGTCTATGTGTTTCCGTTGATGGGATATCACTTTCCAATAAAATATTATAAATATATGATATCATTTTTTCTGTATTTGGATGTTTATTCAAGCATTCATCTAAAATTTCAGTCTTTCTATTTCTAAGTTCTTGTGTATTTGCAGAGATATAGTTTCTGATTTGTAAATATCTAAAATATTCATTGTTATGTAGTCCATAAGTTTGTTGTAACTCTTGAAATGAAAGAAAAGAGCTTTCCTTATAAAGATCCCCTATGTTTAAAATTCCTTTATTTTTCCATTGTAAAAAAGCCTTATCCATCGTTGAAGGTTTAAACGTAAAATTGTTGGCAATGGTAAGACCTAACGGTATAGATTTTAATTTTAATGTTTTCTTTATTTTTTCCAAATGCGGATTCCGTTTTCTATTATCGGGTTTTCACTATAAATTTTCTTAGCTACGTTAGTGTTAGCAAATATTATAGAACTAATTTCAAATGGAGAACAATCTTTTTTTTCCATTTTTAACCAGTTTGGTTTGTTATCTATTTCTTCTAGCCAAAAATTCATATTTTTGATATTAACTGCCCAGTAATAAAACATAAAATTTGGTAATGCTAATCCCCCATTTATTTTAGCTTTACATAAGTGTTTTTTATTTATTCTGTGGTTCTTATAATCCCAAATAAAGTTAGTAACTAGGGAGTCTAATTTTTTGAAAAAATTTTTATGGAGGTGTATCGGGATTAATTGAAATAAATATAATAATTGTGGGAGAAAAATCATTTTTATCACGTTGATTTTACCTAACATTGAAATAGGTAAACTTTTCCAGTATAAAATATTCTTATTTAATTTGTTCAGTAATAACGGGAAGTTAGATTTAAATAAAGAATCAAATATTTTTGTAACGAAAATGCCAAGATATTTAATATTTTCATTTGTTATCTTGAAAGGAAATTGTTGTAATATCTGTAAATTATTCATCGTTATTGGCATAAGTTCACTTTTATTCCAATTGATACTGTATCCTGAGATTAATCCAAATTCCGTTATTAGTTTTAACAAATTTCGGATACTTATTTCCGGTTCAGTGATATAAAGTAATACATCGTCCGCATATAACGAGATTTTATTCTTAGTATCTTTAGTATCATATCCATGTATTTCCGGATGTAATCTCACCCTTTGGGCGAGAGGTTCTATTGCTAGCGCGAACAATAAAGGTGATAGAGGACAGCCTTGTCTACAACCTCGAGATAAACTAAATTTAGTAGATAACATACGGTTTGTTGTTATTCTAGCTGTTGGGTTTGCATATAACAATTTAATCCAAGTAGTAAACTTCTCACCGAGCTTGAAA
Organism: Okamejei kenojei; assembly: GCA_035221665.1. Taxonomy (NCBI): domain Eukaryota; kingdom Metazoa; phylum Chordata; class Chondrichthyes; order Rajiformes; family Rajidae; genus Okamejei; species Okamejei kenojei. Next base: position 60,997,122 of record CM069144.1, on the reverse strand, counting down.
GCTTCCATCACCGAAAATAAATAAGGCCATTCCACTTGGTCAAAAGCTTTTTCTGCATCCAGCGAGATAACTACTAAATCTTTTTTATCACTTCTTTTCGAATATATAATATTAAATAACCGTCTTAGATTATATGAGGAATATCTTTTAGGTATAAATCCTGTTTGATCGGGATGAATTAATTCATTGACAACTGTACTTAATCTTTGTGCTAATATTTTTGTTAGAATCTTTTGATCCGTATTTAATAGAGCTATTGCTCTATATGATCCTGGTTCATCCAAGTCTTTATTTATTTTGGGTATAAGTGTTATAATAGACTTGTTCAGCGTATCTGGTAATTTCTGTTGTGTATATATCTGTTCATATAATGATTTCAAATATGGGACCATATGATCATGAAAAATTTTATAAAATTCCGAACCTATACCATCCGGTCCCGGTGTTTTACCATTTTTTAATGATCTAATAGATTCTTGGATTTCTTTTATTGAAATATCAGCATTTAATAATTCTTTATTTTGTAAATCCAATCCTTTTAAGTTACATATTTTTTAAAAAGCATCTATTTCTGTTTTATTTACTGTCGCTTTAGCAGTATATAGATTTTTATAATATTGCATAAATCTTTCATTAATATCTTTAGGTTGTATTAATAAATCACCATTTTGTGATTTAATCCTATGTATAATTTTTTCAGCTTCAATTTTCCTTAATTGTCGAGCTAATAATTTTTGGGGTTTGTCTCCAAATTCAAACTGTAATTGTTTAGTATGTTGATAAAATTTTAAAACTTGATCAGTATATATTTTATTTAATTTATATTTCAATGCTACAATTTTATTATGTATTATTATATCTGGTTTTGTTGCATTCTGTATATCTAATTGTTTAATCTCCCTTTCCAAGTCCTGTTGTTCCTTCCGAATCTTTTTATTATGGAATGCTTGTGAAGAAATCATAATTCCTCGAAGATATGCTTTAAATGTTTCCCATAATAAAGAGCGAGATATTTCTGGTTGATCATTTATTTCAAAAAAAATCTTAATTTGAGTTATAATATATTCCTGAGTGGTTTTATTTTTTAAAATTTGTGGATTAAGTTTCCATTGTCCACAATTTTCTGTTTTACCATTTATTTTAATTTTAAATGTTAATGGTGCATGATCTGAGATTATAATATTATGATATTTGGGTTCATAAGTAAGTGAAATAAGCTTTGCATCTACCAGAAAATAATCTATTCTTGAATAAGTTTTACGTACTGGTGAGTAAAAAGAGTATTCTCGACCAGTAGGGTTTTCTGTTCTCCAAACATCTTTAATATTAGTCGTTTGAATATATGCATTTAATAAATCACTAGAATGTGATTTAGTTTTTCTTTGTTTTGAAGATCTGTCTAGGTAAGGGTCTAATGTACAATTAAAATCTCCTCCAATTATCAAATTATAATGTGTTAATTCCGGAATATTGTTAAGTACTTTCTTAAAAAACAAAGGGCTATCAAAATTTGGTCCATATATATTAACAAAAATCATTTTTTCTGTGTTTATTTCTCCTATCACAATAATGTATCTGCCATCTTTATCAGATATAGTTGATGTATGCTTAAATAAAGTACCTTTACGAAATAATATTGCTACACCTCTTGATTTATGCGTAAAAGAAGAATGATATATTTTGTCTATCCATTTAGCTTTCAACCTGTTTTCAGCGTCTTTTTTTAAGTGGGTTTCTTGAATATAAATTACGTCAGCTTTAATTGCCTTTAAATGTGTCAATATTTTTCCTCTCTTTATTGGTTCATTAATACCTTTAACGTTCCAACTGCAAAACGTTAATCCCTCATTCCCCGTGTTTCTTTTTAAGTCTTGCATTTTAAGTTTGTGGGAATCTGCAATAGAGTCTAAGGGTCAGCGCAGTAGACCTAACCTAAACTAATTATGTATCTAATTAGCTATCTCTCCCTGGATCCATCTCTCTGACATTTCTGATGAGCCTACCATGAGGGATCTTGTTGAAGGCCTTGTTAAAGTCCATATGGACATCTATAACACTTTTAGTTCACTCTTCAGTAAACTCTAACAGATTTGTGAGACACAATTTTGCAGGTACAGGGGAATAGGCTGACTATTTGTAATCAATCCTTGTTTATCCTAATGCTAGTAGAACCTGTCCCTCATCTTCTCCAGTAACTTACCCTCCACTACTTGCCTGTAGTTCCCTGCCTTGTCCTTGCTGCCCCTCTTGAATAAAAGAAGATGCAATGTCTTCCCTAGCTTCCCACTTGGTCAGTCCCTGGAAATGTATCCAAGACCCAAGGGTGTTTTATTGTCATATCTCCCAGATAGAACAATTAAATTCTTACTTGCAGCAGGACAACAGAATATGTAAACATACATATAAAATATGTAAACTCTGTAAACAATATAATAAACGAGGCATATATGTGTGCGTGTGCTAGTGTGTTTGTGCGTGTGTGTGTATATACATATATAGGCCCACATACGTACACACAAAAACATTAAATTATAGTGCAATAATAACAATAATTATGTAGTTCAGAGCTTATGCAGCTGAATGTCCCTGGGAATGTATCCACCCAATTATCAATTTATTTGATAATTAGTATATGGTCTAATCCAATATAACTCATTTGCCTCAATTCTCTGGCTTTCAAGATCCATTTAGTTTCCATGATCTACATTCTTTAAAGTTACATTTGTGGTGCCTTCACACCCACGTTGGTTTTCCATACAGCTGGTCACCTCTGGTGACTCGCCAGCAGCGTCAGGAGAAGGCCCAGCCACAAGTGCTCAAAAATAACTCCAAGGTCAGACGCGGTAATTTGTCCTTATCTGCACATGGGTTATGATTGGTGCGAATGTAGGTGAAAGGGGCTTCTGGAATAAACGTGACACAAAGTGTCAGGCTCAGCTAAGTGTCATTTGTTTTTTGCTTTCTCTCCTGGAGTCAGTAGATCCTACACATTTTTTACAACGTGTGTTCATTTTGTCAGTCCCGGATTACCATTAATCAGATTTCTTGCGGAAATTCATTTACCCACTCATTTCTCCAATCGATTGACCCAGACGTGGACGCTTCCACTGATGCAATGAAAGGTAGAAGGATACAGATGAGAGCATCATTTTGGTGTGAACAAATGAGAATAACAGCTGTTGCTAGCACGATGGGAAACATTTTAGACTGTTAGGCTAGCGAAAATGAAAAATAAAAATAAATGCACAAAAAATGACCAAAGAATTTTTCCAGAGAAATACTTTTAAAACCAAGAAGCAATGGGATCTGCATCCGACAACCTATCGGAGAATTGATAAAATTGATCCTGAAAGCGTCAAAAAAGAGAATGACAGAAGATCAGAACCATCCACAGTGATGAGTTAAAAGATGAACCGATACTTGTCCCCGCTGACATCCCACCATTCTCACCCCCAAAACATCAACGTGACATCATCCCTCCCAAGCTGAGTGAGGTGAAAGAGGCAGTGATGAAGGCAAGAACGGCCTCTACACCAGGCCCTAATGGTGGTCCGTATTGTGTCTACAATAATGTCCCAGATGTTCTGAAATTCCTCTGGAGGAACATGAGGGTTGCGTGGGAAAAACAAGTTATCCCCAAAGCCTGGCGAAGAGCGGGGGGGGAGTGCTCATCCCAAAAGAAAATAATTTGTCCACCATTGACCAGTTTCGGCAAATAAACCTTAACATGGAATGCAAGGTTTTTTTCAGTGTGTTGGCGAAAAGACTTACAAAGCATCTGAAACAAAACCATTTCATTGAAACGTCAATCCAAATGGATGGCACAGCAGGCTTCTCGGGATGCCTTAAACATACCAGCTTCATATGGCATCTAATACACACATTTAAGAAAGAATGAAAGAATCCGCATGTCTTGTTCCTCGACCTGGCCAATGCCTATGGATCAGTTCCTCATTCGCTACTGTGGACTGCCTTTGAATTTTTTCAGGTGCCTGCAACAATAACAAATCTGGTGAAAAACTACTTCCGGGATCTTCAATTTTGTCTCACAACATCAGACTTTACCACAATGTGGCAACCACTGGAAATAGGCATCATGGTGGGGTGCACCATCTCCCCATCATGCACATAGGTCGCATCAACAAGACTTTGCTACCTGCAAAACTCAAGCTGTGGTGCTTCCAGTTTGGCATACTACCAAGACTCATGAGGCCCTTAACTGTGTATGAAATCACCATCAACAAAGTGGAAAAGCTGGAAAGAATGATCAACACACATGTGAAGCAGTTGCTTGGACTTCCACGATGCTTAAGTGCTGTCGGACTGTACGGAATGGCAAATTGGAATTACCCATTGCACGTCTTGTGGAAGAGTTTAAATGCAGTAAAGCAAGGTTGGTCATGACCCTCACTGAATTTGAAGATACTGTTATTCGAACAGCAGCCCCCCGTGTGGCCACGGGGAGCAAGTAGACCCCATCTGAAGCTGTTCAGAATGCTAAGTCTGCTCTTCATTTCAAGGATGTGGTTGGCCAATTCCAACATGGGAGAGCCGGACTCAGGCTCATCCCAAAACCTCCTCAATGGCACAAGGCAACACCAGTGCAGGAGGCGGCTCGTGGCGGAGGAGGTGAGAAGACAGGAGGAGGCAGAGCGATATGCCAAGGCCCTTTCTATGGCCAAGCAGGACCAATGGACTAACTGGGTGAGCCTGGATAAGGGAAAACTCAGCTGGAGTGACATCTTGCAAATGGAGGGATCTATGCTAAGTTTTATCGTCAGATCACTTATGATGTCCTATTCTCACCCCCAGAACCTGAAGCAGTGGTTCGGAGTAGACCCTGCTTACTCCCTTTGCCAAACACCTGCATCACTAAGGCACATTTTAACAGGATGCACTACGACCCTCACCCAAGGGCGTTTCACTTGGCAGCATAACCATGTTCTCAGACAGCTGGCATCAATCCTTGAACAGAGACGAACGACCACAACTTCCGGTGGCGCTATGGAGTGAGTGGAACTCGCGCCATTCAGCTCCGCTAAAAATTGTATTAAAAACGGGGTTAAAAGGGGTTATGTGAAGCTACTCACCAGAGGAGAACGGTTGTGAACGGCTCCGGTAGCGTTAAAAAGGTGCGTGACGTCATCAGGCGCGCGACTTTACTAAGATGCATCGCTCCCCACCCCCCCCACCAAGGGAAAAAGCCTGTGAAAAGGGAAGTAGGCCTCACTGGAGCCTCGGGCTCGAGTTTGAGTGACTCCCAGGAAGATATTTTAAAGATGGATGACCTCAAAAAAATTATTGTGGGTGAGCTAAAACAAATGCTTAAGGATATGAAAAAAGAATATAAAGAGGAAATAAAGACTTTGAGAGCTGATATTTTGGTGTATCATGAGAATTTGAAAGAAGAATTCAAAAAGAAAGTTATAGCCACTGTAAAGACTATGATGGATGAATGGAAAGATAAAGCGGGTACTGATTTGCAACAGCAGTTGGATGACGTAAACCGTAAAACTGGTGAGATGGAGGTGCTGCTGGATACCAAGTTAGAACCTATTATAACTTCACTTAACCAACAAAATGACGCAATAAAAGAACTGACTGAATCAGCCGAGCAGCGTCTTGCCGAGAACAAGCGTTTATCAGAATTATTACACAAAATAACTGAGAAATGCATTGACTTGGAGGGACGTCAAAGGCGTCAGAATCTGCGTATTGTTGGGTTGAGTGAAGGCCGAGAGGGAAATCAAGACCCTCGAACATTTGCTGCAAAACTCCTAAAAGATATTCTGAACTTGGACCAAGAAACTCTGCTGGGCCGAGCACACAGGACATTGAGACGTACCCCTAGGAGGGATGCTCCCCCAAGACAGATGATTGTGAAGGTGGCTTACGATCATGTTTTTTGAAGATATGATGAAGATAATAATACGTAAGAAAAATCTCAAATATGAGGGAGACAACATCAGTATCTTTAGAGATTACCCTGCGGAAGTGGCCAAGAGAAGATCTTTATTTGCAGAAACAAGAGGTATCCTGAGGAACATAAAGAATCTGAGATATGGCCTGATGTACCCGGCAACATTAAGGGTAAATTATGATAAAGCAAGGAGCACCGCTTCACCAAACATACAGAAGCTCTTGAATTTGCTCAAAACATTCAGAAGAAACTGGAAGAGGAAGAAGTAGAGGAAGAAGCAGATGGAGATGAAGGACACTGAATATTATTGCTTACTTACCTGATGATACTGAATACTCACTTACCTGATGATACTGTCCACCCACAGAAAAGCAGGAGGATTCACACTGAAGGAGGATCCGCAGGGAAGGAGGAGGAACAATGGACATGGACTCTATCTTGGGGTCAAGGAGGGATGGATGGATTATTAATAAATATAGTTTTGTATTAACTACCCTTCAAAATGTATGTTAGCTCTCCTAATATAGTGCTATGACACTAACTATATTTGATATTAGTAGTATTATTAATTATTAAGTATATAGGTTTAATACCCCACCCCGACATATATAGTCCTTAAGGCAAAAACGGAGCTGGAATTATTAACATCTTTTTTTTTCAGGGAAGTCCGTAGATGAGTAGACACGCTAGTGTGGCTTACACCAGTACTAACTGCACTAACTATAGTTGTAGTTACTTTTTTTTCCCCTTACACTTTATTAACATCACTTACTTTACTCGCATTTTTTATTATTACTTTTATATTATGTATTTAATTTCATATTATATACTATATGGATTTAAGTATGATTGGTATTATATAGTTAGTTCAAGGAGACGTGTGTATAAGACAATGACACAGATATTAAATTTCATCGATCTGATGTTTGGGTATAGGATTGGGTTAGATGAGCTGAGACATCTACTCCATTATAAACCACCTTAATAATAAAATGTATGACATAAACACTAGGATTGGGGGTGATGGAATCACCTTCTGTAGTTGGAATGTTAAGGGAATTAACAAACCAATTAAAAGAGATAAGGTTTTAGCTCAATTAAATAGATTGAAATCTGATATTATTTTTCTCCAAGAGACACACCTTAAAAAAGACGCGCAGTATAGATTAACAGCAAAATGGATTTCCAAAATATATCACTCTTCATTTACACATAAGTCTAGAGGGGTAGCAATAATTATTCGTAAAGGTATACCTTTTAAACAAAGCTCAATAATAGAAGATGTTGAGGGTAGATATATAATAATTACAGGTGAATTATATTCTAAAAAAGTAATCCTTATGAATATATATGGTCCTAATTTTGATAATCCATTATTCTTCAAGAAAATATTTAACAATATCCCTATATCCACTCAACATAGTCTAATAATTGGAGGTGATTTTAATTGTATCTTAGATAATTATTTAGATAGATCATCAATGAAAAGGAAAACCACTTCTAAGTCAAGTACACTTATAAATTATTTTATTAACACAGCAAACGTTAAGGATATCTGGAGAACAGATAACCCATCAGGTCAAGAATATTCATTATTTTCCCCTGTATTTGGAACCTACTCAAGGATATACTATTTTTTAATAGATTCAAAACTAATCCCATTTACATATGGCTCAAAATATCATAATATTATTATCTCGGATCATGCTCCATTAACATTTAAGATAAAATTAAAAGACATAACTATTAAAACCTCTAACTGGGGACTCAACCCCCAAATATTAAATGATAGGGCTTGTTATGATTACTTGGTAAAACAGATTAAATTATTTTTTGAAACTAATGACAAACCTGGAATTTCACCATCACTGCTCTGGGATACATTTAAAGCATTTATGCGTGGTGCGATAATATAAGCACACACATACATTAATAAGGAAAATCGAAAGACTCAACAAAAGTTGGAAAATGAAATAAAACAATTAGATATTGAAAAAGCAATATCTCCTTCAAAGGGGCTACGTAATAAAATTGCATCATTAAAATGTAAGCTAAATAAAATATACTCAAATCAGATTATTAAACTTTTTCAACAGACTAAACAAGTACACTTCGAATTTGGGGATAAACCACAAAAATTACTGGCACGCCAGCTTAGAAAATTAGATGAGGAGAAAATGATACATAAAATTAGATCTGAACAAGGAGAAATATTGACTTTACCAAAAGATATCAATGATACATTTTTACAATATTATCAAAATCTTTACTCATCTAAACTAGCAGGACAATCAGATGGAATGGAAACATTCCTACAAGAATGTCATATTAACAGTTTAGATTAGGAAGGTAGAGACTTGTTAAATGCTGATATATCAGTAAAAGATATTGAAGAATCAATTGGATCATTAAATAACGGAAAAGCCGCAGGCCCTGATGGCTTAAGTGTTGAATTTTATAAGAAGTTTTATGATCTGATCGCTGCACGCTTACATACAATATATAAATATGCTTATGAACAAGGAAAGTTACCAGAATCATTAAATGAATCTACAATTACACTTATCCCTAAATCTGATAAAGATTTGGAAGACCCTGGGTCATACAGAGCAATAGCTCTTTTAAACACTGATCAAAAAATACTAACTAAAATTTTATCTCGGAGGCTAAGTTTAGTGTTTAATAACTTAATACATCATGACCAAACAGGTTTTATTCCAAAATGCTATTCATTTTATAATCTGAGACGTCTATTCAATATCATGAACTCAAAAAGAGTGAATGATATTGAACTAGCTGTCATATCCTTAGATGCTGAAAAAATATTTGACCAGGTTAAATGGTCATATTTATTTAAAATAATGCAGAAATTTCAACTGGGGGATAGATTTTCCAAATGGGTAAAAATCATATACTCGAATCCAACTGCAAGAATATTAACAAATCAAATGTTATCAGCAAAATTTAATCTCTTTAGGGGTTGTAGAAAAGGATGCCTGTTATCACCATTACTATTTACTTTGGTAATAGAACCATTAGCCGAAATGATTAGATCAGAACCAGAAATATATGGATATAATACCAAAACTACAATGAATAAAATATCTCTATAGGCAGATGACATCGTAATTTATATCACAAAACCGGAGATTAGTATTCCCAATATATTTAATGTTATAACTAAATTTGGCACATTTTCTGGGTATAGAATTAATTAGAATAAAAGTGAAATTATGCCTATAACTGGAATAGAATTAAATATATTAGAACAATTCCCACTTAAAATAGTCACGGACAAACTCAAATATCTAGGAATTAATGTATCTAAGTTCTATAACTGTCTATTTAAATATAATTACCCTCAATTATTAAATAAACTAAAAAAAAAAAATTTATATTCGAAAACACTACCTATATCAATGATCGGTAGAATAAATGCTATAAAAATGTTTTTTTTGCCACAATTGTTATATTTATTTCAAGCCATCCCTTTATATCTCCCTAAAATGTTTTTTTAAAAAAAGATACTTTGGTTAATAGTTTTATTTGGGACTATAAAAATCATCGAATAAGTAAAAAAACATCTATGTAAATCTAAAATAAATGGTGGACTAGCACTACCAAATTTCTTATATTATTTCTGGGCAGTTCAGATTAAGAATATGAATTTTTGGTTGGTAAATTTAGACCATGAGCCAAGCTGGCTAAAGATGGAAAAGGAAGACTGTTTGCCTTTTGATGTAGGTTCGATTCTATTTGCACCAAGGGAAGTACAAAAAAAAACGTATGGTGATAACCTTATAATTCATAGCAATAGACGTATTTGGAAACAAATAGTTAAGACCCTACATATGGATAATTTGTCACTTTGCCAATTATGAATAATCCATGGTTACTAATTTTATTTGGGATTATAAGAATCATAGAATAATTAAAAAGCATCTATGTAAATCAAAAATAAATGGTGGCTTTGCACTGCCTAATTTTATGTTTTATTATGGGCAGTTAATATAAAAAATATGAATTTTTGGTTGGGTGAACTAGATAAACAACCAAATTGGTTAAAGATGGAAAAAAAAGACTGTACCCCTTTTGAAATTAGTTCGATTTTATTTGCTAATACTCCAATACATAAGAAAATTTATAAAGAAAACCCATTAATAGAAAGTGGAATACGTATTTGGAAACAATTTAAAAAAAACATTACAATTACAGAATGTACCACTAGCTCTTCCAATAGTAAACAATATTTCTTTTAAACCTTCACTGATGGACAAAGGTTTCTTAAAATGGAAGAACTATGGAATAAATAAGATCGGTGATCTTTATAGGGAAAACTTATTTCTCTCATTTCAGGAATTACAACAAAATTATGGATTACATTTTAAAGAATATTTTCGATATCTACAAATTAGAGATTATGTTAAATCAAATACACTGGATTTTAGGAATAGAAAGACAGAAATTTTAGATGAATGTTTAAATAAACATCCGAATACAGAGAAATTAATATCTTATATTTATAATATTTTATTGGAAAATGATTTACCAAATACGGATAAATATAGACAAGCATGGGAAAATGAACTAGGTCAAGTAATCAGTAGAGAAGTATGGAATGAAAGTTTACAATATATACATCATTGTTCATTAAATGCTAGACACTCCTTGATACAATTTAAAGTTATACATAGATTACATCTCTCAAAGTCCAAATTAAATAGAATTTTCTCAAATGTGTCCGCAATATGTGATAAGTGTCAACAATTAGAAGCTAATTTAACGCATTCATTCACAAAATGTATAAAAATCACTAATTTTTGGATATAAATTTTTAAGATAATCTCAATTGTAGTTAATGCAAAGTTGATTCCAGACTCAAAAATAATTATATTGGGAATACTGGAAACAAATCAGATATTAACAACACAACAAATATTTTTTATCGGTTATAGTTTAATAATTGGTAAAAAATGAATACTAAGATTTTGGAAAGGTCCTACTTCCCCCACAACTAAAATGTGGATTACAGAAATGTCGGAGACGTTAAACTTGGAATGATTAAGGCTTGCCCTGATGGACAGGCTGGACCAGTTCAGAGGAATATGATCTCCATTTATTGAATATTTAAAGGGTCAAGATGGTCCGGTTCAAAGCCATGACGGAAGCCTGAATGTATGAATGGATGAAGAATTATAGACAATAGATCATAAATATATCTCCATTGAAGAATATCTTGTTTAATATTCCACTCAATCAGTTTATCTCTCTCTTTTTTTTTCCTTTTCTTTTTCTCTTTTTTAGTTCCTACTGCTATAAAATAAAAAAGAAAATTATAGAAGTACAAATAAGATTGATTGTTAATGCTGATGCTTTTTAATAAACTAATGATACATAAAAAATAATAGTGACCCCTCATATCCAACTATAGAACAGAACGTAAAATTGAGCTGGAAAACAACCCCGGCCTGGCAATGGATTTATTATAAAACATTTGGAATGTTCGCTCATTTGACCATCCTGCAATCGCTAGGATGTGGTCCAGCAGAACCTCCATAACCCTTGCTGCTGATGTTGTTGCAGCCCTGGTGGAGTGAGATTTAAAAACATCAGTGTCCGCTCCTGCACACGCCAATACACGTCTTAATCAACTGGAGATGGTCTGCACTGATACCCTCTTGTGTGTTTTTTTATAACTAACAAACATTGCCAGTTCAGTGCCACTAAGGTTCTTTGTGGCCTTTAAAATACTGTTGCTTATGTGTGACCACACACAATCGAAGGTCCATAGGGTATGCCATAAATTCCAGTTTTAGACCTGACCCCCCTGGTCTGCTCTGTTTGACTAGCTCATGAACATAAAATGTTATTTTATTGGTAGATGTAACCATTCTATCCTGCCGTACCTTATGCAACTGGACCCATTGCACCAAAACGAGTGCCATGAGCATAACCACTTTATAAGAGAGCTTGACCAAAGACAAGGATGTAGCTGGAGCGCACTGGTGAAGCAGCGTTAGCACAATGTTAACATCCCATATCTCCGTGTAGCTGGGCCTGGCGGGATTTGTGTTATAGATGTTCTTCATGAATCTGGATACCATGAAGGGTATCTATAGTGGGTGAGACCCGACAGAGTGGTGTCCCAATCCCAGCAACAAGTATGATGACAAGGCACTCTTGGCACAATTAATGGCACTATAACTCAATCTCTCATCAAAGAACAGTTTTGGGAGAAATTCCAAGACATCAGTTATACGTGCCGTGTCATACGTTATGTTGGACTGCAAACAGAACACCTCCCATCTCTTGATGTAAGAGATGTACTGCTTCTTGGTGCTATCCCTCCAAGCCGCAGTGAACACGTCCACAGTTCGCTCTGACAATCTGAGCACCAGGAAAGGTCTTCTTAATGTCTGCAAATCAATAAATTGATTTGATCATGCAGCGGATGGCCGGAGTCATGGTATGAACCAGCAAATTATTGTGTTTGGAAGTAACCATATACGGTTCTGTTATCATTCCCAATATCAATGGGAACCATGGCTGTGTAGGCCAGTCAGGCACTACCAAAATCCTGAAGCGGAATCTTGTTGGATTTTTTGCAAGCACCGACTGATGAGGCAAAATGGAGGGAATTCATAAAAGAACATTCCTCCCCAATGTAGCGAGAATGCATCTATCGCCACTGCCCCTGGGTCTGGCTCCCATGCAACATACTTTGGTAACTGGTGATTGAGCCTAGATGCAAACAAATCGATATCCGTTGTTCCATACAGAGCAACACTGTCATTAAACACTTTGTGTTCCAACATCCATTCTATGTTGTCGTTAAATTTTCATGACCTGGTGTACGCCACCATATTAAACCTACCCGGCAAGTAGGTAGCTGAAATCCAAATGCTTCTTTCGATATACCAGTGCCAAATAAGGTTAGCTAATTTATCACAGGATACTGATTTGATTCCGCCCATGTGATTAATATATGCCACCGCTATAGTGTTGTCAATCTATAGTCGAATGTGCAGATGATGCATATTCCCACAATAAGCTTTCAACCCGTAGAGTGCCCCCAGCATCTCTAGGTAGTTAATACCATGTAACTGATGAACTGATGACTCAGGCACATCCCATTTGCCACCGCAACTAGAGAACGTATTAGTAGCTCCCCACCCCCAACTAGCATCAGTTTGTAATATAACTGAAGGTTTGCTGACCAAAATGTTACTGGAGGAACGCCGAATATTGGTCGTCCACCATTGTAACTCTGATATAGCTTCCGCTGGTAACCGCATAGGTCTGTTAAAATGACCTAAATGGTATTTGAGTGCTTGCTCCTTTGCACATTGTAAATTTTGATAATGCAAAGGCCCAAATTGTGCAGCTGGTAAAACAGCTTGGTAAAACTAATTTTCCAATTACACTGGCTACTTGTCGAATGTTGCTCCATAACAACAAGGTTGTTACAGGCTTCTATTCATTCCAATCTCTTGCCCCAGAGCAGAGTCACAGACATATTAATAGAGTTAATGGTAAATCTCAAAAAATCAATCACTCTAGTTGATATCACCTTGGATTTAACTGGATGGATGAGAAACCCCAATGGGATACAGCTAATTCAGTGTTTTCCCAATGATTAAGATATCATCCAAGTATGCTATAACAATGTGATTTTGAGCTCTAAGTAGCCCAAGCACCAGTTTCAATAATTTGGTGAATAACCTGGGGGCTGAAGTTAACCAATTAGGCAACGCTTTAAATGGAAACAAAAATGAATGTTGCCCCATCCATCTAAACTTCAAATATCTCTGGTGATCCCTGTGAATGGGTACCGAATAGTATGCATCTTTGAGATCGATATATGCCATAAAGCATTCTTTGGAAATCAGTTGTTTGGCAGTAATGAAGTTTTCCATTTTAAAATGTCTATACTGCACATAAGAGCTAAGTTGAGTTAAATCAAGGATGGTTCGGCACCCTCCATCTTTCTTTTGTCTGGTAAATATATTAGAAATAAATTGGTGATGTTCATGACTCGACTTCTCGATTTCCCCTTTTGTGTATAATGTGTGCATTTCAGCTTGAATATCCAAACATTCCTGTTGGGAATGAACAAATGTACGGCTTGGTGTATGCTGTGTGGGTGGCAATGAATTGGGAAGGAATTCAATTTGGAACCCTTGAATACTGTGCAGTATAAACCGATCTGATGTTATGCAACGGCATTCATTCAAAAACAAATGTAATCTACCACCAACTTGTAACCAGTCCACACACCCCATGTTCTGGAAAGAACCAGACCCACCTACCTCCATGGTTACCGATGGTTTTATGGTAGGCCCCAAGGCCCCTGATGCAGGTTCTATTTCCGCCCCGAGGTTTGGGGGGGTAGGGTTGCTGGAGTGCGCGGATTTCGCATCTTCCACAAGGGCTGGCCTGGGCCTTGGCCTAAAAAAGACCTCTTCCCTGAGAATTCGGCTTTTGAGCTGCCACCAGTTTCAGCAAACCTCTTACTGCTGATGGAAGCGTAGGGTTGCTGCCATCGAAATGGTGAAGCTTTTCTAGTCATTGGAGCCTTGATCAGCCCGACAGCTTTTGCTTCTTCATCCAGGTCCTTAACCTGTTTCGATAGATCTTCTCCGAACAGAAGATTCAGCGGCTGAACATTGCTGGCCCTGCACAACTCCGCAAATTTGGGCTTCAAGGCAGGTCGGATGGCATTCTTCCGAAAACAGTTTATTTGGAAATTTCACATCAATGCCAGGGCATCCTGCTGTATGTCAGACAAGGGTCCCCCATCCACAGACCTTGCAAATGCCGTAATGCCTGAAGTCTGCAATTTCAGGATTCTTTGGAGCTTCATCTCCTGGGCTTTGATGCCCCGTCAAATATATCCCAAGATTGAACTGTTCACGGCACGTTCAGTGAAGCACAATTTCCAGGTGTTTGGTACTTTGCAGTTGTTTCCACCATCACCTGCAGCAGGTGATGATGTGACGTAATTTATGATAGCTGCGAGTTCCTCTTGCAGTGGCTCGCCTGTTTGCGAGGGTATCGCAAATTTTGATGCCATTGCACGTAATTCTTGTATGCCGTACATTCTGGTATGCTCCCCGGCATACCTCCAAATACGGAGTCAGTCCAGAACTAACCCCGTACTCTTCCCTCCTCAGAGTGCGAGACATTATGCAACCCTGGACCAGGCGCTGCCGTGGGCCACCGTGGAGACCCGCACTGATGTAACTCCATTTCCTGGAGCATATCATGATGGAGCATCCTTTCCATAAGGTGCTCCATCAGGGATAAACGCCCGAAGACACTATCCATTGTAGGAGGCGAATCCTCCTGGCCTGACTCGTCTGAGTAAACAGGCCTATCAGACTTCTTCTTGGTTTTCCCCCTTTCAGGGTTGCCAAGGTGCTTTGGACAGGCACCAAGTCTGAAGTCGCTGGCCGCATCGTCGGCGACTCGGATGGCGAAATCGCAGGCCGCCGGCTACCCGCTCTCCTGCGGTCCTCAGTAGCCGGTTTCCCCGCGGCCCGTCTGGACTTCGCCCCAGGTTTCTCCATGATTAGTTCCAACTTGAACGCTGTAACAAGATTTTTAACGAACAAAACACCCACAGAATAAGTTTAAAACATACGTGTAGGGCTTTTAAACTTACCGCTGGAGGAGCGACGCACCTCCCAGCCAGTCGTGCGCCATGTGACTCCGAAGTAAAACCAGTATTAGTGTTAAAATTCATTTTTGTTTCCATTTAAAAATCTATCCCAATTAGATACTCTAATGAAATTGATAAAGTCTTTGCACGTTAATATATGCACTTATGAATACAATGAGACAGATATCACCTGCAAAAACATTTGAACTAGAAAATTAACATTTTGTATAGCAAATTGATTATTAAATGGGGAAAATATTCACTGGGATCATTATTAAGTAATAGAAATAGGTCTGACTCAGCAAGATATTAGACTCTCCTCAAAACCCTTGTCAATGACATCAATCTTAAAGGATGAAGAAAGGGGAGAGGTTTAGGGAGGAATAGGTTTAATCACCTTTTCCTTTTCTCCAGAGATGCTGCCAGACTCCACAATTGTTTCTATCTTTGGTGTAAACTTCAGTAGACATTAGTTCCTCCAACACATTAAAGAGGGATCTATGCAGTAGTTTTACTGACATTTGTTTACTCAATTAAACCTGGTACAACATTTGAATGTTCATGTTGTTAAGTGTTGGCTGAATAGTAACCAATCCATTGACTGAAACAAATTCATTTGGACAATGTTTCAGAATCACAAACCTTCTTTGATGTAATGTCAAAAATTAAAGAGAAGTAATGAATGTGTATAACAAGGTATTTGTCGTAGAATGATGCGTTTTAGTTCCATTTCAAGTTATACAGTCAGAATCATACAACACAGAATCAGGGCCTTTGGCCCAACTCATTGATACAGGTCAAAATAGTCCAGTTTTTACTGTGTTTGGCCAATATTCCTCTAAACATTTCTGATATATCTGTACCTGTCCAAATGGCTTTCAAATATTGTTATTGTGCCTGCCTCAACAACTTCCTCTGGCTTTAAATATATGCAGCACAAACTGTTTGAAATCATTTCCTCAGCTTACTTTTAAATCTTAACCTTAAAAATATGCCTTTTGTTTTTTTTATTCCCTACTCTGCAAAAAAGATAGTCTGCATTCACCCTCTCAATGTTCCCCATGATTTTAAGCACATCTATAGGATCACTCCTCAGTCTACAAATCACTAACCATTCCTGCCAACCATTTGCGACAACTCAGGCCCTCGGAGCCTGGCAACATTCTCGGAAATCTTCTTTGCACTCTTTCCAGCTTAATTCCATCTTTCCTGTAGCAAGGTTACCAAAATTGTACACAACACTCCAGGTTTGGCCTCATCAACATCTTGTACGATTGCAACGTAATGCCAAATTGCTGGAGTAACTCAGAGGGACAGGCAGCATCTCTGGAGAGAAGAATGGACGACGTTTCGGGTTGCGACCCTTCTTCATGCTCGACCCAAAACTTCACACAATCCTTCTCTCCACTGAGTTACTCCAGCTGAGTTACGCTGGGTTACTCCAACATTTTGTACCTATCTTCAGTGCAAACCAACATCTGCAGTTCCTTCCCATACTCGATGCTTTGACTGAGTGCCAAAGAATTTTGTTACCACCCTGTACACCTGTAACACCATTTTCAAGGAACTATGTACTTGTACTCCATCATTCTTTACTTTGTTAAGACTTTTTTTTTGAATTTTAGAGATGCTCCTCAGAAAGAAATCGAGACATAATTTCCCAGGCGCAGCAGCATGCTGACTATCTGTAATCATGCCTTGTGGTATGGTGGTAAACCCTGTCCCTCAAAAGCCTCTCTAGTAACATGACCACCACTGATGTCAGGCTCACCTGCCTGAAGTCCCCTGGCTTGCCCTTGCTAACCTTGTTAAATAAGAACAACATTAACCACATTTGAGCTTCCACAATTTCACTCTGGCTGAAGATGATGCAACATCTTTTCTAGCTTTTATACCTCTTTGATAATAATTGTATGGTCCAATCCATCATAACTCATTCACCTCAATTCCTTGGCTTCTTCCAAGATCTGTTTAGTTTCCATGTTCTGCATTCTTTATTTGATGCATTGTTTACAATGCATGTTTATTTGTCAGTCCCAGATTATTATTAATCAGATTTCTTGTTGAAATTCACTTATCCACTCATTTCTCCCACCATCTGACCCAGATATAGAAGCTTCCACTGATGCATAGAAAGTCTGTATGGATTTTGTGTGTTCTCCCGTGACTGCATAGATTTTCTCTGGGATCTTCTGTTTCCTCCCTCACTCCAAAGATGCACAGGTTTGTAGATTAATTGGCTGAAAGGCTGGACCTGGTGTGTGTGTAGGATAGTTGCAATGTGCGGGGATCACTGGTCGGTGTGGAATTTGTGGGCGGAAGGGCCTGTTTACGTGCTGTATCTCTAAATTGAAATAAATTCATTTTTATTTTCAGTAAACTGATGGATATTGCAGCGTACAGGTTTTTAGATTCAGCAAAGATATTAGACTGTTCACTAGAAGCCAAAAAGCATTTACTTTAAAGAAAGGGGAGAGGTATAGGGAGGGAAATTAAGGAGCTCAGTACCTCTGTAGCCAAAAGAACAACAAGCAGCGAGTGGTGAAGCAATTAAACTCTGATACCAGAATTTGAGGAAATATTGTGTAGCTGGGCTGGAGGAAATTACAGAGTTTGGAAGAGCTGGCCCATGACCAAGGAAGGATTTGAAAAACAAGGGTTTGAACTTTAAATGTTTAAATAAGACATTAGTTATGTGTGAACCACGTCAGCTTAGGAAACAAAGTGCTATTGGGGAATGAAATTTGGTGCATGTCAGGATACAGACAGCAATGTTCTGGATGACTAAGTATTCACAGAGAGGAGAACAAGGGAGACCAGCAGGTGTGTAATTAAATATTCATAACTTTAGGTTTAACAATCCACACATACAACAATTTCAGCTGGAGATAAGCTGAGGCAAGAGCAGAGGTTAGCTGCCAAGCAGATGAGGGGAAGCACAGATAACCTTGGACACATCATAAAGGGCAAAAGTAGTAACTTTAATAGAAAAATAAATGTCCTTCCAGATATCATCTTTACTTATTTGCTGATACGGGAACATATTTCCAATAAACCCTTTTTCATTTCCTTCTCTGGCTGAGATAATTATACATGCTACAAAAATAGATGAGTATGTCTATTAGCACTTGACAAAGACAACGGCTCTGTGCACAGAACAGGTTTGTGTACAATCCACAATGTCAAGCTTGGCTTGAATCAGTGTCACATTGAACAGCAGCATTGAACTGATCAGGATGTTTTGAATTTCCAATACAATTATACTTTACCTTTGCGTCAAAGATGTGTAGGGATACAAGTTCATTTAAATGTACTAAAATGGAAATCAAAATTGCAGAGATATTGTGAGACTGTAACATAAAAAATACTGGACACAACATGGAAAGAGAAACAGAGTTAATGTTTCTGGGCAAAGATGCTTTGTTGGAACTAGGATGGAGAGCAAACAAATTGGTATTGAGCTTTGCGCGGCCCCCACTGCCGGTTTGGTCACACTCGCTGCATGGATTTGCATGCTGGTGGGACCGGCCCTGTACGGGGATCACTCGACCTCCGCGCTGCCCCCGCTTCCAGTTTTGTTGCGCTCACCGCATGGACTCGCATGCTGGTGGGACAGGCCCTCTAAGTTGTAGAATATGATGAGTCTGGAAGGTTTCAACATGCCCAGATGGAAGATACAGTATGTTGCTGTTTTTCAAAATAACATTGCACTTCATTTTAACTTTGCAAATAACAGTTATGTCACAGTTATGTCACAGTGGGTGTGGAATGAAAAATTAAAGTGGCAAGCAACAGAATGTTCAGGGCTCTCTCTGTGGAATGGACATGGGTCCTTCACAAAGATATCACCAAATCTGCATCTGGTTTCTCCAATGGAGTGTCAATGAGATTGTCAATATTCAAAGCAATAAATAGATGACAGTGCATGTGGATAGTTGCTTCACCTGTAATGAGATCCCTTCTCTGTTGTTTCCTTAGTATGGATTAAATGTGTATTTAGTGGTCTTTAGCTTGTTTTATGTGGGGGATCAAAACCTATGCAACCTCTCTTTATAACTCAACCCCACAAGTCCAAGTAACATGGTGGAAGGCTCCACCCTTGCCATCTTAATAACATCCTTCCTACACTTGCCTGGCCAGAACGGTGCTTGGCACTCCAAGAATGGTTGTACACTGCATTATGATGTCCCGACCATGGTACGCAATACCTTGCCAATGAAGACAAATGTGCCAAATGTCTCTTCACCACTGTCCACCTGACTAGCTACTCATTGTTCAACAACACTTTCCAGGGCTCTACCATTTATTGAATATGTCTGCCCTGGTTTGAAATACCAAAGTCCAATCAGTGGTTAATTTTCCCATTCCAGAGAAGCCTATTTTGTAAACATGGTATGCAGTACTCGAGAAGTGCATTGAATTAGTATTTTTTCTGGAAGGAGAGTTTTGATTTGTGGATGGAAGAATGAGACTTAATATTATGTCCGATCAAGATATTGAACAGGAAACGATGGACATTTTAATATTATATTGACCTGTTTCAGCTACAGATAATGATTATTTATTTAAACTATACATATGAACAGAGAAAACTGTAGATGATATGTATGTACACCTTTAATAGTAGCGACGAAGCCCTTGCAGTAGAGGGTGGCCTTCCCCACAGGAACGAGTACGCCTCCCCCATAGGCACGCAAAACAGAGCGGTCAGTGGTAACGAGTTCATTATTTCTTATCTTCCTGGAAAGGCTTGTTGACATAACGTTGGCAGCAGTCCCCATGTCAACTTTAGTGGAGAAGGCGATGCCATTCACAGTGACTCGCACGGTCGGGTCCGTTTTCAGTGCAGGTGCATTTTTCAGCAAAAACACACTCAGCTCACTCTGGGAAGAGCCCGAATCAGACAGAGGGAGTTCTTCATGCTGGTGATGGGAACCAGACGCCGTTTCATCACGTGTCAGGTAGTGAGAGGGCTTCTGCTGTGGCTGTGCACGTTTCCCACGGGAACGGCATGCCGCCGAGAAGTGGTTCGGCTTGTGGCAGAATTACAGGTTCTTCCCAGTGCAGGGCAAACATTAGAGCGGTGCGAGGCAAAGTTGCAATTTGGGCATCGTCTGGACCCTGGCGCAGGGCTGACACTCTGTCGCTGAGGAGCATAGTATTGGCGTCCGGCGAAACTGGCCGTGTGGACCTCATGATCAGGCGGCAGCACAGCGGAGGAGACAGCCTCTGCCAGACGAGAAGCATGCAACGCCTCGTTAAATGTAAGATCAGGCTTCCGAAGGAGCTCAGACAGCAGCTTTTCATCCCGGAGTCCAACGACTAAAATGTCCCTGGTTAAAGTCTTCGAGGTTAAAACATGCAGGTCGCAGCGGTGAGCCAGTTGCTGCAGCGCGGCGACGAAATGGTCAACTGATTTCCCCGGGTTTTGGCGGCGGCCGAAAAGTTTGAAGAGCTCCAGGATACAGTTAGTAGGAATGTCACACAACTGTGTAAACTTAGCAAGTAGACATACCGGGTCCTGAGCGTTCTCATTGAGCCCATAGACGAATGACTCAGATGATTCCAGAGCTTCGGGACCGGCCAAGTTGAGCAAGAGAGAGGCTTTGACCGCAGGGGCAACGGCAGGATGGGCGATGGTCACGTAGTGCTCAAAGTCGCATCGGAAAACGTTCCAGCGGTGAGTTATGTCGGTATCAAAGATCAGGATGTCAGGTTTACGATAAGCAGAAGCCATCGCGACGCAGGGAGGGGGCACTGGGACTAAAGAAATAAAACCCGATAGACAGGAGATGCAGGAGAACAAACATCTGATGCCAGGTAAAGAGTACAGGCATACACAGATGAATCTTTACTCCTGGCTGAGCGCGCTGTCCGCAGTGCCAAAGGACTGCAGGAACGCTATCGCTTGTCCCATTCCGAGATCTACCTGGCCCTCCTCAACCTCCGCAACATCGCTCGCAACCATACCCTGGGATCCCCGGCTCAGCGCCTCATGTCCCGTGTTACGCGGCTTCCGATCCCGGTGTCACAGCAGTCGCTTGCTCCCTCCGTTTTTAAACCTGCCACGGTCCGGAAACGAATCGACCACAAACACCGTATCCAGAAGCATTCCCATGACAAGTCCTGCCGTTTCCTCCATCTTCTCTTTCCTGGCCAGGTCGTCTGCATGCGGTCCACCTCTGGCCACTCCAGATTTGCCGTTGTTGTCGGTTCTGCTGGCTGCGCTCGTTCATACCTTGTCAACCACGATGGCACGATCTACCGTAGATCTCGTCAACATCTCCGGTTCGTGAACGAGTCTCGTCCTCCTCCAGCTGCTCCATACGCCCCCCTGTGCCGCATTCGCCGCCTCGCGCCATGCCCACCCTGCTTAGTACTCCATCTCTGTCCTCTATGGTGCATCCTCCTGCTACGCTCCCTGGTTCTCTGGCCTTCTCGCCTCCCCCCTCTCCGTCCTCTCCACTGCCTCCGTCGCCCAGGAGTTCTCCTGTCCGTGGCTCCCCTCCTGCCCCGGCGCCAGTCCCTCTCGCTCCCATCGGGGGGGGGGGGATGTGATGGCGAAGTCCGGACCCGGACTGGTCGCCTGGTCAGGCCGCCAGATCGTTATGGTGATTACGTGTGATTTTGAGTTGCTGTATTACTGCTGTTTACTTTCCCTTAGCGCATGAGATGTGGTCGCCCGGTCACTACTTACTGTTTTTGTTTTTATAGAGGAAGGATGTAGATGATATGTATGTACACCTTTAATAGTAGTGATGAAGCCCTTGCTAACCACTCACCTACCAGTCAGTATAATTGTGACCTTCCCACCCTTAGCTCTCTCTCTAGTGTCTGTGACAGACCACGTACAGCTAGGACTGTGATGTGTGTGTACGTTTAATAAAGTAGTAGTAAAGATTAATCTGTGTAAGCCTGTACTCTTTACAAAAACATAAATATGCAGCGGACGAACAGTCCCTTCAGTCCACAATGTTAAACCGAGGTTCGACTTTCTGAAATACCGAAATACCTCGTACTTATCTGAACTGAATGCTACTTGCCATTCCTCGGCCTACTTACTTATCTAATCTATATCCTGCAGTAAGTTTCGTGAAATTTCTACACAGCTTACAATGCCACCTATTTTGGTGTCATCTGCAAACTTACAAACAATGCTTTGTACATTCTCATCCATATTGTTTATCTAAATGATGAACAACGGCGAAGCAATGATCCCTGTGACACGTGGTCTGAATCCCTATGATCCGAACAACAACCTTCCGCCATCAACCTCTACTTCCTACTATCAAGCCAATTATGTATCTAATTAGCTATCTCTCCCTGGATCCTTCTCTCTGACATTTCTGATGAGCCTGCCATGAGGGATCTTGTCGAAGGCCTTGTTAAAGTCCATATGGATATCTACAACACTTTTAGTTCACTCTTCAGTAAACTCTAACAGATTTGTGAGACACAATTTTGCAGGTACAAGGGAATAGGCTGACTATTTGTAATCAATCCTTGTTCATCCTAATGCTAGTAGAACCTGTCCCTCAGAATCTTCTCCAGTAACTTACCCTCCACTACTTGCCTGTTGTTCCCTGCCTTGTCCTTGCTGCCCCTCTTGAATAAAAGAAGATGCAATGTCTTCCCTAGCTTCCCACTTGGTCAGTCCCTGGAAATGTATCCAAGACCCAAGGGTGTTTTATTGTCATGTCTCCCAGATAGAACAATTAAATTCTTACTTGCAGCAGCACAACAGAATATGTTTACATACATGTTTACAAATACACAGGACTAGATGTTAAAAATCCAAAGTGCCAAATTTCAATTTACTCCCGATGGTGATGGGAGCCTTCTGCACTAATCTATGCTCCTCCGATGTTGAGAAAGACTAGGCAAACACGTCATTGGGGTTATCAAGTGGGCACCTACTTTCATCAACGTTTCGCTGATTGAACCCACGGCGTCTCCAGTAGGCTCAGTGGTGCATTCTGGCATCCCAGAACCACCCCCCTCTGCATCTGTCTAGTCGGATATTTGGGTGACCAAACGAGGTATTTACTCTTCAGCCAGAGCCACTGGCTACTCCACTCTGCCACCCCATGACGTTTCTTTGATGGCCTGGCATAGGGCTTGTCTGCTGATCCCCAGATCCTTCATCAGTCTTAAGGTAGATGTTGCCACAAATCCTCGACATCCAACTTCTACCGGGCAGATCTTAGCTCTCCAGCCCCGCTGTTCTGCCTCCGCTGCAAGCTCTGTATATCGCAGTCTCTTTATTTTCAAAGGCTTCCTGCACAGCATCCTCCCAAGGGAATGTGAGCTCCACAATATACACTATGCGCTGAGAGTTCGACCAGAGCACAAGATCAGGCCTCAAGTTGGTGATGGCTATCTCTGATGGAACTGTAAGTCGTTGGTCCACATCTACCAGCATCTGCCAATCCCGGGCTGCCTCCAGCTGTCCAAACCTGGTCCTTGGTGGAATTTTACATTGCCTTTGTCCCCCCCCCCCCCCCTCCCCCCGAACAAAGGCAATTGTCTTAACTGGGTTGGTTGTTCTGGGCTGCAAGGCATTGTTGGCTGTTCCTGCGTTCCAGAGTCGCTGCCAGGCATTTGAGCACTTGATTATGTTTCCAGGTGTACCGTCCTTGGGAGAGGCTTATTTTACACCCAGTGAGGATGTACCTAAGTGTGGCTGGTGTTGAACACAGGGGGCATGATGGATCTTCGCCCAGCCATTGGTTGAGATCATTTGGGTTAGGAAGGACATCATAGGTTGCCCGAATGAGGAAATATCTCCCACATGTCCTTCCAGCTGATCCTTCTCTTTTCCACACTCTCCCATCTCATGCACTGGCCCTGTTTAGCTTGCGACACAGCCTTTGCACACCTACTCAACTCCTCCTGTCGGCGGATTTCGGCCGCGACCAACTTCCGGCGATCCAGTGATGATGCCTTGTTCCAGCAAGGTTGCTTTCCACCAAGCCCCAGCCACTTCTTCCATGTTTGATTTGTCCTACCATGGCGCCTTGGTGGAGAGCAGATTTTGCCTGCTGTGTCGCATTCTTAGCCGTCCACTTCTCTCCTGTTGCCAGGGTTGGAGCAGCAGCTCGGATGACAGTGTCCCTTGATTCTGCCAGGGTCATCTCTAATCTGAATTTGGTGCACTTGAACTCCTCTGTGAGACTAGAGAGAGGCAGCTGGAGTACCCCCTGACCGTACAGGCCTACGCTGCTCAGGCACTGAGGAACACCTAACTACTTTCTCACGAAAGAGCTGATTGTTCTTTCTATCTTCTCGACTCTTGTGAGGGTGATGTCAATCAAGGTTAGTGGCCACATAAGGCGAGGTAGTACCCAAACTGCAGGCACCAGATTTTCTGCTTCCCAGGCAGCATGGATCAGTTGATGTTCACCAGACCTTTGATGACCTCTTGCCTAAACACGTTAGCCTGATCAGTGTCCTTCAGTTTAGAGTTATATACCATCTTCCCAGAGTTTTGATTGGCTTCTCTGACGCAGTTGGAATAGGTTCTTGATCAATGAAGAACCTTTGATCTGTCAGTTTGCCTTTGATTATAGAAATGCTTCTTGATTTGGATGGCTTGAATTTCATTCTGACCCCAGTGATGTTCTCTTGAAGCTTCCCTAAAAGGCGCCTGGTGCAAGGTGCTGTTGTTGTTATGATTGTCATGTCATCCATGTAGGCCCTGATGGGTGGTAGAAGGACTCCAGACTTCAGCCGCTCTCCACCCACTACCCACTTGGAGGCCCTTATGATGACTTCCATAGCCATTGTAAAAATCAATGGGGAGATGTTACACCCCGCCATAATGCCAATCCCCATGCAGTGCCATGTGGTTGTGAAGTCAGGCATGGTGAAACAGAGCTGCAGATCTTGAAAATAAACCTTGACCTTGCGATAGTCTCTGGTATCCTGAAGAAGTCAAAGGATGCCCAGAGGAAGCTGTGAGGGACAGTTCCAAACGCGTTGGCAAGGTCAAGAAAAATGACATGCAGATTTCTCTTTTCTTTTCTTGCAGTCTGGACTTGGTACCAAATCATGCTGGTATGTTCGAGACATCCAGAGAACCCTGGGATGCCTGCTTATTGGACTGTTGTATCAACAAGGTTGTTTCTCTCTAAATAGCTGGTCATCCTCTGAGCTATGATTCTGAAGAAAATCTTACCCTCTACATCGAGGAGACTGATAGGGCGGAATTGGCTGATATCTGTGGATTCCTTCTCTTTTAGAATCAGGATTCCTCCTGCCCTGCGCCAAGCTTTGGATGTGACCCTCTTCTCCCAAGCCACTCTCATTAGCCTCCACAGGAAGCGAAGAAAATCAGGAGCACCCTTGCAGAGTCAATACGGAACCCCTTTTGGCCCACGGGCTGAAGATGCTCTTGCCCGCTTTACTGTCTGTTACACCTCCCTCCATTTTGGAGGACTAATGTCATGCTCTGGTTGTTCAATTGGTGGAATGTCTGATGGAATATCTGCCTTTTGGTGTCTCTTGTCATCCGCATGCATTCTTTCCAGATGCTCGTCCAGCTCCTGCCTTGATGTTATTGGTTTCCTCCCTTTTCTTTGATGAAAAGTGATTTTAAGAACTTATAGGGGTCCTTGAAGAAGCGTGATCTTGTGCGTTCTTTCCTTTTTCATGATTTCCGCAGGTACTCTGCTCGTCTCAGTGTTGCTAAACGGTTTTTGATGTTTCCCTGGAGAATGTTGATGCCCTCCTTCTCACTATCAGCCTTCCTCCTCTGCTTCTTGAGCTACCTTCTCTCCCGGATTAGGCATTCCATCTCCTTTTGTCATCTGGACTTACTTTCCAAAGCTGGTGCATTTTCCTTTTTCTCCCTTATTCCATATCATTCTGCTCCATAGCCATAGATGATGTCCCTCATCTTATCAAGCTTTCTTTCAACTGTACCACTTACACCCTGTAAGATACGGGTCAGGTCTACATTTATGGTCTCACATTCTTTCTTCTCCGAGGCTCCAGGCAATTTTCCGCTGAGCTTTTTCTCCATTGCTGGTTTTCTTGACTGGATGGGCTCCATATCTTCCTCTGCCTACGTAACTGTGCTTGAGTTTACTTCATCGGGGGTCTGATACCCTGCGAACTTTGATGAGACTCCAGTCGCTGGACTTCATTCGACTTACTTGATTGACTTCTCAGGAAGTACTTATCAATGTGAGGTCCCTGTTTTCCCTCTCTTAAGCACCCTTTCTTTCCTTGATGTATTTTCAAGCCCTTTTAAGTTGCTATTTGCATCCAGCCGCAGGAGCAGACCTGAAGCCTCTTCTCAGATGATGATTGTGCGCATGGTTCTTGTTGAGTGCATGTATTGCTCATGGTCTTTTCCGTTCCTAGGTCTATAGCCATGTTATCCATCAATGAGTCATCTTCTGCCCCCACTCTCGCAGGCGCTAGAGGTATTCTTTCTTTAATTCTTTTCGTAGCCATATGCGGATGTCTCCAAAATACTGAATAGTATTGGATCCTGCTGACATGGGTAGCTAGCCCATGCCTGCCCCAGGTGGGGTCTATTTCCTCCTGTCAGCTGTCTTTCCAGCAGTCACAAGGTCTTTCCCTTGTTGTCAGCCATTCTATTCATGGCAGTCACTGGATAATTCCAGGGTAAATGTTTACAAACACACAGGACTAGATGTTAAAAGTCCAAAGTGCCAAATTTCAATTTACTCCCGGTGGTGATAGGAGCCTTCTGCACTCACCTATGCTCCTCCAATCTTGAGAAAAGCTAGGCAGACACGTCATTGGGGTTATCAAGTGGGCACCTACTTTCATCGAATTTTCGCTGATTGAACCCACAATGTCTCCAGTATGCTCAGCGGTGCATTCTGTCGTTGCAGAACCACCCCCCTCTGCATCTGTCTAGTCGGATATGTAAACTCTGTAAACAATATAATAAACGAAGCATGTATGTGTGCTTGTGTGTGTGTGTGTGCGTGTGTGTCTGTTTGTAATCAATCCTTGTTTATCCTAATGCTAGTAGAACCTGTCCCTCAGAATCTTCTCCAGTAACTTACCCTCCATTACTTGCCTGTAGTTCCCTGCCTTGTCCTTGCTGCCCCTCTTGAATAAAAGAAGATGCAATGTCTTCCTTAGCTTCCCATTTGGTCAGTCCCTGGAAATGTATCCAATACCCAAGGGTGTTTTATTGTCATATCTCCCAGATAGAACAATTAAATTCTTACTTGCAGCAGGACAACAGAATATGTAAACATACATATAAAATATGTGACTTCCGGTGGCATCAATGGTGGGGTGAGAGACGTCGCTGTTTCGCTCTGCTCCCGAAGAATATTTTAATGTGCTAAAATATGCGTTGGAAGATGGGGGAGTTCTGAAAATAACTACCGGAGCTGCTATTTAATTGTGTGTTATCAGAAATCCTGCTGATAACAGAGAATAATTGCAGTTTTAAATGAAAAGGCAGAAACCTTGCCAGAAGCCTGCAAAAGTAAAAGCCGCTTCAAGACCTGCTACAAGAGCCTACTTGAAAAAAACTGAAAGGACTCCTCAATCCCCTCAAACATCAGCTGGAAATTCAGAAGAAGAAGTTGATTCCCAAAATCCTTCTACAGAATTGCCTTTAATGGAGGAACAAATGGAAAATCTGGAAAAGTCAGTTTTAGCTTCAGTCACTGAAGTTATTTCAAAACTGATACGAGAGGAGAATCTCGTGCTGGACAAAAACCTCTCTGAAAAAAATTAAACAAGGTAATGATACGCTGATGGGGAAAATTGATGATTTAACCAAACGTGTGGTCGAAGTTGAGGAGGATTTAAACAAAAAAATTAAGCGGGTTGATAAGGATTGTAATAAAAAACTGGATGCAATGCTAAAATCTACTGAGGCGGCTATGGAAGGAATGGACAATATGATAACTGAGATGGCTAAAGAGATAAAGAGGAACAAGAAAGTACTGGGAGGGAGCTTGCTACAATGAAGTATAAATGTACGGACTTGGAGGCAAGATCAAGGAGACAAAATTTGAGGATAATTGGAGTAAAAGAAAGAAAGGAGATTGGACAAAACTTTCAGGAGTTTGCTGCCAATTTACTCAAACAAGTACTTAAGCTGCCTGAAGCCCCAAGAATAGATATGGCTCACTGGGTCCGTCGTAAGGCTCAAGCAAGCTTAACTGCCCCCCCAAGACAGATTATTCTGAAATTCTATGACATTTCAACCCTGGAAGAAATTATGAAAAAGATTCCATATGGAGTGAATTTGATGTTTGGAGAAGACAAACTAAGATTCTTCCGTGATTTTCCAGCTGAAGTCATGGAAAAGAGGAACAAGTTTACAAACACGAGAAGGCTACTGAAAGAGGTCTCGGGAGTAAGATATGGGATAGTATATCCCGCTAAATTGAGAATTTCTTATAACCATGTTGAACGTGTATTCACGGATCCAGAAGAGGCATTTAAATATGCACAAAGTATCACAGAGGAGGTCTACTGATTGTTAGGAGTTGGTCTCCTACAATAACATCGAGGAGAAATGACAAAGAAAGGATTGTGTCTCTTTTTTTTAACATACAAAAAAGACTGCTCTTGTTAAAATGGCGTACCTTCCTCGTGGCACTGTCTAGACTTTTTTTATCTTTGGAATGTTAATTCAAGGTTGGATTTTATGTTTCATCTCAACAAAGGACTGACAAAGAAGAGAAACCGTGGCGGGGAAAATAAATTGAGAATATAGTGTAATATAGAATATTATCACTGGACTTGTATATAGAAATTTATGATCTAAGAAACATATAATTACATACTAACATAAAATATAATTAATAAAATTGGGTAATATTAAGGCATAGCTTAACTATAGCTGATGTTTATTTCATGATGTTAATTATTTGCTAATAAGAATAACGAGTTAAATATGATTGATAAGTATTAATAACATATTAATACATTTTATGGATACAGTAGACAGTCTAGATTGCGCGTAAAGGGGGGGAGGAGACTCAGATACTTGGAAGTTATTCAAGGGTCTGAGTCTGGTTAACCCCTTGGAACCTGCTGTTGTCTGATACAAAAGTTTGAAACTTAATTGTAATAAATCTCGGCATATTGATAGATATGAATATATAATTAACATAATTACTGTTATATCTAAGTATAAAATTAATGTTGGAAACTACTTTTTATTTTGTTTTTCCTCTTTGAAGATACATTTCTAATCCAGCTATTGGAGTACGTTTTATTTTATATATAATTTTGAACTTTGTATCGCACTCCCTTCCAATTAATAATAATTGGTCAAGGGGGCAGAGCGAAACATATAAAAACATCTACGGAAGTCAATAAGAATTTTTCTACCACCTGTTGGTGGTTTGTTTTTAATTATAATATCTTTATTTTTGGATATTATAATATCACTTTTTGTTTGTTAATTATCTTTTCATGACTCTACACTTTCTGGTCTTTTTCAAGGTTTATTCTGAAGGGGAGATGCCAACAAAACTTAACAGCTGGGGATGACCATCCTTCATCTGGAGCTATAAGGTTCTTGGTTGCACCATATGAAGTAAAGGTATTAACATGATTCATAATGCAAGACGATAAACAAAAGAAAACTGGAGGAATCACATTTTGTAGTTGGAATATAAGGGGCGCTAATGAACCAATTAAAAGGGGTACGATCTTTGCCCAATTAAAAGCCTTAAACAGTGACATTATTTTCTTACAAGAGATG
The DNA here is from genome assembly GCA_035221665.1 of Okamejei kenojei. NCBI lineage: Eukaryota > Metazoa > Chordata > Chondrichthyes > Rajiformes > Rajidae > Okamejei > Okamejei kenojei. The sequence continues at coordinate 60,966,822 of CM069144.1, read as the reverse complement.
CATCTGAAATATCAAATCTAGAGGCACGGCTATTATCATTCGTAAAGGTATACCATTTAAATTAAAGAATACTATAGCAGATAAAGAGGGGAGGTACATCATAGTCACGGGATAAATTTATTCTACTCCACTTACTTTGATAAATATTTATGCTCCTAATTTTGACAACCCCCAATTCTTTAGTAAAATTTTGGATATAATTTCAGAACTTAATCATCAAAATGTGATAATAGGGGGAGATTTGAATTGTGTTTTAGATCCATATTTGGATAAATCAGCAAAACAAAAAAGGACTAACATAAAATCTAAAACAAGTGAACTCCTAAATACATACATGAAAAATATTAATATAACAGATGTATGGAGGATCGCTAACCCAGTAGGTAGGGAATATTCATTTTATTCAACAGTACATAAAACATATTCACGTATTGATTATTTCTTAGTGGACACAAAACTAATTCCATATACATATAATTCTAAATATCATAATAGTATTATTTCTGATCATTCCCCGTTAACTTTTTCTTTAAAATTAGAAGGAATGCCTGATAAAAATTCATTTTGGAGGTTTAAATCCCAAATTTTAAATAACTCACAAGGTTGCACATATTTAAAAGAGCAGATGAGATTCTTCTTTGAGACAAATGATACACCAGATATTTCACCCTCCTTATTATGGGGAACTTTTAAGGCATTAAGAGGAACTATAATCTCATATCAAGCTTTCCAAAATAAAAAGAATAATACTGAACAATTGCAGTTAGAACAAGAAATTAGACAATTAGATTTAGAAAATGCCAAAGAACCAACTACAGATAAACATAATAAGATAATAATACTAAAATATAAATTAAATAAAATTCTATCGGCCAGAATAATAAGATTATTTCAAATTACAAAACAAGAAAATTTTGAATTTGGTGATAAACCTCATAAACTCTTAGCACGCCAACTGAAAAAAAGGGACACAGAAAATACAATTACTAAAATTATATCAGACAAAGGGGAATTACTAACACTACCTAAAGATATTAATAAAAGATTTGCTCAATTTTATCAAAACTTATATACATCGAAAACCTCTGCAAATAATACTCAAATTACAAATTTCTTAGATAAGTGTAATCTTCCAAAATTAAATATGGTGGAACAAGAGGCATTAGGAGCTCAGATTACACTACAGGAAATAGAAGAAACAATTAGTTCATTGAAGAATGGCAAAACGCCAGGACCAGATGGCTTTAGTAATGAATTCTATAAAAGATTCTACGAGATAATTTCTCCACGGTTGCAAGATTTATATATATACACTTTAAAAGAAAATAAACTACCAGAAACACTAACTGAGTCAACTATTACACTTATACCAAAAAAGGATAAATATCTAGAAGACCCAGGCTCATCTAGAGCTATTGCACTCCTAAATACAAACCAAAAAATATTAACAAAGACCCTAGCGAGAAGATTGAGTAATTATATTAGTAAAATAATAAATCCGGACCAAACAGGGTTCATACCAAAGAGATACTCATTTAACAATTTGAGACGGCTGTCTAATATAATGTACTCACATAATACTGAAGAAGAACTAGCAATTATCTCATTGGATGCAGAAAAAGCTTTGGACCAAGTAGCATGGCAATATTTATTCAAAGTATTGGAAAAATTTAACATGGGAGATAATTTTATTTCATTGGTAAAATTATTATATGATAAGCCGACGGCTAGAATACTGACTAATAATATATTATCCCCAAAATTCCAATTAGCAAGGGGCAATAGGCAGGGGTGCGCGTTATCGCCCCTGCTATTTGCACTAGTGATAGAACCTTTAGCTGAAAGTATAAGAAGCCATCCGAATATTCATGGGTATATTACTAAACACTCAAATAATTAAATTTCATTATATGCAGACGACATATTATTATATATTACAAATTCGCAAATTAGCATACCAAATATACTAAATTTAATAGAGGAATTTGGTTCTTTTTCAGGATATAGAATAAATTGGAACAAAAGCGAAATTATGACGATAACACCTCAAGAGTCGACACATCTGTTGAAATTCCCTTTTAGAATTACAACAGAAAAATTTAAGTATTTGGGCATCCAAATTACTAGGAACTATAAATCATTACTCAACGCAAACTATATGCCCTTATTAACTAAATTAAATGGGTTGATTAAATTTTGGAAGACACTGCCAATGTCTTTAATAGGCAGAATATACGCGATAAAAATGATCTTCTTACCACAAATAGTGTACCTATTTCAATCAATACCAATATACTTACCTAAAAAATTTTCAAAAAATTAGATTCTGATATTATAAACTTCATATGGGATTATAAATCACACAGAATTAAAAAAAAACACTTTTGTAAACCTAAAGAATCAGGGGGACTCACACTCCCTAACTTATTGTATTATTATTGGGCAGTGAATATTAAAAATATAATCTACTGGTTGGACAGTTCTGCCCAACAGGTAGATTGGATAAGAATGGAGAAAGAGGATTGTTCCCCTTATAATATAGGAGTGATCCTTCTTTCCCCGATAAAACTGAACAATGTAATATACAAGAATAATCCAATTATTCATAGTATAATACGAATTTGGAAAGAAATAAAATTAACTTTAAAATTAAGAAAATTATCGCTTCTTTCTCCAATTGCTAATAATCCCTCATTCAAACCATCCATTATTGATAAAAGGTTTATCCATTGGGAAAGAATAGGAATTAAAACGATGGGAGATATGTATGCAATGGGAATTTTTTTATCATTCCAACAACTACAACTAAAATATAATTTGAAAAGTAATCAATATTTCAAATACCTTCAAATTCAAGATTATTTGAAAAAGTATATACAAGGATATCAAACTTTAACCCCAGATCTATTGGAGGAAGGAATGAATAGAAAGGCAGAATCAAGCAATTTCTTATTACTTATATAATATAAGTAATATATTACTTATATAATATAATTCTAAATATAGAAACACCAACGACAGAGGCAATTAGAAGAGACTGGGAACAAGAGTTATTGATAAAAATTCCGAACGATAGGTGGGATAAAAATTTATTATATGTAAACAAATGTTCAATGAATGTAAGACATAACCTAATTCAATTTAAAATTTTACATAGATTATATTATTCGAAAACAAGACTGAATAAAAATATTTTCAAATGTTTCCCCCATCTGCGACAAATGTCTAACTCAAAATGCCACTATAGCACATTCCTTTGTCTCTTGTACAAAACTGTATACATTTTGGAATGAAATTTTTGGAATTTTTACAAAACTATTTAACACAAAATTGAACCCCAATATCGAATTGATTATCTTTGGATCAATGGAAGAGGGAAGTAAACTAACTATATTCCAAGAAGCTTTTCTTAATTATGGTCTAATAACAGCGAAAAAACTTATACTTAAATTTTGGAAAAATGCACCTATGCCAACATTCAAAATGTGGATCTCAAACATGTCTGAAACGCTACATCTTGAAGAAATGAGATTCCTCTTACTAGGCAAAGTAGACCAATTCTTAAAGATTTGGTCTCCGTTTATCAACTTTTTACAAGCATATGGTGCAACATAACATAACCTTAGAAATTAAATGGTTTAGAACTGGGTGACGGAGGGGTAAAAATATGAGATAGGTAGATCTCTCCTAATCTCTTTTTTTTTAAATGTTTTTACTTTTTCCTTTTCTTTCAATCTTTTAATTTCTCATCTCTGTCCTTTATTTCTTTTGTTTTCTGTTTCTACTCGCTTGTCTATCTATTCCGACACTCTTAATTTCTTTTTTCTCTCACTGTTCTTTTATTATTGAACCAAAAGTATGAAGTTGTACAAGAATGAAAATATGTATTTATGTATTAGGTACTTAAGTACCAGACTACTGTACTTACTTCTAGCAAAAATAAACAAACAAAAAAAAAATGTAAACAATATAATAAACGAGGCATATGTGTGCGTGTGTGTGTGTGTGTGTGTGTGTGTGTGTGTGTGTGTGTGTGTGTGTGTGTGTGTGTGTGTGTGTGTGTGTGTGTGTGTATACACATACAGGCACACATACGTACATACAAAAACAAAAAATGACAGCGCAATAATAACAATAGTTATGTAGTTCAGAGCTTATCCATCTGAATGTCCCTGGAATGTATCCACCTAATTATCAATTTCTTTGATAATTAGTATATGGTCTAATCCATCATAACTCATTTACCTCAATTCTCTGGCTTTCAAGATCCGTTTAGTTTCCATGATTTGCATTCGTTGTGGTGCATTTGTGGTGCCTTCACACCCATGTTGGTTTTCCATACAGCTGGTCACCTCTGGTGACTCGCCAGCAGCGTCACAAGAAGGCCCAGTCACAAGTGCTCAATAATAACTTCAAGGTCAGATGCGGTAATTTGTCCTTATCTGCACATGGGTTATGATTGATGCGAATGTAGGTAAAAGGGGCTTCTGGAATAAATGTGACACAAGGTGTCTGGCTCAGCTAAGTGTCGTTTGTTCTTTGCTTTCTGTCATGGGGTCAGTAGATCCTACACATTTTTTACAAGGTGTGTTCATTTTGTCAGTCCTGGATTACCATTAATCAGATTTCTTGTGGAAATTCACTTACCCACTCATTTCTCCAATCGATTGACCCAGACGTGGCCGCTGCCACTGATGCTATGAAAGGTAAAAGGATACAGATGAGAGCATCATTTTGGTGTGAACAAATGAGCATAACAGCTGTTGCTAGCATGATGGCAAACATTTTAGACTGTTAGGCTAGCGAAAATGAAAAATAAAAATAAATGCACAAAAAATGACCAAGGAATTTTGCCAGAGAAATGCTTTTAAAATCAAGAAGCAATGGGATCTGCACCCGACAACCTATCGGAGAATTTCAGGAAATGACACAAAAAGAAGGAAAAAGTAAAAACAGACTTCTACAAAGATCCTTTTAAGTTTGTGAAAAGCATTTTCACAAAAGAGAAAAGCGGATCCCTGAAAGTGTCAAAAAAAAGGATGACAGAAGATCAGAACCATCCACACTGATGAGCTAAAAGATGAACCGATACTTGTCCCCGCTGACATCCCACCATTCTCACCCCCACATCAATTTGACAGCAGTGGAGAAGGCAAGAACGGCCTCTACACCAGGCCCTAATGGTGGTCCATATTATGTCTACAATAATGTCCCAGATGTTCTGAAATTCCTCTGTAGGAACATGAGGGTTGCGTGGGAAAAACAAGTCATCCCCAAAGCCTGGCGAAGAACGGGGGGAGTGCTGATCCCAAAACAAAAGAATTTGTCCACCATTGACACAGTTTCGGCAAATAAACCTTAACATGGAATGCAAGGTTTTTTTCAGTGTGTTGGTGAAAAGACTTACAAAGTAACTGAAACAAAACCATTTCATTGATACGTCAATCCAAATGGATGGCATAGCAGGCTTCTCGGGATGCCTTGAACATACCAGCGTCATATGGCATCAAATACAGGCTGCTAAGAAAGAATGAAAGAATCCGCATGTCTTGTTCCTCGACCTGGCCAATGCCTATGGATCAGTTCCTCATTCGCTACTGTGGACTGCTTTTGAATCCTTTCAGGTGCCTGCAACAATAACAAATCTGGTGAAAAACTACTTCCGGGATCTTCAATTTTGTCTCACAATATCAGACTTTACCACAGTGTGGCAACCACTGAAAGTAGGCATCATGGCGGGGTGCACCATCTGCCCATCTCGCACATAGCTCGCATCAACAAGACCTTGCTACCTGCAAAACTCAAGCTGTAGTGCTTCCAGTTTGGCATACTACCAAGACTCATGTGGCCTTTAACTGTGTATGAAATCCCAATCATCAAAGTGGAAAAGCTAGAAGGAATGATCAGCACATATGTGAAGCAGTGGCTTGGACTTCCACGATGCTTAAGTGCTGTCAGACTATACGGAGTGGCAAATTGGAATTACCCATTGCACGTCTTGTGGAAGAGTTCAAATGCACTAAAGCAAGGTTGGACATGCCCCTCACTGAATTTGAAGATACTGTTATTCGAACAGCAGCCCCCCGTGTGGTCATGGGGAGCAAGTAGACCCCAACTGAAGCTGTTCAGAATGCTAAGTCTGCTCTTCATTTCAGGGATGTGGTTGGCCAAGTCCAACATGGGAGAGCTGGACTCGGGCTCATCCCAAAAGCTCCTCAATGGCACAAGGCAACATCAGTGCAGAAGAGACTGCTCGTGGTGGAGGAGGCGAGAAGACAGGAGGAGGCAGAGAGACATGCCAAGCAGGGCCACTGAACTAACTGGGAGAGCCTGGAAAAGAGAAAACTCAGCTGGCGTGACATCTGGCAAATGGAGCGATCTTGGCTAATTTTTATTGTCAGACCACTTATGATGTCCTATTCTCACCCCAGAACCTGAAGCAGTGGTTCAGAGAAGACCCCGCTTGCTCCCTTTGTCAAGCACCTGCATCACTAAGGCACATTTAAACAGGATGCACTCCGAGCCTCACCCAAGGGCGTTTCACTTGGCAGCCTAACCAAGTTCTCAGAGAGCTAGCATCAATCCTTGAACAGAGACGAGCGACCACAAAAGCTTCCCCACAGGCATCAAAGGAAATGTCCACTTCACAAGATTTGTACCAACAGGCCAACCTGCAGAGCACCATATAACATCAAAAGATGCAAGCATTCTGCAGACTGCAGACGTGAGGCTGTCCTTCAAAAAGGTCAATGACTGCAAAGCTCCAGGGCCGGATGATATTCCAGGGTGGGCTCTCATGGCGTGCGCTGATCAACTGGCAGAGGTGTTCACCAACATCTTCAACCTTCCCTTGAGTCAGTCTGTGGTTCCCACTCCCTTCAAAGCATCCATCATTGTTCCTGTTCCAAAGAAACAAGTAACCTCCTGTTTAAATGATTACCGTCCTGTCGCACTGACACCAGTCATCATGAAGTGTGTCGAGCGGCTAGTCAAAACTCACATCTGCTCCTCTCTCCCTGACACCTTGGACCCTCTTCAGTTTGCATATAGACTAAACAGGGCCACAGACAATGACATTGCTATGGCAACTCACACTGTGCTCACCCACCTGGACAAAGGGAATACATACATGAGAATGCTCTTCATTGACTACAGCTCAGCATTCAACACTATCATTCCCTCAAAACCCATCCCCAAGCTCCTTGATCTTGGACTGCAGACCTCCATCTGCGGCTGGATATTCGACTTCCTGACGGGCAGGCCCCAGGCGGTGAGAATAGGTAGCCACACCTCTTCCTCACTGATCCTCATCACAGGCACACCACGGGGCTGTGTGCTCAGTCCTCTCCTGTACTCCCTGTTCACACACGACTGTACTGCTAAGCACAGCTCCAACACCGTCTTAAAGTTTGCTGATGACACGACCATCCTGGGCCTCATGACAGACAATAATCAGACGGCCTATAGAGAGGAGGTAAAGGCACTAAACAGCTGGTCCAGGAAAATAACCTCTCTCTCAATGTCAGCAAAACTAAAGAGATGATTGTGGACTACAGGAGAGAGCAGGGGAGTGGACACCTCCCCATCCACATCGGTGATGCTGAGGTTGAAAGGGTCAGCAGCTTCAAGACCTCTCTTGGACACGGCACACGGACACAGTAAGTAAGAAAGCCTACCAGCGGCTCTTTTTCTTGAGAAGACTGAGGAAGTTTGGCATGAACGCCAGCATCCTCACAAACTTCTTTTTTTTTTGTTAAATATTGTTATTAGACGTAAGTACATATTAATAGAATATACTTCTCACATACATTCGTAATATTATTATTATTAACAATTATGTCTTATTTATATTTCTATGCATTTTTTTAAATTGCAGATAGAAAAAGATAGAGAAAAATAAGTAAAAGTAGAAAATCAAAACAAAAAAAGGAGTGGAGTATTAAAAAAGTTATCCATCATTGGAGATATATCCATGATTTGTTATATATTCTTCATCCATTCCATTATTCAGGCTTCAGTCAGGCTCTCGTACTGAGCCTTTTTGACCCTTTAAATATTCAATAAATGGAGACCATATCCCTCTGAAAAGATCCAACTTGTCCAGTAGGACAAGCCTTAATCTTTCCAGATGAAGTATCTCCGACATTCCTGTAATCCACATTTTGGTTGTGGGGGATGTAGGACCTTTCCAGAATTTCAATGTTAATTTTTTCACAATTATTAAACTGTAATCAATAAAAATTCTTTGATTCGTTGTTATTAATTGATCTGTTTCTAATATTCCCAATATTATTAATTTTGAGTCAGGGATCAGATTCATATTAACAACATTCAAAATTATCTTAAATATTTCTGTCCAAAATTTAGTAATTTTTACACAATTTGTAAATTAATGCGTTAAGTTAGCTTCTAAGTGCTGACATTTATCACATATGGCAGATAAATGTGAAAAAATACTATGTAATTTGGATTTTGAATAATGTAATCTATGTAATATTTTAAATTGTATAAGAGAGTGTCTAGCATTTAATGAACAATGGTGTATATGTTGTAAACTTTCATCCCATACTTCTACTTAATTGACCTAATTCGTTTTCCCATGATTGTCTATATATTTCTGTCATTGGAACATCGTTTTCCAATAAAATGTTATAAATATATGATATCAATTTTTCTGTATTCGGGTGTTTATTTAGACATTAATCTAAAATTTCTGTCTTTCTATTTCTGATTTCTTGTGTGTTTGCTTTTACATAGTCTCTATTTGTAAATATTTAAATTAATCTTTTGAGTGTAATCCATAAATTTGTTGTAATTCTTGAAATGACATGAAGGAGTTTTCCCTATAGAGATCGCCCCTCTTATTAATTCCATAGTTTTTCCATTGTAAAAAACCTTTGTCCATGATTGAAGGTTTAAATGTAACGTTATTTACATTTAATTTCCCTCCATTACTGAATAAATTAAATAAGAATATTTTATATTGGAAAAGCTTACCTATTTCAATGATAGGTTAAATTAATGCAATAAAAATGATTTTTCTCCCACAATTATTATACTTATTTCAATTAATTCCGATATATCTTCCTAAATTTTTTTCAAAAAAGTAGATTCTCTAATTACTAACTTTATCTGGGATTATAAGAGCCATAGAATAAGTAAAAAACATTTATGTAAATCCAAAATAAATGGAGGATTAGCATTACCAAATCTTATGTTCTATTACTGGGCAGTTAATATTAAAAATATGAATTTTTGGTTAGAAGAAATAGATAATAAACCAAATTGGTTAAATATGGAAAAAGAAGATTGTTCTCCATTTGAAATGAGCTCTATAATATTTGCTAACACTAACGTAGCTAAGAAAGTTTATAGTGAAAATCCGATAATAGAAAATGGAATCCGCATCTGGAAACAAATAAAGAAAACACTAAAACTAAAATTCATACCACTAGGTCTTACCATTGCCAATAATTTTACGTTTAAACCTTCAATGTTGGATAAAGCTTTTTTACAATGGAAAAATAAAGGAATTTCTAAGATGGGTGATCTTTATAAGGAAAACTATTTTCTTTCATTTCAAGAGTTACAACAAACTTATGGCCTACACAATAAAGAATATTTTAGATATTTACAAATTAGAAACTATGTTTCTGCAAATACACAAGAATTTAGAAATAGAAAGACAGAAATTTTAGATGAATGCTTGAATAAACATCCAAATACGGAAAAAATGATATCATATATATACAATATTTTATTGGAAAGTGATATCCCATCAACAGAAACATATAGAGAGTCTTGGGAAAAAGAATTAGGCCAAATTATAAGACCAGAAATATGGGATGAAAGTCTACAACATATACATCATTGCTCGTTAAATGCTAAACATTCCCTTATACAATTTAAAATATTACATAGATTACATTACTCTAAATCTAAATTACATAATATTTTCCCAAAAATATCTCCTACATGTGATAAATGCCAAATCTCAGAAGCAAATTTGTCACATTCATTTACTAACTGTATAAAAATTGTAGAATATTGGAACGAAATATTTAAGATAATTTCGAATGTTGTCAATATAAGTATGACTCCTGATCCAAAGTTAATAATACTTGGAATACTTGAAACTGACCAACTAATAACAATGAACCAAATAATTTTTATCGACTATTGTCTAATAATTGGGAAAAAATTAATATTAAAATTTTGGAAAGGCCCTGCATTCCCAACAATCAAAATGAGGAATACAGAAATGTCGGAGACACTCCATTTGGAGAGATTGAGGCTCGTCCTTATGGATAGGTTAGACCTCTTCAAAGGGATTTGGTCTCCATATATTAAATATTTACAGGGTCATAACGGTTCGGCGCGAGGACTTGACTGAGACCTGAATATTTGAATGGATGAAGAAATATATATATAATAAATCATGAATATATCTCCAAGTACGGATTAATGAGGAATATTTTACTCTCCATCAAACTTTTCTCACTCTTTACTCTATTTTCTATTTTCTTATATCTATATAAAAACATAGAAAATAGTATAGAAACACATTATCTTAAATTCTTAATATCAGTACGAATATAAATATCATTAACTTCATGAAAATATTATTAGTATCTTATATTTTCAATTATATAAAACTGTGTATTTTCAATTATATAATAATTTTAAATTTTAAATCAATGATAATACAAATATTGTTAACATTATGAAAATATAATGAATATTATAAAAGTTTTACTAGTATTATGTATTATTAATTACATAAAATTTGGTCTTATATTTAAAAATCTGAGACAATACAAATATTATTAACAGTATGAGTATATTGCTAATACTATAAATGCATTATTAGTACCATGTATTCTTAATTATATAAAATATATAACCTTGAAATTTATAATTAATAATAATACAAATAATATTAATAGTATGAATTTATCATTAATATCATGTATTTTCATTATAGTAAAATAATGTACTCTGTTATTATTTTGTTTCTATAATAAATAAAATAAAATTTAAAAAAAATAAATGTAACGTTATTTACAATGGTTAGGGCTGGTGGTATACATTTCAATTTTAATGTTTTCTTTATTTGTTTCCAGATACGTATCCCACTTTCTATTATAGGATTTTCACTATAGATTTTCTTACCTAGTTTAATATTAGCGAATAAAATCGAGCTAATTTCAAAGGCGAACAATCTTCTTTTTCCATTTTTAACCAGATTGGTTGTTTACCTGTCTTTACTAACCAAAAATTCATATTTCTAATAATAACTGCCCAGTAATAAAACATAAAGTTTGGCAGTGCTAGACCTCCATTTATTTTTGATTTACATAAATGTTTTTTATTTGTTCTATGGCTCTTATAATCCCAGATAAAGTTGGTGAATATAGAATCAAACTTCTTAAAGAAATTTTTAGGAAGATATATCGGAATCAATTGGAAGAGATATAGTGATTGCGGGAGAAATAATGCAATAATTTTTATTGCATTAATTCTACCTAGCATTGAAATAGGTAATGTTTTCCAATATAAAATATTCTTATTTAATTTATTCAATAAAAGTGGAAAATTGGATTTAAATAAAAAATCGAATCTTTTTGTTACATAAATTCCAAGATATTAGATTTTTGCGTTTGCTATCTTAAAAGGAAATTGTTGTAGTATATGTAAGTTATTTACCATTATTGGCATGAGTTCACTTTTATTCCAATTAATGCTATATTCTGAAAATAATCCAAATTCAGTTATTAATTTTAGTAAATTTGGGATACTAATTTCCAGCTTTGTAATATACAGTAATACATCATCCGCATATAAAGAGATTTTATTTTCAGTATCTCTGGTGTCATACCCATATATTTCAGGATGTAATCTCACACATTGAGCTAATGGTTCTATTGCAAGTGCAAACAGTAGCGGGGATAAAGGACAACCTTGTCTGCAGCCTCGAAGCAAACTTCTACTGATGCACCATCGTGAGCCTGCTGATGGGCTGCATCACAGTCTCGTACGGGAACTGTTCTGCCCACAGCCGCAAATCACTGCAGAGTGGTGAAGGTGGCACAACACATCATTGGCAGCTGTCTCACGGCCATTCACGACATTTTCCACAGGCAGTGCCTGTGGAAACCACACAGCATCATCAAGGACCACAGCCACCCAGCACGCAGACTGTTCTCCTTGTTACCATCAGGCAGACTGGCTGCATGTACCACTGGACTTAAGAACAGTTTTTATTATCAGGCCATCAGGCTTCTGAACTCATTAACGCATCATATATGTTGATTATTTTATTTATTATTGTCTTTTATCTACCAACGTCACTTTTATCATATATTTTTTTACCTACATTTTATCCTTGTAATATCATTGCTGAGGTGACCTGTTGGCTTGTCAAACACATTTCATTGTACTGTTGATCCTGTGTTAACCTACATATGACAAATAAAACTGAACTGAACTGAACGGAACTGAGGGGAGGTGTAACTGGGATGCCAGGTATCACTGTTGAGCCCTCTGGAGACGTTGTGAGCTTATCAATGAATCGTCAAAGAAGGAGGGTGCCCACCTGATGACCCCGATGACGTACCTACCCTATCTTTCACCACTCCTATCCCACTGCCAATATCAAGAGTGCCGACTTACTACAGGGATTGAAACATTATTCTATTAGCTCTACTAATGTTGCAAAACCAGTATTAAGGGCCTGTCCCACGAGCATGCGCCACCATGCAGCGAGCGCGACCAAACCGGAAGCGGGGGCCGCGTGGAGGTCTGGTGAGTGACGCAAAGTTGGAGCGAATCCCGCGGGAAGTTAGCAAGGACTGAGAGGGGCATGGAGGCACACACAGAGAGGGGCACGGAGGCACTTAGAGAGGGGCACGGAGGCACACACAGAGAGGGGCACACAGGCACGCAGTGAGGGTCACAGAGGCACAGAGAGACGCGGAGGCACGGAGGCACGGAGGCACGGCGTCGAGGCAGCCGCGGGCCGACAGGCCGTTGCCGCGCGGACATTTTGAACATGATCAGTTTTTCGGAGCACCACGCGATGTCGGGACTAGCTCCGCACAACTCCATACGGCTCCGGCGATCGAAGTGGGACCGGCCCAGCGAGGCTGTACGGCTCAAACGACCACGTTAGGTCGCGCTAGCCGCATGGAATCGCATGCTGGTGGGACAGGCCCTAAAGTGTTAACATTCATTTTTGTTTTCACTTTAAAATCTATCCCAATTAGATTAATGGCAAATTGATAAAGTCTTCGCACGTTAATATATGCACCTATGAAAACAATGAGACAGATATCACCTGCAAAAACCTTTGAACTAGAAAATTAACATTTTGTATAGCGAATTGAGAATTAAATGGGGAAAATATTCACAGGGATCATTATTAATTAATAGAAATAGGTCTGACTCAGCAAGATATTAGACTGTCCTCAAAACCCTTGTCATTTACAATGATCTTAAAGGATGAAGAAAGGGGAGAGGTTTAGGGAGGGAAGTTATTGAGCTCAGTGTCACAGTAGCCAAAAGGGCAGCAAGTAGTGAAACAATCAAACTCTGATGCTAGAATTTGAGGAATTATAGGGTTGCTGGGCTGCAGGAAATTACAGAGTTTGGAAGAGTTGACCCGTGACCAAGGAAAGATTTGAAAACCAGGCTCTGATTATTAAAGTGGAGATGTTGTTCATGTGTGAACCACAGCAGCTTAGGAAAGAGTGCTATTGGGTAAATGATATTTGGTGCATGTCAGGATACAGGCAGCAAAGTTTGTGATGACCAAGTATTCACAGAGAGCAGAACAAGGGAGACCAGCAGGAGTGTAATGAAATATTCAAACTTTCAGGTTAAATAATCCATACACATGACAGTTTCAGCGTGAGATGAGCTGAAGCAAGAGCAGAGGTTAGCTGTCAAGAAGAAGAGGAGAAGGAGAGATAACCTTGGACACATCACAAAGGGCAAAAATAATAACATTAATAGAAAAAAACATTTTCATCCAGCAAAAAGTCCTGATATTGATGAAATTATTTTTACTTATTTACTGAGGTGGGAATGTATTTCCAATAAACTCTTTTTCATTTCCTTCTCTGGCTGAAATAATGAAATAATTATACACGCAACAAAAGTCTATTAGCACTTGACAAACAAAATGGCTCTGTGCACAAAAGAGAACCTGAACGGGTTTGTGTTAAACTGAAAATAGACACATTGCTGGCGTAACTCAGCTCTGGAAAGAAGGAATGGGTGATGTTTCAGGTTGAGACCTGTCTACAGACTAGAGTCAGGGAAAAGGGAAATGAGATATAGACGGTGATGTAGAGAGAAATGGAACAAACTAGATTAAGTGGAACCCGTTGGGTCCCAGTCACACAGGAGGCCTGGTCCCCCAACGCAACCCATTACACAACGCAATATTCCACCACTCTCTCGTTCCCCCAATTGAACCCATTGTGTGGGGGAGGGTGTGTGTGTGGGAGGGGTGTGTGTGTGGGTGGGTGTGTGTGTGGTGTGCGTGTGGTTTATGTGTGTGAGGGAGGGTGTGTGTGTGGGAGGGGTGTGTGTGTGGGTGGGTGTGGGGGAGGTGTGTGTGGGCCGGGGGTTTGTGGGGGCGAGGGGATTGTGGGGGCAGGGGGTTGTGGGGGGGGGTGTGGGTGGGGGAGGTGTGGGGGTTTGTTGTGGGTGAGGGTGGTTGTGGGGTGGGGGTTGTGTGGGGTGTAGGGTGGCCAGGTTTTGGGGCAATGGGGTGTGGGGGGGGATGTGGGTGCAGGGTGTGTGGAGGGACGGTGTGGGGGAGGGGCAGGGCTGGGGGCAGGACTGCTGCTTGGGGCGGGGCTGCTGCTTGGGGCGGGGCTGCTGCTTGGGACGGGCTGCTTCTCAGGGCGGGACTGCTGCTTGGGGAGGGATGGGGCTGGGCTGCTTCGGGTCCCTCCGAAAGTCCAGTAAGAAACCTCCGCCGGTTATCCTTAGTTCCAGTAAAGACGCGATGGTGCAGGAAGGGGCGGACCATCCTGTGGAGTGACGGGGAAGAGACTAATCCACGCGGTGCTGACTGGCAGTAGAAGTGATCGATCTGCAGTTTTAAGATTTTTAAACCTCGCTAACATTTACGACATTCAACCGATCGGAACAAAACTTGGTGGAGTCGCAGCACAGGTGAACACAGGTGAGTGAATTGGCAAAAAATTGTAGTGCTATCGCAAACTGTTTTTGCGCAAATACAAAGACCGCTAAACCGGAAGATAACAAGATCAGAGTTTTAGTTATGTATGGATGAATGAAAAATATGCAAAAATTTAACGATGATAATGGAAACAGGCCATTGTTAATTGCTTGCTAGTTGAGAAGCTGGCTCGACTTAGATGGGGTTGGGATGGAGGGAGAGAATGCAGGGGTTACTTCAAGTTAGAGAAATTACATATCATACCACTGAGTTGTAAGCTGCCCAAGCAAAATATGAGATGCTGTTCCTCCAATTTGTGTTTGGCCTCACTCTGACAATGGATGAGACTTAGTACAGAAAGGTCAGTGTGGTAATGCGAAGGAGAATTAAAGTGTTTGGCAGCCGGAAGGTCAGGCAGCTCCAGGCAGACTGAGCGAAGGTGTTCAGTGAAACGATCTTCCAGTCTACGTTTGGTCTCGGCGATGTGTTCTTTTGACTGAAAAAGAAACAGAATCAGCACTTCAGTTCATTGTCTTGATTCTCTCAACACAGATGCAGCGGGAGAAAGAACATGCATCAGGACCGGAGATGTGTTTGAAGTTACAGAGAGGTAGATGTGTTAAACCTGGCTAAATTAGACCAGCTGGGACTTCAAAATGGGGTTAAGTTTCAGGGTTGCTGGAAGATTTGGTCAAATTGAAATTACTCTCTGCAGAGCTGGAACAGGCTGCGAAGAGGTGCCAGAGTGTCTGGAGCTTAGATACAATTTACAAGCAAAGAATGGGAACTCTGCAAACCCTGTCAATCTGGTGCAAAATCCATAGAATGGATTGGATGGTTGCAAACCAGACATACACCTTGTAAATAGTTGTAAATAATGTTGCAGAGTCTGACTTTGCCAAGTGTTGTTTGGATGAGGTGTTGAGCCTTGTCTGGGATTTCTGTTAATCAGGGTAAATGTTTTCAAGTTGACTTCATCTCTAACTCCACCGTGAATACAATGTATTGAACTGTTGTATCATTGGGTTAGGGAAATGCCTGTTATGTATGGGGTTAATCGATATCTGTAATTGGTTTATTGAGAGACCACCCCCATGTGGTTCGGCCCCTCGAGGTCCCGGGACATAAAAGTCCGCAATCACGAGGCTCAGCGTCGATCTTCTGGAAGAGCGCTTGGGACCGCGTAAACTTCTGGTGTGCCTCTGTCTGAGCGAGGGCTCGAACAGGCAGATGCGAGGATCGAACCCATGGTGGGATTGGTACAGTGTGTGATCTGTGACGTCAGCCACATTGACGCACGGATGCTGTGAGAAACAGAGCTCCTCCAGTGGTAAGTTTTCAGACTCCAGGTAAGTGCTAAAACTTTCACTGGAGTTCAAGTCCGTGCTTGCCGGTACGCATATCTGCCGATTGCTAGCTTGGACAAAACAGTGAAGGGAAAGCAGCGAGTTGCAGCCAGCCGCGGCAGCTCAGGTTTGGAATCGCTGCCGCATACCCCTGTACAGTCGCTAGCTACAGAGTTCGCAACTGCAGACTTAGTGCTACACAGCACAGAGCCAGCGACATTTGGGCGCAAGGCACTTGAAAAGTCTGCTAGGCCCACGGAGTCAGAGGATGATTCCTCACCGGGACTGGACAGAGCGTGTTCACGCCTATCCCAAGTGGAGGAGCTGTTGCACACAGTATTCCAGAAAACTTCACTCCAGGAGAAGGAGTGTCAGCGCCACTCAGAGCCAGAGGCGCCAGCAGCAACAGTGCTGCCAGATGACGCCGTCACATTTGAGGGGAGTGCAATGGGCCAGATCAGTCCTGACCCCGAATCTGATGAGGAGGTCCAGCTGGGAGAAACAGTGGACTTACCAGATGTTCCACCACTGGCAGTACCATTTGCTGTCCCATCAGGGGCAGGAGAGCCGCTAGGTGAAGAGCTGGCTGCCACAATAAATTATATGGTTTCTCACCAGCTCAAGGAGCTCACTATGGATGAGACAACCAGACAACATGAGCCTCCAAGTAATTGTGAGTTGTTAAAAGTACCAACTGTGAATCAGGTCATATGGGGTCAGATGGGAACCGGCATGCGAAATCAAGAGATTAAGATGCAGAGGGTCCTAAAATTATTGGCCTCTGGCATTACAGCATTTGCAAGAACAATGGATGGTGGTTATGTGACCAGAACACATCAAGAGGTTCTGGGGTTGCTATGTAGCACCCATTTTGAGATCAACGGTGGTAGGACTGATCAGTGACAACGACGAGTCAGCCTACAGGGAGGAGGTCCACCATCTGACAACCTGGTGTGCAAACAATAACCTCGTCCTCAACTCCCAGAAGACGAAGGAAATCATTGTTGACTTTAGAAAGAACAGAGGGGGCAGACACACCCCCATCCATATAAACGGGACTGAGGTGGAGCGGGTCTCCAACTACAAATTCCTCGGGGTACACATCTCGGAGGATCTGTCCTGGTCCCACAACACCTCCAAGCTGATCAAAAAGGTGCAGCGGCGCCTTTACTTCCTGAGGAGGCTCAAAAAAGCCCACCTGTCCCCCCTGATCCAACTTTTACCGCTGTACCATCGAAAGCCTGACCACCTGCTTTACGGTATGGTACAGCAGTTGCACCGTAGCAGATAGGAAGGCACTACAACGGGTGGTGAAAACCGCCCAGTACATCATCGGTGCCCCACTCCCTGCCATGGATGCCCTCTACCGAAAACGGTGTCTGAGACGGGCCGGGAAATTCACCAAAGACCCCTCCCACCCTAACCATGGACTGTTTGCCCTCCTACCATCAGGGAAGCGGTACAGGAGCCTCAGGTCCCGCACTAGTAGGATGAGGAACAGTTTCTACAACAACACCATCACACTGCTGAACTCTGAGTCCCGCCGATAGATTTCTTCAGTCTCTCCATCCACATTGTCTGCATTCTGTATTTATTTCTATATTGCTATTACTACAAACTGACGCTAAACTGCATTTCATTGTACCCATACTTGTATCTGTGCAATTACATTAAAGTTGAATTGAATTGAATTGAATTGAATTGTATCAGAAAAAGGGTTATTAGACCCACCATTAATCCCAGATTTTTTGCGCTTTGCAAACCAACAAATATCTAGCCACCCAATCTACTGTTTGGTGCAGACCTTACCAAGCAGGTCAAAGAGATCAATGCAGAAGCAAAAACAATTAGCCTGATGAGACCAATGTTGACCGGCAGACCGGTGAAGAGGAAGTATCCTTACAGAACCACCTCAGCTTCCGGGGTTACACCAGGGACAAGCCGGTCCTCAGCGCAGGGGTGCAGATGGTACCCTTCAACTGGAGCATGAGCAACCATGGGGGCCACTGTCAGAGGCTGGGGTCAGCAGGGTGCATCAGTTACCAGAGAGGTAGGTGGACCTGGTAATCATAAAAACATATTAAGTGTAACACAGGGAAAAATTGGTGGTAGATTACGGCTTTTTTATGAAGAATGGAAGCAGCTAACTTCAGATCTGTTTATCAGGAGTGTGATTCAGGGGTTTCGGATTGAATTTAATCCAAATGGTGATTTACCTCTCCAACATGTTCCTAGCAGAATACTTTATTATTCACAAACAGAGGTAATAGAGGTTCAGGCTGAACTTGGAAAATTGTGTAACAAAGGAGTAATTGAGAAGACAGTTCATCAAGTCCGTCAATTTGTGTCAAATATATTTTCCCATCATAGAAAGGACGGAGGGTGCAGAATCATTTTGGACCATACAAAGTTAAATGCATTTGTACTCTATAGACACTTCAAAATGGAAATGTTGGTTACCGCCAAGCAACTGATTTCCAGAGGTTGTTATATGGCCACCATAGATCTGAAAGACGCTTACTACTCAGTGCCTGTTCATTGCGAGCATAGAAAGTATTTAAAATTTATTTGGATGAATCATTTATGGCAGTTTAAGGCACTAACCTCAGCCCCTAGAGTATTCACTAAATTGTTAAAACCAATTTTGGGGCTACTTAGAGGTCAGAGCCATGTAATTATGGCCTATTTGGATGATATTTTAATTATCGGACAAACAAGAGAATTAGCTGAAACATCAGTGGCAGTTGTCAAATTCACACTTGAAAAACTGGGGTTTGTCATTCATTTGGGAAAATCTAAATTGACACCACTTACCACAATTGATTATTTGGGTTTCACAATTGAGTCACTTAAAATGGTAATTTTATTTCGGAGTCACGTGAGTGACTACGTGAAGACCCCGTCCAGCACGCATGCGCGACATTAGCGTCCATGCAGTACACCCACGACGAACGGGAGGTCAAGGCGCTCCCGCTACAATTTGAAAGTCGGGCCGACAGGTAAGTGTTTTACCATGGCCGTGTGTATTTCCTCTGTGGTCTGCTTTGTGTTCCAGAAAGAATGAGCAAGACCAGAGGAAAGAAATCTATAGCTCGCCCCCGTTCGTCTCCTGTTGAGGAGCGTTCTTTGGAGGGGGGACGAGAGGGGGGACTACCGAGCCGAGCCCAGCACCACTAGTGCAGCCTGAGCAGCGGGCTGGAGGTACCTGCAGCCAGAACTGGGTGGTAGTATCCGACGATTCGGATGAAGATGCCTCACCGCTCGAGAGCGGCAAAGGCAGCCGCCTAAGCCAAATGGAACGGCTTATGGAGCAATTGCTCCATAAGCACTGGCCAATGCTTCACCTTCTATTGAAGGCAGCATTGGTGACTAGGTCTGGGCTGGTCAAGAAGGGGGGTCGCTGGCTGAAGATGTCCGGAGTACGCAGGGTGTACAGGATCAGGAAGAGTTGCTGGGTGTGGTCAACCGCTACGTGGCCACTCCACGAGCGGGTCGGCCTTTAGAGCCAAAACCTGCAGCCAGCATTGACCACCTGTCCTCAAAACCTCTACAAGAACGGGTGGTCAATGAGGCTTTTGAATTATATTCAGCCCCAGAAAATTGTACATCACTGAATGTACCAGATGTAAACAGCGAAATTTGGGGACATTTGGAGCAGAATATCAGGAATCTGGAGTTGAAGCTCCAGAAAACCCTAAAACTCCTGACAGCAGGAATAACTTCATATGCTTGGTCCATAGATGGTGTGGACATCAACACAAATCAGCAAGATACATTAGTTCTGCTGTGCACCACTCAATTCGAGATTAACAATTTACGGAAGGTTTGGGACTGAGCAGACCTAACAAACCCAGGCGGCAGTACCCCACAGCGTCCACCAGTCAACGACTACCATATGGGACTGGTGAAAGCTCGTGGTCCGCAACCATTCCCCGTAAGCCTTTTTTAGGCCAGGGCCCAGAGCGGACCCCATGGAAAATGCACCACCCCAAACATCAACATCAACAGCAGCCCTCTACATCCCAGCAGACACCTCATCATCCAGCGAAGAGGCAGAAGAAGCACCAGTAACCATGGAGGTAGGGGGTCTGTTTCCTCTCAGCATATGAGCAGTAGGGGCTCTATACTAACAGGGGGCAGATTGCACTTGTGTTTGGATGCATGGGTGTATATCACTAATGACAGATATATACTCAGCAGCATTCATGGCTATAAAATTGACTTCATTCATGAAAACATGCCGCCAGTTCAGCATATACCCCAAAGGGTATTCACCCTCTCAGTCAAAGAGAAACAAGGGGGTCAGGCTGAACTGATGAGGCTACTAGCAAAACGTGTAATTGAAAGAACAAAACATGAACCTTTGGAATTTGTGTCTAATATTTTCACTAAAATAAAAAACATGGTGGATGTCACATCAGCATTGACAACTTCTTTAAACGAATCTGTTAAGTATATACGTTTCAAGATGGAAACTGCCAGACAATTGATTTCTAGAGGGTACTTTCTGGCAAGCATTGATTTAAAAGATGCCTACTACTCAGTACCCATACTTGTGTAAGGAGCATTGTAAATACCTAAAGTTTATCTGGATGAAACAGCTATGGCAATTTAAAGCCTTACCAAATGGGCTAACCTCAGCTCCAAGGTTGTTCACAAAAATCTTAAAACCTGACTTGGCATTATTGAGGAAACAAAAGCATATAGTCATGGCGTACTTAGACAACATTTTAATAGTAGGAAAAACCTTGGAAACAGCCATTTCAGCAGAAGCAGCCACCAAACGTTTGGTTGAAACTTTGGGGTTTGTGATACATCCAGATAAATCCAATTTGACACAGTCCACAACCATGGACTATCTTGGATTTACAATTGACACTATTCGCATGACTGTAACTCTGCCCAAGGGGAAAGCATCAGAGTTGGCACAATCATGCAATGAACCAATGGTTAATCATCAACCAACTATACGGCAGGTAGCTAGTATCATTGGGAAAATGGTAGCAGCCTTTCCAGCTGTACAATTTGGGCCTCTGCACTATCAAAATTTACAAAGAGCAAAAGTGCACGCGCTAAAGAAAAACTCAGGTCACTTTGACCGAGTTATGAATTTAACTGCTGAATCCATTCCAGAGTTACAATGGTGGACAAGGAACATTAGGTTTAGCTCCAGTCCCATAATAATCACCAACCCAGTATTAACCATTCAACCGGATGCCAGTGCTTTGGGCTGGGGAGCAACTAACATGCAATGCAGCATAGGGGGCAGATGGACTAATTTTGAATCATCTTGCCTGCGGACACGGGGTATTAACTACTTAGACATGTTGGGTGCATTTTATGGTTTAAAAGCATATTCATCTAATAATCATCATGCACATGTCCGGTTGCAATTAGATAATACCACAGTGGTGGCTTATATCAACCACATGGGTGGTGTAAAGTTGATATCATGTGACAATTTGGTCAAACTAATCTGGCAATGGTGTGTCGAAAGATATATTTGGTTATCAGCAACTTACCTACCAGGTAAGCAAAATACAGTGGCAGACACCAGGTCACGCAAATTTAACGATAACATCGATTGGATGTTAAATCCCAAAGTATTTGCTGAAATTACAAAGCAATATGGCACACCAGATATCGATCCTTTTTATATCGAGGCTGAATCACCAGGTACCAACGTATGTCGCTTGGGAACCAGACCCTGAGGCAGCAGCAGTTCATGCATTCACGCGGCATTGGGGGAAAATGTTCTTCTATGCTTTTCCTCCCTTCTGCCTCATCAGTCGGGTATTACGCAAGATTCAATTGGATTCCGCTTCAGGAATCTTGATAATACCTGACTGGCCTACACAGCTATTGTTCCCAGTGGCCCTCGACATGGCTGTCGAAACACCATTGGAATTCCCCAGCAGTCCAGAATTATTAATCCACCCAGTGTCAGGCATTAGTCACCCATGCCATGACAGAGTCAATCTCCTGGCTTGCAGATTCTAAAACGACCTCTACTGGGCCGGGACTGTCTGAGGATGCCATCAACATGATGACCGCATCCCACCGGGAACCCACCAGGAGACAATACCTGACCAACATAAGGAAATGGGAACGGTATTGCTCCAAAACAGGAAATACCTACTCAACAGCAACGGCTACCAGTGTTGTGGAGTTCCTGGTTGAATTACAACGGGATGGACTCAGCTACAGCGCCATCATATTGAATGGCGGTGCAGGCTCGAAGGGCTGAATGGCCTACTCCTGCACCTAATTTCTATCAATACAGCCAGGAGTGCATTGTCAGCTTATTTGGTTCCAGCAGCAGGACAACAGGCTTTGGGGTCCCATCAACTGGTGGTCAAACCGATGAGGGGTATTTTTTGTTGTTATTAATAAACTTTTTTTTGTTCACAAACAGGTTATTGTTGATTGTGATAATATACTTCCTCCCTCAAACGTCTTCAGACAGTGAGTGAAGCATGAGCTGGTACACAGTTCGGAATCACAGAGCTTTGAAGTCTTCACGTAGTCACTCACGTGACACTGAAATAAAATAGTAAGATTAAATGCGAACTTACCTGTTCGAAGTTTGCTCTGTATTTTATGAGGAGTTACGATGAGGGATTACGTGCCCTCCGCTCCCACCCTCTATTATACAGATGAACTGGTAATTAAGTTCTTATTTTTTCTTTACTATATTTATTTCAATCGTTGTGTTTTTTCTATGAATCCACACCACTGCTTTGAAGATTGTCGCGCATGCGTGCTGGACAGAGTCTTCACGTAATCCCTCATCGTAACTCCTCACAAAATACAGATCAAACTTCGAACTGGTAAGTTCTCACTTAATCTTACTATTACTTTGCCCAGGAAGAAAAGTGTAGAGCTAATTGATGATTGTATTAAACTTTCAAACAAACAACAGCCTTCAATTAGACAAGTGGCCAGGCTGCTCAGGAAATTGGTAGCAGCATTTCCAGCAGTCCAATTTGGGCCTTTGCATTATCAGCAATTACAAAGAGCAAAGGAACAGGCACTCAGGGTACAATTGGGCCATTATGATAGGCCCATGCAATTATCCAACATGTCTCCAGTAGTTTCAGCACAGTGGTGCTAGAACAACCTTCCATGGTCTTACAGACTGATGTCAGTGCACTTGGGTGGGGTGCCACGGATACAAGTTCAGGTTGTGGAGGAAGATGGAGTATGGAAGAATGGGGAATAAACCATTTAGAGCTTTTAGGAGCATTTTATGGGCTCAAGGCTTATTGTTCTAACAAAAGCAGTCCGCATGTTCAGCTCCAAATTGATAACATTACGGCAGTAGCATATGTTAATCACATGGGTGGTATCAAGTCGGTATCTTGTGACAGACTGGCAAACCAAATCTGGGTCTGGTGTATTGACAAACACATTTGGCTCTCAGCTATATATCTACCAGGGAGATTCAATACAGTGGCAGACACCAGGTCACAAAAGTTCCATGACAACATAGAGTGGATGTTGAATCGGTACGTATTCAATGAGATCATTGTCAAATATGGAAGGCCAGATGTCGACTTGTTCCCATCCAGATTAAACCACCATCTTCCCAAATATGTGTCATGTGAACCAGATCCTGAGGCAGTAACGATTGACGCTTTCTCGCTGCATTGGGGTGGTATATTTATATATGCATTTCCACCGTTTGTCTCATATATCATTGTCTGCTTAAAATCAAGCAGGATGATGCTTCAGAGGTACTGGTGATTCCCAATTGGCCTACCCAGCCATGGTACCCTTTGATCTTACAGCTGATGACACAACCCCTGATGGCTGTTCCCAAACGAAGGGATTTATTGGTGCATCCGGTAACTGGCAAATGCCATCCGTTGTATGACCGTATTGATTTGTTAGTTTGCAGATTTTAAGAAGGCCATATCTGGGGCGTGGATTGGCGGGTCGAACTGTGGACATGCTTACTGCATCTTGGAGATCGAGTACTAAAAAGCAGTATATTTGTTATGTAAATAAATGGGAAGTTTACTGTGTACAAAATGATATTGACTATTGTACAGCACGTATTTCGCATGTTATAGAGTTTCTGTCCACCCTCTACTATGATGAAGGACTGAGTTATAGTGCAATCAATACAGCGAGAAGTGCTTTATCATCATATTTAGTGATTAAGTCAGACAACGTCCTATTGGATCTCACCCTCTTGTTGTTCGGTTAATGTAAGGGATTTTTAATTCCAGACCTCCCAAACCGAGATATATGGCAATTTGGGATGTGAGTATGGTCTGTAGACTACTGCGTGAGTGATTTCCTGTCTTTGTCTTTGACCAAAATCACCATGAAGGTGGCCATGCTTATGGCATTGATTTCAGCACAAAGATTACAGACGTTACAACAACTACAGCTAGATAGAATGGAAACAGCTGCAGACAATGTTACATTTTACATTGATGACCTCTTTAAACAAAGCAGGCCAGGTGTCACAGGGTTCAAAATAGTGTTTTCAGCATATCCCACGGATCCATCCTTATGTGTAAAAACAAATTTGATGCATTATATTGCAGCTCCAGAGGCTTTACGTAACATGGAGACAGGATTGTTTATCAGTTATAAAAATCACATAAGAGAGTGTCAGTTAATACTATTTCGAGATGGTTGAAACAAGTCTTGATTGATGCAGGTATTAACACTGATGTGTTCACATCTCATTCCACTAGGGCAGCAGCTACGTCGGCGGCCAAGGCGAGGGACGTGCCCATCGACCACATTTTGGCAGCCACCGGATGGGCAAATGAGCTGATGTTTCAGAATTTCTATCATCGGCCGATTGCCGATCCAGGGCTGAATGCCAATGCTATTTTAAGTTCTGCTTAAAGTGCCCGCTGGGCAGTTTGAAGTTTGATCTTGATTTTATGAGGAGTTACGTTGGTGATTACATGCCCGCCATGTCCAACCCTCTCTCATAAAAGATCATCTGGTAGTTCTCGTGTCACACATCTTACTATGTCACTTCGGTGTTGTTATTTGTGATTTCATACCGCTGCTTTGAAGATTGACGTGCATGGGGCCTGACGGGTCTTCTTCACGGAATCACCAACGTAACTCCTCATAAAATCAAGATCAAACTTCAAACTGGTAAGTTCCCATTTAATCTTACTATTATCTGATGGATGGGGTGGATCGAGGGAATGTTCAATTGGGTGGAGATGAATGTATCTGGATGACACAATTCAGGAATGTTAGGATTTTTGATCATAGCTACAGAGAGGAAGATAACTACCCTTTTATCCCACTATACATCTTCCAATCTACTGTACTACATTTGGTGTCCAGTATGTGGACTCCTCAAAATTGGAAAAACTAAGCACAGATTGGGTGTTGCTATGCTGACTACTTGCACTCAGTATTTAGGAGTAACCCTAAGCTTCTGAGTCAATCTTGCCAAATAAACTTAATTTGATTTCAAAGTCCCTTCAACTGCCAATTTGGGATATTCAGCCTCAACCCATCAAATAAATTCTTGTTGATCCCCCTCCCTTGTTTGAAAATTAGCTTGTTTCTTTCGTCCTTCTTCCCAGACAGGAAACACTAGCTGTAGTTCTTTCTGAAAACATTGCCTGCCCGCTGAGTATTACCAGCATTTTTTGTTTTGATTTATTATAAAGCTCTTGCTTTTTGGAAGTAATCACAAAGTTCTCCCAGCCCGCAGCACATAAATTCTCAAAATATCTAGTCTTTTGCATGCTTCAGTAGTAAAACAAATCAGAACTAGGAACTGGATGGCGCCCGCAATGGCTGCCTCGCTAACGGTCTGTCTCGTCCTTTTCCTTTTTTGTTGATTTTTAGTGTGTGTTAAATGTTTGTTTTAGTGTTCTGTAGCTTATTTTATGTGGCGTGTGGTGGGGGTGTGGGGGAAACTATTTTTAATCTCTTACCTTGACGGAGATGCATCTTTTTCCATATTGTATCTCTGTCCACACTTCGGCCTTACATCGTGAAGCTGGCGGCCTCTGCTGAGTACCGACTTCGGGGCGCTCAAACCACGGGGAACCTATGGACTTAACATTGCGGAGCTGGTGATCCATTTGCCAGGGATCGATCTCAGAAATTCCACCCGCGGGAAATTGCGGACTTAACATCGCGGAGCTCGCGATCCCTGATTATGGACCGACTTCGGGAGTTCCAAGCCGCAAGAGCTTGTTGCTTTTTTTAGTATGTGTTGTGAGGCAAATGAAACATTTACGCTACTCATAATTTACGTAAACTTTATTTAAGCTTTAATCAACTCATTTATGTAATACATAACTTCAAAGCGTCTGGAAAATATCGTTGATTCCGCAGGCCTCGCCGGCCCCTGACCTCGCACATGCGCACACTTTGGAAAAGCCCCGCACATGCGCACACTTCATTCTACCCTACTATTTATGAATTGAGACGGTCAGGAGGTTTAGTATGTCTTGATGACTGTCGCAGCTCTGGAGCATCAGGAGATAATGGTGTTTCAATTGCTGGTGCTACCTATTTTGTTTGATCATCAACTTCATTCATGTTGTTATTTACATTTTCAATTTTAGAATTACTTATAGAAGTTTCCATAGGGGATGATGGGAGTGTTGAAGGAAGTTCTCGATTAATATTATCAATGAGTGATGGAGAAGATGGACATAGTGCAAGGTCACGAAGTGAGACAGTTGACTGTCGTCCATCTTGATACTAAATAGCTGCATAAGAAGGGTTGAAATCATTCAACTTCATCAACAAAAGGCTCATTCTTATTCGATCAGACATTCCGACGAAGCAACACAGGCTAGTCAACCATGGTGGCAGAGAAGTACCACTAGAAGAAAGCCGTTTGAAGTTAAAGAACTGCTCATGTGGAGTAGTATTGCTACCAGTTGACAGTAGAGATCTGATGGAGTGTAATGCATCTCGTAGAACACATTCCCAGTGCTGATCTGGTATGTCATTTGACTTTAAAGCCAGTTTCACTGCTCTCCAAATGATTCTGTTATACCTCTCAACCTGACCATTTCCAATAGGATGATATGGTGTTGTTTTACTTATTGCAATTCCTCTATTAGAAAAGTGGTCTTAAATCTTTTGAGATGAATGAGGTGCCCCTATCCGAATGTATGTAACTTGGAAATCCACAGCGTGAAAACAGTTGATCTAAACATTTGATAACCGTAGCAGCTGACATATTTGGACAAGGAAAGGCAAATGGAAACCTCGAATATTCATCAACTAAGGTAAGTATATAAACATTTCGAGAGGAGGATGGTAAAGGCCCTTTGAAGTCAATACTCAAACGTTCCATAGGTTGAGTAGCTTTGATCTATCTTCCTTCCTCAGAATGGAAGAACCTTCGTTTCAATTCAGCACAGATTCTACATGAAGCACACGTCATCTTCACATCTTCTGTAGAGAAAGGTAAGTTTTTGGAACGAACATAGTGTAACATACGAGTGACTCCAGGATGACACAGCCCATTGTGAAGATCAGTGAGTACAGAAGAATGAACAGGCACAAAATGCTCGAGTTAATGTATCTGGAGCAACACTACCCTTACCAGGGCGGAACTCAATTGAATAACTATATGCAAATAATTCAATCCTCCATTCATGCACTTTGTTGTTTTTAATTCTCATTCGTTTCCGATTATCCAGCATAAAAGCTACTGAACGCTGATCTATTACCAAATTGAAGGGCTGGCGAGCAAGGAAATGACTCAATTTTCTCCCTGCTGCAAATAATTGCTGTAGTTTCCTTTTCGACGGGTGGCTAGTACAATTCACAAACCTTGGAGAATACGAGACATGAAAGCCACTGGTCGTCCTCCTTGATTTAATGTTGCTGATACTGCTAAATCAGAGGCATCACATTCAACAACAAATGGAAGATCCTCTTTGATGGCGTGTAATGTCGCAGATTCTAATTGTTTCTTTAAAGAAGTTTAAAGAAACAGGCTAGATGCAGGAAGATTGTTCCCAATGTTGAGGAAGTCCAGAACAAGGAGTCACAGTTTAAGGATAAGGGGGAAGTCTTTTAGGACCGAGATGAGAAAAACATTTTTCACACAGAGAGTGGTGAATCTGTGGAATTCTCTGCCACAGAAGGTAGTTGAGGCCAGTTAATTGGCTATATTTAAGAGGGAGTCAGATGTTGCCCTTGTGGCTAAGGGGATCAGGGGGTATGGAGAGAAGGCAGGTATAGGATACTGAGTTGGATGATCAGCCATGATCATATTGAATGGTTGTGCAGGCTCGAAGGGCCAAATGGTCTACTCCTGCACCTATTTTCTATGTTTCTAAGTAAAGGCACCAATTGCCGTAGAGTCAAGGGGGAAATATTTTGCTCTAATCAAAGGATGAATTTCGTCTGAAAAATTTGGTATTGATTTAGCATAATATGCAAACATACCAAGAACCCTTCGTAGAGAGTTTAATGTAGCTGGAACAGGTATCTCTTGGTGGGCGGCGTCATCTGGATCAGGCTTGATTATATCATTTCCAACCCTATAACCAAGAATATTAATTGATGACACTGATCTTATTGACTTAGACTTATTTAATGTTAGATTTTTAGAATGTACAACTTCTAAAAACTGTTGTACATTTTTGTCATGATCAGCTGGTCTTGTCCTGCAATAGTTCTATTATCAAGATAAGGGAAAGTATCTTTAAGGTTTTCCTGTTCAACAGGTTAGTCCATCTCTCGCTGAAAAACAGCCATACCATTACTTACACCAAACGGAACTCTACAGTAGTGGTATAACTTCCCATTTGCTTCAAACGCAGTGGATGTCTTCTCTGATTCTTTCAAAGGAATTTGGTAGTAAGCACTTTTTAGGTCAAAAGTAGAGAATATCTTATACTTAGCTAATGTATTGATAATCTCTTCTATACGAGGTAATAGATATGAATCAAGTCCATGAACTGGTTTATATTTTGAGAGTAATCAATGCAAGGTCTCTGTCTATGTCTCTCCAAGGGGTCCTTAACCACGACAACTTATGCCCTCCAAGGGGAAGAGCTGGGTTCTATGATACCTTCTCGTAAAAGATTAGTTACTTCTGTGTTGAGAAAGTTTCTGTCATCTTTACTAAAATGTCTTGATTTTGTAGCAATTGGTTTGCACTTAGAGGATAAATATGAAGATTAAATGAGAACTTACCAGTTTGAAGTTTGATCTTTATTTTATGAGGAGTTACGATGAGGGTTTACGTGAAGAAGCCCGCCAGCCCGCATGCATGCCATCTTTCAAAGCAGCAGTGTGAAATCACAGATAACAGTTGTTGAACTGAATATAGGAAGATTCGAGAAACTAGACTATCAGATGACCTTTATGAGGGTTGGGAGCGGAGGGCACGTAATCCCTCATCGTAATTCTTCATAAAATAAAGATCAAACTTCAAACTGGCAACTTCTTGTTTAATCTTCCTATTTTACTTCGGAGTCACGTGAGTGACTACATGAAGATTTCAAACCTCTGTGATTTCATGCCGTGAACACGAGTTCATGCAACACACTGCATCAGTTGAGCAAAGATGAGTGAAAAAAATCACAATGCATTCAGACATGACATAGATTTAAAACATTGCTGATGCTTTTTAATAACAAATGATATATATGAAAATAATAGGGACCCCTCATATCTGGGGGTAAATTGTAAAACAGAACTTAAAATTGAGTTGGCAAACAACCCTGGCCTGGCAATGGGTTTGTTATAAAAAGTTTGGAATGTTCTCTCATTTGACCATCCTGCAGCCGCTAGGATGTGGTCCAGTGGAACCTCTGAAACCCTCGCTGCTGAGGTTGTTGCAGCCCTGGTGGAGTGAGATTTAAAAACATCAGTGTCCACTCCTTCACAAGCCAAAACACGTCTGAACCACCTGGAGATGGTCTGCACTGATACCCTCTTGTGAGGTT
Source organism: Okamejei kenojei (assembly GCA_035221665.1). Taxonomy (NCBI): domain Eukaryota; kingdom Metazoa; phylum Chordata; class Chondrichthyes; order Rajiformes; family Rajidae; genus Okamejei; species Okamejei kenojei. The sequence goes on along the minus strand of CM069144.1, from coordinate 60,936,361 downwards.
TTTTATAACTAACAAACACTGCTAGTTCAGTGCCTCTAAGACTCGTTGTGGCCTTGAAATACTGTTGTAGATGTGTGACCACACACAACCGAAGGTCCATGGGGTATGCCATAAACTCTAGTTTGAGACCTGACGCACCTGGTCTGCTCCGCTTGACTAAGTCATGAACATAAAATGATATTTTATTGGCAGATGTAACCATCCTGTCCAGTCGCAGTTTATGTAACGACTGGAACCATTGCGCCGAAAACAGCGCCATGAGCATAACCACTTTATAAGTGAGTTTGACCAAGGACAGGGATGTAGTTGGAGCCCACTGGCGAAGCAACGTCAGCACAATATTGACATCCCATATCTCCGAGTACCTTGGCCTGGGCAGATTAGTGTTGAAGATACCCTTCATAAACCTGGATATTAGCGGGTGAGACTCGAGTGGCATCCCAATCCCAGCAACAAGTATGACAACAAGGCATTTCTGGCACAATTAATGGAACTATAACGCAATCTCTCATCAAAGAATAGTTTGGAGAGAAATTCCAAGACATCAGTTATACGTGCTGTGTCACACGTTATATTGGACTGTGAACAGAATGCTTCCCATCTCTTGATATAGGAGATGTACTGCTTCTGGGTGCTATGTCTCCAAGCTGCAGTGATTGCGTCCACAGTTCGATCTGACAGTCCGAGCCCCAGGAAAGGTCTTCTCAGAGTCTGCAAATCAACAAATTGATTTGATCATGCAGCGGATGGCCCTCCCCAGTCACGGGATGAACCAGCAGATTACTGCGTTTGGGAATGGTCATAAAAGGCTCTGATATAATTCCCAGTACTAGTGGAAGCAATGGCTGTGTAGGCCAGTCAGGCACTACCAAAATGCCTGATGCAGAGTCTTGCTGGATTTTTTGCAAGCAATGACTGATGAGGCAAAATGGAAGGAATGCATAGAAGAATGCATCCATCGCCACTGCCCCTGGGTCTGGTTCCCATTCAACATATTTTGGTAACTGGTGAATGAGCCTGGATGCAAACAAATCGATATCCGATGTTCAATACCGAGCAACAATGTCGTTAAACACTTTATGATCCAACATCCATTCTGTGTTGTCATTAAATTTCCGTGACCCGGTGTCCGCCACCATATTAATGGTGGCGGACACCGGGTCACGGAAATTTAATGTTATCACTGCAGTCTATGTACCCCCAGACGCTAATGCCAGGCTAGCAATGGAGGAGCTGCAAGCTGCTATCAGCAGACAACTAACTGCACACCCAGAGGGGGCTTTTATTGCTGCAGGTGATTTCAACCACTCTAACCTCAAAACTGTACTCCCCAGATTCCACCAACATGTCTCCTGCCCAACCAGAGGTAACAAGACTCTGGACCTAGTATTCACCAACATTGCTGATGCATACAAAGCCCTCCCCCTCCCCCACCTGGGACAGTCTGACCACCTCTCTCTGTTCCTGCTCCCCAAATACACACCTCTGATCAGACGTGTGAAACCTTCCGTGAGGTCAGTGAAGGTCTGGCCTGAGGGGGCTGTCTCTGTCTTACAGGAACAGTTTCAGCAAACAGTCTGTTTGCCACCCAGGGCACCTTCAACTCCCATGTGGACATCAACTCATACACCTCAACCGTTCTGGACTACATAAAATTCTGCACGGACAATGTCACTACACACAAAGTAATAAGGACCTTCCCTAACCAGAAGCCGTGGATGAACAGGGAGGTCAGACTCCTGCTGAAGGCTCGCGACGCCGCTTTTAAATCTGGCGATGCTGAGGGTTACAGCTCATCCAGGGCCAATCTGAAAAAGGGAATTAGGAATGCTAAACTTAATCACAAACGGCGGATTGAGGAGCATTTCCGAAATAACTCTGACCCCAGGCGCATGTGGCAAGGAATCAAATCCATTGCCGATCACCATAAAGTTAACACTCCCCCCCCCAGACAATGCCTCCCTTCCTGACGAGCTAAACTATTTCTACGCCCGCTTCGACCGGGACAACAAAACTCCTGCCATCAAAGGTGCTCCACCCCCGCATGAACAACCCCTCAGTCTCTCCACCTCTGCTGTTCAGGATGCACTGAGCAAGGTGAATGAGCACAAAGCTGCCGGCCCCGATGGCATCCCCGGGCGGGTGCTCAGGGCATGTGCTGGACAACTATCCCTGGTCCTCACTGACATCTTCAATCTGTCACTGGCCCAGGGTATCGTCCCCACTTGCCTCAAGACATCTACCATTGTGCCAGTGCCCAAACAATCAGCGACAGGGAGTCTCAATGATTTCCGGCCAGTGGCACTCACCCCTGTCATCGCCAAGTGCTTCGAGCGGCTGATCTTGGCTCACCTCAAAGCCAGCCTCCCCCCCACACTGGACCCCCATCAGTTTGCCTACCGGACCAATAGGTCAACAGAAGACGCCATATCTGCGGCCCTACACTCTGCCCTGACCCACCTGGACAGCAATAACACCTACATCAGGCTGCTGTTCATCGACTTCAGTTCCGCCTTTAACACTGTCATACCCGCTAGCTTGATCACCAAACTCAGCGGTCTTGGCATCTCTACTTCCCTCTGCAATTGGACACTGGATTTCCTCACTAACAGACCCCAGTCTGTTAGGATCAACAACCTCACCTCCTCCACTATAACACTGAACACTGGCGTGCCACAAGGCTGTGTGCTCAGTCCTCTCCTCTACTCTCTCTTCACCCATGACTGCATCCCTAAGTTTAGCTCCAACGCCATCATAAAATTTGCCGACGACACCACGGTGGTAGGACTGATCAGCGATAACGACGAGTCAGCCTACAGGGAGGAGGTCCAGCACCTGACAACCTGGTGTGCCAATAACAACCTCGTCCTTAACTCCCAAAAGACGAAGGAGATCATTGTCGACTTCAGGAAGAACAGAGGGGGCAGACACACCCCCATCCATATAAACGGGACTGAGGTGGAGCGGGTCTCCAACTACAAATTCCTCGGGGTACACATCTCGGAGGATCTGTCCTGGTCCCTCAACACCTCCAAGCTGGTCAAAAAGGCGCAGCAGCGCCTTTATTTCCTGAGGAGGCTCAAAAAAGCCCACCTGTCCCCCCAGATCCTGACCAACTTCTACCGCTGTACCATCGAAAGCATCCTGACCACCTGCTTTACGGTATGGTACAGCAGTTGCACCGTAGCAGACAGGAAGGCACTACAACGGGTGGTGAAAACCGCCCAGCACATCATCGGTGCCCCGCTCCCTGCTTTGGATGCCCTCCACCGAAAACGGTGTCTGAGACGGGCTGGGAAGATCATCAAGGACCCCTCCCACCCTAACCATGGACTGTTTGCCCTCCTACCATCGGGGAGGCGGTACAGGAGCCTCAGGTCCCGCACCAGCAGGATGAGGAGTAGCTTCTACAATAACACGATCGCACTGCTGAACTCGGAGTCCCGCCGATAGATTCCCACATCTGTATTTATTTATCTGCATTTATCTAAACATTGCTATCACTACGTACTGACACTAAACTGCATTTCGTTGTACCCATACTTGTATCTGTGCAATGACATTAAATTTGAATTGAATTGAATTGAATTGAATTGAATTAAGCCTACCTGGTAAGTAGGTAGCTAAATCCAAATGCTTGCAATACACCAGTGCCAAATAAGGTTAGCCAAATTATCACAGGATACTGACTTGATTCCACCCATGTGATTAATATATGCCACCGCTGTAGTGTTGTCATTCTGTAGTTGAACATGCAGATGATGCATATTCCCATAATAAGCCTTCAGCCCATAGAATGCTCTCAGCATCTCTAAGTAGTTAATACCATGTAACTGAAGAATTGATGACTCATGCACATTCCATCTGCCACCTCAACTAGAGATGGTATTAGTAGTTCCCCATCCTTGAGCACTAGCATAAGTTTGTAATATAACTGAAGGCTTGCCGATCAAAATGTTACTAGAGCAATGCCGAATACTGGTCGTCCACCATTGTAATTCAGAAATAGCTTTGGCTGGTAGCCGTGTATGTCTGTTAAAATTACCTACATGGTATTTGAGTGCTTGCTCCTTTGCACATTGTAAATTCTGATAATGCAAAGGCCCAAACTGTGCAGCTGGAAAAGCAGCCACTAATTTGCCAATTACACTGGCTACTTGTCGAATAGATGGTTGTTCCATAACAACAAGGTTGTTACAGGCTTCTATTAATTCTAATCTCTTGCCCCAGGGCAGAGCCACAGACATGTGAATAGAGTTAATGGTAAATCCGAAATAATCAATAACTCTAGATGGTGCCAACTTGGATTTAACTGGATGGATGAGAAACCCCAATCTATTAAACAGGAGTTTAGTGGCTAAAATTTAGCTAATTTCAGAGTTTTTCATATGATTAGGATATCATCCAAGTATGCCATAACAATATGATTTTGAGCTCTAAGAAGCCCAAGCACTGGTTTCAATAATTTGGTAAATAATCTGGGGGCTGGTTAACCCATTAGGCAACGCTTTGAACTGCCACAGTTTCCCCATCCAGCTAAATTTCAAATATCTCCAGTGATCCCTGTGAATGGGTACTGAATAGAATGCATCTTTGAGATCGATGCATGCCATAAAGCATCATTTGGAAATCAGTTGTTTGGCAGTAACAAAGTTTTCCATTTTTAAATGTCTATACTGCACAAAAGAGTTAAGATGAGTCAAATCAAGGATGATTCGGCATCCTCCATCTTTCTTTTGTCTTGTAAATATATTAGAAACAAATTGGTGAGGTTCATGACTTGACTTCTCAATTACCCCTTTTGTATATAACGTTTGAATTTCAGCTTGTACATCCAAACCTTCCTGTTGTGAATGAACAATGTCTGGCTTGGTGTATGCTGTGTGGGTGGCAATGAAATGTGAAGTAATTTGATTTGGGACCCTTGTATACTGTGCAGTATAAATGGATCCGACATTATCCAACACCATTCATTCAAAAACAAGTGTAATCTCCCACCAACTTGTAACTGGTCCACACACCCCATGTTCCGGAAAGAACCAGACCCACCTACCTCCATGGTTACCGGTGATTTTATGGTTTCTATTTCCGCCCCTAAGGTTTGGCGGGGTAGGGTTCCTGGAGTGCGCGGATTGCGCATCTTCCACAAGGGCTGGCCTGGGCCTTGGCCGAAAAATACTTCTTCCCAGAATATTCAGCCTTTGAGCTGCCACCAGCTTCAGCTAACCACTTACTGCTGATTGAAGCGTAGGGGTGCTGCCACCGGAATAGAGAAGCTCTGCTTGTCAATGGAGCACTTATCAGCCCGACAGCTTTTGCTTCTTCATCCAGGTCCTTAACCTGTTTCGGCAGATCTCTCGGAACAGAAGATTCAGCGGCTGAACATTGCTGGCCCTGCACAATCCTGCAAATTTGGAGTTCAGGGCAGGTCGAATGGCATTCTTGCGAAAACAGTTAATTTCCAAATGTGCGTTGCACATTAGTGCCAGGGCATCCTGCTGTACATTAGACAAAGGACCCCCATCCACAGACCTGGCAAACGCCGTAATGCCTGAAGCCAGCAATTTGAGGATTCTCTGGAGCTTCATCTCCTGGGCTTTGATGCCCCCTCCAATATATCCCCAGATAGAGCTGTTCACAGCTGGCACATTTAGTGAAGCACAATTTCCAGGTGTGTGGTATTTAGCAGATGTTTCCACCATTACCTGTTCCTACAGCTGGTGTGAAGTGAGGTCATTAATGGTTGCAGCAAGTTCCTCTTGTAGTGGCTCCCCTATTTGCGAGGGTATCGCAAACTTATGCCCTTGTCCCACTTAGGAAACTTGAACGGAAACCTCAGGAGACTTTGCGCCCCACCCAAGGTTTCCGTGCGGTTCCCGGAGGTTTTTGTCCTCCGGCAACCACCTTCAACTAGCATCGCAACCGGCTTTGATTAAAAAATTACCTATTTTTAAAACGGAAACTACTTTCCACTATTAGGGAGACTGACAAAAACCTTCGGGAACTGCACAAAAACCTTGGATGGGGCGCAAAGTCTCCAGAAGTTTCCATTCAGGTTTCCTGAGTGGGACAGGCATGAGACGCCATGGCAGGCAATTCTTGTGCTTCATGCACCTCGTGCATACTGGTATGCTCCCCGGCCATACCTCTAAATTGGGAGTCAGTCCAGAACTGAACCCGTACGCTCCCCTCCTCTGAGAGGGAGACATTATGCAGCCCTGGACCAGGCACTGCCACAGGCCCCCAAGGAGACCCGTGCTGATATAATTCCATTTCCTGGAGGCATATTATGACGGAGCATCCTTTCGATAAAGTGCTCCATCCGGGATAAACGTCCGAAGACGCTATCCATTGTAGGAGGAGAATCCTCCTGGCCTGACTCATCCGAGTAAACAGGCCTGTCAGACTTTATTTTGGCCTTACCCCCTTTTGGCATTTCCAAGTTGTTTTCGACAGGCACCAAGTCTGAAGCCGCTGACCGCACCGTCAGCGACTCGGGTGGCGAAATCGGCTGCCACTGGCTAACTGCACTCCCGCGGTCCTCCGTCGCTGGTTTCGCCACAGCCCGTCTGGACTTTGCCCTGGATTTCTCCATGATAGTTCGAATCTTGAAGTTCTGTAATCGAGATTATTGAACAAAAAAACAAACTCAGAATAAGCTCTAGAACTTACCCGTAGGGCTTTTAAACTTACCGCTGGAGGAGCAACGCGCCTCCCAGCCAGTCGTGCGCCATGCGTTGGAGAATTATCATGGAGAAATCCAGGGCAAAGCCCAGACGGGCTGCCGGGAATCACATGACTCCAAAGTAAAATTAGTGAATAATGAAGGACATTCAACAGATACAGCAAAAAAACCATACAACACTGGTGGCTTTGACAATACAAGATCAGGCATATTCCTTCATACATTATTTGAAGTGATCTGTGATGTTTCTGAAAATCCTGACCTACAATTATATCGCTACACAAAATTTTCAAAATACCAAGACGTACAGATTTATAACTAGTTTTGTTCAGAATAAAGTCTACAATACAAGATTCAATAAGTTGAGTATGGAGAGTTGTCTGAGCCATCAAAATTTCTCTATTTGAAGGAATTATAGTTAGATTTAGACAAGACACAACTTGTTCACTTATAAAACTTTCTGAACCGCCAAAATCAAGTAGTACATTAAGTGTAAGGCCATTGATGGGTACCGTTGTAGCTGTATGAGACAAGCTCTGAGGAAATGCAGCTGTAATTGCACATAAAGAAGGCGTATACATGGCAGCAGTCACACTTTTAGTAGTTGCTTTGGACTTGCATATTCTAGAATAATGTCCCTTCTTGCCATAACTTTTGCGAGTTGTCTCTCGAGCAAGACATATTTCTCTATTATGAATATTACCTCCGCAAAAGTAACACTTCCTTTTTGAAAAAGTATATGCTGCAGCAAGGGCATATAGAAATTGTTTCAGCTTGCTCCATATTAGCACTTGGGTGAGATTCTTTTGTAGTAGTTGCTGCAGAATACACATTCGATGAGCCATAAGCATCTGATTTTTTTCTGAGCCATGTCTAATGAGTAAGCTTGATTGTAAGCTGCTGCAAATCCAAGGTTTTGATTTCTAATAGTCTCTGTCATATTACAGGCGATGTCAAACCGTTGATAAAAGAGTCTCGAATAAGTTCCTGTCAATATTGATCAGCTGTAACTGCTTTGAAGGCACAGTCTTCACAAAGTCTTTGAAGTTCTTATAAAAATTCATCAAGTGGCTCACCAGGTTTTGGTTTACGAGTTGCAAGGAGATGTTGAGCAAAAATTACATTGGGTGTCTTAACAAAGCGTCTGCTTACTATATCAATAGCAGAATCATAAGTTGTACATTCCTCTATGTGATCATATACATCATAAGAGACAGAGCTTATTAATGTACTGAATCTGTCTGGTGTATTGACGCCACACTCATCAAATAAGTTATTTAGTGTACGAAGCCAGTGCTGCCATTCCTTTGCAGCAGTAGGTGAGTTGGGATACGGATCCAGGCATTGTGGTTTCAATAATTTCTCCATCTCGATGCCACACTGCTTAACTTCTGAGATTGAGTTGCTTAAATTGTTGGGAGGCAAATGACTCTTTTACGCTACATGTAATTTACTTAAACTTTATTTAATCTTTAAGGAACTAATTTCTGTAATACATAACTTCAAAGTATCTGCAAAATATCGCTGATTCCACAGGCCTCGCCGGCCCTAGACCCCGCACATGCGTGCACTCTGCAAAGGCCCCGCACATGCGCACACTCTGGAAAGGCCCTGCACATGCGCGCACTTCAGTATGGCTGTATGGTAATCGACCACCTTAACTGGTAGATGTGGCAATGCAGTGGGCAAAATTGCCCTTCATACGTCATAGCCTTTAAAAAGATAACATTCAGGCTCATTAATTGCACGGTTGTTTGAGCACAAAGGATTACTGTTCCACGCAGGGAGATTTGCACTAGCTGATATGTCATAACCCAAATTATTCTCAAGTTCCATTCTAGATGAATGGACAAAGAGGGATGACACAACATGATCCAGAGTGTGCCTCAGGCCAAAATCACAATTGTGACATGGCTGCAGATCCTGAAACGGATGAAATAAATGTGAAGAAGAGACTGTAGATCTCTCAAACCAGCATGAGAATGATCCACGCCAAGAGGAGTATGTGGGATGAAACTGCAGGTGCTGGTTTACATAGAAGATGGACACAAAATGCTGGAGTAACTCAGTGGGACAGGCAGCATCTCAGGAGGGAAGGAATGGGTGACGTTTCGAGTCAAGGCCCTTTTTGAGACTGTATGTCAGGGGAGAGGGAGACGCAGATTTAAAGAAGGGTAAGGTGCGAAAACGACACATCAAAGGGGACAAAGTTCAAGGAAAATGCAGTATGGAATAGACCCTTGCTTTCCCTCTTTCTCCATCCCTCCCCGATCTTAGTTCTCCAACCAGTCTGACTGTCCACTTGACTAAACATTTATCTTGGCCTGCTTTGTTATCACCTTCCCCTAGATAACAATGATGAATTCTACATTTTCCTTGATTTTTTTCCATTTTGCTCCTGACTGAGTCAAGGCTTTAGTAAGGTTAAGAATGGCCTTCCATGGTGGGTGGTGCTGTTCTCTGCATTTCCCTTCCAGTTGAGGAGTTGAAGCATGGTCATTATGCCTCCAACTGGACAGAATCTGCAACACTATTTACGGTGGAGCTCACTGGTCACCAGTAGAAGGACTTGGCAATGACTTTGTCTATGACAAACAACACACAGGGTAATACCATTCCCATGCAAAGCTTGTAGCATTCCCAACTGTATTCATTGACATCCACTCCTGGAAAAATGTTCACCTAATACTGCTCACATAAATAAGGCCATTCCATAAGGTCATAAGGTCACAAGTGATAGGAGTAGAATTAGGCCATTCGACCCATCAAGTCTACTTGGCCATTCCATCTTGTCTGATTTATCTCTCCCTCCTAACCCCCTTCTCCTCATAACCTAATAAGTAATCAATAATCTATCTATCTCTGCCTTAAAAATATCCACTGATATGAAGTTTCAATATTGCATTGGGGAAATTCATGGTGCTCATTCCTTTCCAGGGCTGAGATTCTGATTCAGATACCCTCCTTTTCCCATCCAGCTAGCCACATCCCTAACTGTGCTACTTACCTGCTGACAATCAACGCTCCCAGCCTCAACTTTGGGATCCACACCAAACTCCAAAGTACGCAGGAGGCCTCAATCTCTCGACCTCTAACCTACAAGCCACAACCCCCAAGGATCTTATAATGGAGACAGGAGGTGTTGGAAAAGCCTGGGCAAGTCACTACACTGTCAAATGATGTATACTGCAGCCTTGTGTACTAATTTTAAAGAGATTGAAGATTTAGGGTGATTGATGACAACATAGCAAGCCATTCTTTCTAGCATTATGTCAAGCCGTCGAGCTGCATTTTCTTGATCCAATTTCAGGCACGGGTTCTCTTCCTACCTTCAAATGCGTCATTCTGTATGAATATCCTGTGTTCTTCCTGGTTGGCACATTAATATAGGCCAGAGGCATTCAAATTTGTACAAATTGGTACTAATGGTTAATACTGAAAGTGAGATTAAGTTGCCCAAGGGTGCACAGAGTTTAATCTTTGAAGGAAATTAATTGAATTCTAATGCCCCGTCCCACTTTGACTGGCAGACCGACAAGGACAAGCTCTAGGTTTATCTCTTGTGTTTGTTCACTCACTATCTTTGCCGTAGGCCCAGTCTGAGAGTTGTGTCCTCGAGGACTCAGCCTGCTCTGGGTGTCTGTTGTGGTGATACCGTGCCATGCTTGGCTGATCACTTCTCACCAAAGTAAATCTGTGTCCTTGATACTTTCATTGCTTTATCTTAATGTTCAGCATGGAGAAGCCTTGATGGAACATTTGAGGGAGCAAAGAAGATAAAAATTAGAACATTTCCTTGTCCATGTTTGACCTGAAGCGAATAAATCATAAAGTCATACATCATGGAATCAGATCCATGCCGACCAAGATGCCCCATCAGTGCTAGACTGTTTGCTCACAGTCCAAAGTCTGATCCACCCTCTTGAAGTACTGGAGCGGCTCCCGATCAGATAAGGCCCAGACTGCTGCAAGACCTCCTCCGTCGCTCTCGACCGGCTTGGCACGTGAACCGATGTCCCTGTCCTCGCCCGACCACCTTTATGTCCTGAGGGTGCCTCCTGAAGCCAACTTTGAAGGCACTGGAGGCAATACTCCAGTACCTCTCCTCGCGTCTGTCATCGTCAGCAACTCCCTTCTCCTCAGCTCCTCCATCTTCAAGGCCAAGCTCGGAGGGTTCTGAGCTTCCACCCAACAGGCAGAGATCGGCAGCTCCCACCTATAGCTTGGGTCTCCCTTCATCTGGTCACCAGGTTCCCATCTCTGCGGCATTGCGGGAGCCTTCTGCCTGGGAAAAAGTCGGTGTATTCATCCTATCAATACTCATCATGACTGTATACACCTCTGTAAGATCAGTCTCCTTTCTCTGTTGCTCATGCACTCGAGTCCTGACAAAAGCCTCATTGAGTTCTCCCTCTCACCTTATTGTTATGTCTTCTAGTGTTGGACCTATCTGCCCTGGGTAAAAGGTTCTGACTGTCAACCCTTTCTATGCCTCATAATTTGATGTACTTATGGAAGGGGATGAGCATTAAAATGTGTTTTACGTCAGTAGCCTTGTTATTATGGTTGTTTATTGAGAAGATATGGTGAATTACTTCCTCCCTGCTAACCTGCCTCCCAAATCAAGATAAGGATCTGAAATCCTGCAAGATTTGGAAATGACATTGAGATGAAATGAGGACATGAGAAGAAAACAATAGAAACAGGAATAGGCCAGTTAGGCCTTCGTGACTGCTCTGCCATTTAATAAGATCTGTACCACTTTCCTTTAGTAAGTTCCAATGTCTTGAATCTCTTAATATTTGAACATCTATCAATCTCTGTGTGAATACACAATGAGAAACTGAGACTCCACACCCTTCTAGAGTATGGAATTCCAACATTTCACTCCAAATATTCCAAGTGAAGAGAGCCCCTAATTCGAGAACCGGAGGACACAGACTAAGCAAAATAGTCAGGAGGGATGTAATTTCCTTTTCCAGAGAACAAATTATCTGGTAGTCACTGACTGTAAGAGAGATGGAAATAGTGTCAATCCAGTCTTTCCAAAGATACGGACGAGGAATGGGTCTTTATAGAATGTTCTATAAAAAAAATGCTCATTTAAATGCCGAACATGGAGTAACTCAGTGGGTCAGGCTGCAAATCTGGAGAAAAGGAATAGGTGACGTTTCGGGTTGAGACCCTTCTTCAGACTGTTTGGATTAGTTTAGGGTTACAGTGTGGAAACAGGCCCTTTGGCCCAACGAATCCACCTGACTAGCGATCCCCACACATTAACACTACCCTACAGACACTAGGGACAATTTACACTTTTACAAAGCCAATTAACCTACAAACCTGTAAGTCTTTGGAGTGTGGGGGGAAACTGATGATCACGGAGAAAACCCACGCAGGTCACAACGTACAAACTTCGTACAGACATCATCCGTAGACAGGATTGAACCTGGGTCTCTGACAATGCAAGCATTGAAAGGCAACAACTCTACCGCTGCGCCACCGTCCCGCACCACTGCTTTCTTGGTCTTCTTTCTTTGTCTTAATAATTTCAAGCTTCTAGTAAACTCAGATTCATTGAACAGTTTATGAGGTAGGATTAGCTATAGTTTCATTTCTTGATGCAATTCCAGGCACAGGTTCTCTTCCTACCTTCAAATGCGCCATTCTGTATGAATATCCTGTGTTCTTTCTGGTTAGCACATTAATATAGGCCATAGGCATTCAAATAAGTACAAATGGTTAATACTGAAAGTGAGATTAAGTTGCCAAAGGGTGCACAGAGTTTAATCTTTGATGGAAATTAATTGAATTCTATAATATATAAATGTAAGCAACTTTATTTCTGGCAGCATGTGCTCACCCTGGTGAAAAAATAGTGATGACAATAAAAAAGATTTAAAAACCTAATTCTGGCAGATATTCTTGGCAGAAAATGTGATTGCATGTGTCAAGAGGTGTTAGAAAACCAGGTTATATATTCTACCCCCTCCTGATTATTTTCATATTTTGGAAAGGAACACGTGGCTGACAGCCAAGAACCCTTAGCATCAGCAAACAAGGAAAATAGCTACTCCTGGATTATCATAGAGTCATTGAATGATACGGCATGGAAACAGGCCCTTCGGCCCAACTTGCACACACCGGCCAACACATCACAGCTATACTAGTCCCACCTGAAAGGGCTGAAAAAACAGTACTGAAAAAACAAGTTCAACAACAGTCATCATTATCTCCACCACTTTGCCAATTGATACTGGCACTGATTTTGTAGATACCAGTTCTTTTTATATAGACATTCCTCTAGACTTGCCTTTGGTATTTAATAATTGCAGAATTCTACCCCACCCATAAGTTCCCTTTTGTTCATCAGACTTGGATCTCCTATCTTGACTTTGGATCTCCTATCTTGACTTAAGAATTTGCACCTCTGATGACAAACAATAACCTGAAACTAAAAATATAATTTGTCTCCACCAGGAAACCATCTGAAGTTATAGTTATAGAGTGATACAGTGATACAGTGTGGAAACTGGCCCTTTGGCCCAACTTGCCGAAACCGACCAACATGTCCTATCCATGTAACTAACTGTTTTTTTTTAACGTTGGGATAGTTCCTGTCTCAACTACCTCCTCTGACAGCTTGTTCCATACATCCACCACCATTGTGAAAAAGTTACCCCTCAGATTCCTATTCAATCCTTGCCCCTAAACCTCTGGTCCTCGATTCAACTAATTTGTGCATCAACCCAATCTATTCCTCTCATGATGTTATACTCCTCAATAAGATCACCCCTTATCCTCTTGCACTGCAGGGAATAGAGTCACAGCCTACTCAACCTCTCCTTATAGCTCAGACCCTTTAGCCCTGGCAACATACTTGTGAATGTTATCTGTACCCTTTCCAGCTTGACAACATCTTATCTACAAGGTGGTGCCCAGAACTGAACACAATCCTCTAAATGCGGCCTCACCAAGACCTGCAACATGACCTCCCAACTTCTATACTCAATAATCTGACTGATGAAGGCCAATGTGCCAAACACCTTTTTTGATCAGCCTATCTAACCATGAGTCCACCTGCACTCCTAGATCCCTCTGCTCTGCAACACTACCCAGAGTCCTACCATTCCCTGTGTAGGTCCTGCCCATGTTAGACTTCCCAAACTGCAACACCTCACATTTCTCTGCATTAAATTCCATCAACCATTCCACATCCCACCTAGCCAATCAATCATGATCCTGCTGTAATTTTTCACAAGCGTCTTCACTATCTGCAAAACCATCTACTTTTGTATCATCTGCAAACTTGCTAATCTTGATGTGTATGTTCTCAACTAAATCATTGATATAAATTAAAAAGAGTAACAGACCCAGCACCGAACCCTGAGGCACACCACTAGCCACAGGCCTCCATTTCCACCATCACCCTCCGCTTCCCATTAAGCCAATTTTCTATTTATTCAGCTATCTCTCCTTGGACCCCGTTTGATCTAACCTTACAGAGCAGCCTACCATGCGTAGCCTTGTCAAATGCTTTGTTGAAATCCATATATACAACATCTACAGTTCTCCCCTCATTGACCTTATCAGTCTCGTCTTAAAAAAACTCAATCAGATTTATAAGACGCTGACTACCCAAAATCATCCCTTGTCTATCTAAATGCCTGCATATCCTTTCTCACAGAATACCCTTTAGTAAATTTCCAACTCCAGATGTTATGCTCACTGGCCTATAATTCCCATTATTTTCCCTGCAACCATTCTTGAATAGAGGCACAACATTTGCTCCCCTCCAGTCATCCGGCACATCTCTTGTATTTAAAGATGACTCGTATATTTCACCTGGGCTCCAGCAATTTCCTCTCTAGTTTCCCACAATGTCCACGGATATGTCCAATCAGGCCCTGCAGATTTTTCTACCTTCATACATGATAGTACCTTCAGCACCTCTTTGACCATAACACTGACTGCTCTCAAGACAGTTCCACTGACTGCCCCAAGTTTCTCCATCCTACTGTCTTTCTCCTTGGTAAATACAGAGGAGAAATACTCATTGAGGTCCTTGCCCATCTCCTGCAGCTCCACATGGACTTAACCACTTTGATTCCCTAGAGGTACGACTCTCTCTCTAGTTACCCATTTCCCTCTTATATATTTATAAAATCTCCTGTGATTGTCCTTAATGCTACCTGCCAGAGCTATCTCCTGACCCCTTTTTGCCTTTCTGATTTCCTTTTTTACTTTGTTCCTTCATTCCCGGAACTCCTCCAGGGATACACTTGATCCCAGCTGCCTATACCTGTCCCTTACATCCCTCTTATTCTTGACCAATGCCTCAATGTATCTCGTCAGCCAAGCTTCCTTACGCTTGCCTGCCTTGCCCTTCACTCTCATAGGGAGATGCATATCTTGAGCTTTTGTCAGTCCAATTTTAAAAAGATCCCACTTGACTGATGTTCCTTTCCCCTGATCAAAGTATGCCGATTTTACAGTATTTTTCAATTTCTTATTTTGTCTAAAATGCTGTCAATCATGAGAATAAAAATACATTGAATAAATTGAGGTCTTTTAATAATCAGGAGTAGGTTACAGAGAAATTTGAAATAAGTTTTCAATATTGCAAACAGCAGAGCAGCTATGAACAATTAAATGATTAAAAAATGTATAGCAGTTTAAATGAATTGCAGCCAAGGAGACTGGAAAACATCATAGGCACAGAAACATAGAAAATAGGTGCAGGAAGAAACTATTTGGTCCTTCATGCCTGCACCACCATTCATTGTAATCATGGCTGATCATCCACAATCAGTAATCCTTGCCTGCCTCTTGCCATAACCCTTGATTCCGCTAGAGTATCTAATTTTTAAATTCATCCAGTGAATTGGCCTCCACTGCCTTCTGTGGCAGATAATTCCGCAAATTCACAACTTTCTACGTGAAAACGTTTTTTCTCATCTGTTTTAAATGGCCTCCCCTTCATTCTTAGACTGTGGCCCCTGGTTCTGGACTCCCCCAATACTGGGAATATTTTTCCCGCATCTAGCTTGTCCAGTCCTTTTATAATTTTATATGTTTCTATAAAATCCCCTCTCATCCTTCTAAATTCCAGTGAATACATGCCCAGTCTTTCCAATCGTTCCTTATATGACAGTCCCGCCATCCCGGGGATTAACCTTGCGAACCTACGCTGCACTGCCTCAATAGCAAGGATGTCCTTCCTCAAATTAGGAGACCAAAACCGCACAAAATACTTCAGATGTTGTCAGATCTTTTTTATACTTCAGGGCCCTGTACGACTGCAGAAGAACCTCTTTACTATACTCAAATCCTCGCGTTATTAAGGGCAACATGCCATGAGATTTCTCCTCTGCCTGCTGTACCTGCATGTTTACTTTCAGTGACTGGTGCACAAGGACACCCAGGTCTCATTGCATTTCCCTTTTCCCTAATCTGACACCATTGAGATAATAATCTGCCTCCTTGTTCTTGCCACAAAAGTGGATAACCTTACATTTATCTACATTATACTGCATCGGCCATGCATTTGCCCGCTCACCCAACCTGTCCAAGTCACCCTGCAACCTCCTAGGATCCTCTTTGCATTTCACACTACCACCCAACTTTGTGTCATATGCAGATTTGCGAGTGTTGCTTTTAATCCCATCATCTAAATCATTAATATATATTGTAAATAGTTGCAGCCCAAGCACCAAGCCTTGTGAACTCCACTCGCCACTGCCTGCCATTCTGACAGGGACCCATTTATTCCTACTCTTTGTTTCCTGTCAGCCAACCAATTCTCAATCCAAGTCAATACCCTACCCCCAATACCATGTGCTCTAATTTTGCCCACTAATCTCCTGTGTTGGAAAAGGCTTTCTGAAAGTCCAGATACACCACATCTATTTGCTCTCCTTCATCCATTTTACTGTCACATCTTCAAAAAATTCCAGAAGATTAGTCAAGCAGGATTTCCCCTTCATAAATCCATACTGACTTGGAACAATCCTTTTACTGCTATTCAAATGCGCCGTTATTACTTCTTTAATAATTGACTCCAGCATCTTCCCCACCACCGATGTCAGGCTAACTGGTCTAGAATTCCCCGTTTACTCTCTCGCTCCACATGAATTCCACAACCGGAACCTCCAAGAACTGAGCACTTGCCAATATTAATATGAGTGATTGAAGAGAAGGGACAGAGGTGGGCACTAAGAACTGGGTGTGTGGCAAATACATTTGATTAGGAATCCTATTGTGGCACACAGTCAAAATGCACTGGTGATTCCACGTGTTGTAATTTACATTTGTTTATAAATGTATTTAACATTATTTTACGATACAATACAATAGAACTTTATTTATCCCAGGAGGGAAATAGATCTGCCAACAGTCATAAAAACACAAACTACATGAAACATGAAATTAAAGTGACTTGTTAACTATCTTTACTCGTGCAGGTCAAATGCAAGAGTAATGCAATAACTTTTAAAATATGAATCATTTGCTTACTGTTAAGGGTCTGACCCACTTTGACGATTTTACAGCGGACTGCCAGTGAGTGTCATGAGTGGAACACACACACGCACACGCACACACACACACGCGAAGGTTAAGACGGCTAGCACAGTGTACAGTAAGTCCTTCAAAAGAGCGTGGAGGGGGGAGAAGGAGTGGAGACACTTTTAAGAAGCCAGACAACTTTAAATAAGCCAGATATACACAGCTGTGAAGTTTGGCAGGCATTTACTATAACATTACCAGTCAGTTTTCCTCGGTTCTGAAAACTCGTGCTTAAGTTTTTTTCCCCAATGAGTAAATGAAAATGCCCGGTCAGCAAAGGAGATTAACTAAAACAACCTATGACTACCTCGACTACCTCCAACTACATGGCAACCCCACTACCACTGCACCTACTACAAAAGTATCGATTTTCTCCATGGCGACCAATTTTTGGTTGCAGAAATATTTTCAACATGTTGAAAATTTTGCGGTGATCATACTGATGCCGCGACTAGTTCCTAGAATGCGGGAACTCCTTGCGACCATGAAGGAGACTCACCAGAGACTACCAGCAAACATATGGCAACCATGTGGCGATCATGAGGCGAGCCCAGAGTGGGACAGGCCCTTTAAATTGTGGTTTTATGTAGTAACAACTGGTCTACATTATCTGAAATACCTATACTTGTCTTTATTTCTATAGTGTAGATCTAAAACACAGACCTATTATGTAGTACTAGAAAATGATGGCTTATTCCAGATATCAACCACGCGGCTGTATAAGTAGCTTGGATCAAAAGTCATGGTCTTGATATGACGATCATCTGACACTCTGCCTTCTCCATCTGCTCCTCTAATTTATCCATAAAGGTTAAACATTTGTTACGACTAAACTTAACTATCAGGTTATTTCTGTTCTTCATCTGCCTTAGGCAGCTTACAATTGAGAGTGACTTGCTTTCATTCAGGTTGTGAGGCAACTGATGAACCCTCAGGTCATGTCAAAGGTGGGGCAGGGGAACTTGACAGAGCTGTGGAGCCACGCTCTTTACCTCAAAATCCTTCAAGGTCATCTTCCAATTCAGAGTACCTTTCGTGGAGCAGAATGAGACATGCTCACGCTTCATCGTCCAAAATGTTCACAAAGGACAGCTCATTAATTCCTTGCTGATGGATATATTGAGGATTTGCACGTCCTTTGAAGCCAATCTCTATATCAGAGAGTTTAGTTTTTGTTTAGAGATACAGCATGGAAACAGGCCCTTCGGCCCACCGAGTCCGCACCACCCAGTGATCCCCATTCACTAGCATTATCCTACGACAATTTACTATCTTTACCTAAGCTAATTAATCTACAAACCTGTGTGTGTGGGAGGAAACCGGAGCACCCGGGGAAAACGCACATGGTCACGGGGAGAATGTACAAACTCCATACACATTAAACACTCAGAATCTAACTCAGGTTTCTGGCATTGTCAGGTAGCAACTCTAGCGTTGTGCACCCATGTGGCCATTACACACCACAGTTTTCCTGAACATCCTCTCCTCTATCATGGAGGTCTTGGAAGAAGTCTATCATGAAGTGGGAGAGTCAGGACCAATCACTGACCCTGGAGGAAATGACTGGCTCCTCCTATTCCTTTGACCTGAATAACAATCTCGGATGACATGGTTACCGGCATGTTGTACTCAGCTCTGTGCCACTGGGTGGGCCCGGAGCTGCTGGAAGTGTAAAATGCTATGCTTCTAGCTGACAGCATGTCAGCTTCACCTACAAGTTGAATGGGGAGAAGAATTGGATCAGGAATTGCTGACCAATCTCTAAGTCAAAT
The DNA here is from genome assembly GCA_035221665.1 of Okamejei kenojei. Taxonomy (NCBI): domain Eukaryota; kingdom Metazoa; phylum Chordata; class Chondrichthyes; order Rajiformes; family Rajidae; genus Okamejei; species Okamejei kenojei. Next base: position 60,917,341 of record CM069144.1, on the reverse strand, counting down.
GCAGAGACTCTAAAATCCAAGGCTATTGGTAAATGGGTCAAGCCTGCTCTGGGACAAATAATCCACCCGGGTCAAATCTGGCAGGTTTAACGGACATCCTCTAGCTTCTCATGAATACCAATGCCTACGTGCAGGGCAGAGGGGTGGATACCTGCCTTGTCAGCTTTGACAAAGAGAAGCCTTTCGACAGGATACCTCACAAATGATAGAGCGCTCTCCAAAGTGGGCTTTGTGGAGGGAATCAGGAACTGGATCCAACTGTGCTACACAGAGTTCTGTAGTGCCATACAAATTAATGAGTGGGAAAACAGATGCTTCCCCATTTGGTCTGGAGTCAGGCAGAGTTGCCCACTCTCCCCTGTCTTGTTTGTGTGAAGTCTTTGTTGAATCCAACAAGGACAAGAGCATTAGAGGAGTGACATTGCCAGGCAATAGGGGCATCCAGGTGTAAACCTCCCCGTACATGGATGATATTACCACTTTCTACTCAGATCCACAGATTGATCAGCATCTTCATGGTGCGGGGGAGAGGGCTTAGCTCCCGGCGGTGGCGCGATTCACATTGCAGCGGCCCCTACAGCCAGTCTGTCTTTTTTTTAATTTTTTGTCTAGTTAAATGTAGTTGTTCGTGTTTTTTTTGTACTGTTTCTAACTGTGTATATGTGGGGGGTGGGGGGGGAGGGGGAAACGTTTAAAATTTCTTCCCTGCACGGGAGACCCGACCTTTTTCCCTGTCGGGTCTCCGTTGTCGATGGGGCCTAACACCGTGGAGCGGCCTCCGACCGGGATGACCTGGGGGCTCCAGTCACGGAGCCTGCGGAGCTGCGGACTTACTATCGTGGGGCTGTCCGGCCTCGGAGCGTGGGGAATGGTGGTGGCTCGCCGCTGGCTGCGGCCCGACTCCAGGGCTCCAGCTCCAGCTGCGGCCCGACTCCGGAGCTCCAGCTCCAGTTGCAGCTGCAGATTACTGCCGGTGGACTGTCGGGATATCGGGAGCTCGCGGGTCCGGGTGAGAGACCGCTCTCCGGAGCACCCGCAACACAACTTCTCCAGCCCGTGTCGTGGGGTTGGAATGACCCGGAGCGGGGCCGTACATCGCCCGGCACGGCTTTAATGGCCGTGGGACATTCCAGCGCCCGCCGGGGGCTCCAACGTTGCGACTTTTGGGCCTAGAGCGGGGCCGTACATCGCCAGGCGCGGCCTCAATGGCCGTGGGACTTAACACAGCCAGCCTGGAGCTTCGACATCGGGAGAGAAATGGTGTGGGGGAGAGAGAAAAACTCTGCCTTCCATCACTGTGAGGAGGAGATTCACTGTGATGGATGTTTGTGTGAATTAAATTGTTTGTGTGTTTTTTTATGAATTGTTCTCTTTGTACGGAGTTTCGTTCAAGCATCTCTGAGGTTCGAATGACAAGTAATAAAATCTAATCTAATCTAATCTAATCTTCAACCAGTTTGAGTCGCCCTTGGGATTCAGAGAAAACTGCAGGAATAGCAAAGCCATGATCTTTGACAACTGGCCCAACCAATCATCCATCCCCTTCACCATCAGGTTTGAATACCTGCAAGCAAACCACGTACCACCCTAAGTACTTGTGCTGCCAGCTTCAGTGAGCTATGAACTTGATTTCCCAGATCCCTCTGCATGTCAATGGTTTAAGTGGCTTGCCATTAACTGTATACTTTCCCCTTACATTCAAACTCCCAAAGTGTAACCCCTCACACTTGTTTGCGTTTACTCTATCTGCCATTTCCCAGCCCATTCCTATAGCTGATCAATATCCCGCCATACGTTCTGACCGCTTTCCTCACTGTCTGCCACTCCTCTAATTTTGGTCACTAGCAAACTTATTCACCAATCCATCTACATATAAATCACGTCATTTATATATATATATATATATATAATTCTCTCTGGCCTATACTATGAGCCTTTAGAGGTGGGCTGTAGAGGCTTTGCAGGACGCTCACTCTGCAAAGTCCTCAACCAGTTGGGCATTACGGGGCTGGCAAAGAAGAGGGCCATTCAATCTGCAAGCGAAGCCGCAGAGAAAGTCACTAGTTGGCTTTGGATTAAGAGGGCTGATCCGTGGGCGGTTGCTGCTGGAACGCAAGTCGGTGCTTTATCAACCCCGGCTGGGTCGCCTGGGCGAGGGTGTCTGATGTTTTGAGACTCGAAACACCCGATGACCCCAGGTCACATCACTGAGGATGTGTCCCAGCGCATCTAGAAGATGTATCTTTCACACTGGAGTCTGGCTCAGCCAGTGACACCTAGGAATAGAATGGGTGACAACCAAGAATAGTTTGATGACTACTGGAGAGACAGTTGACGGCATGGAAAGATGGCACCCAGGACAGGCTGGGTTAGCACCCCAGTCTGTGTCTTTCGTGAGAAAGACACCCAACAATCGCTACAGAAAGGCCTAATGAAAAATACCCCCAGGAGATCCTGAGAGGGGGGGGGGGGGGATGAGATCTCCAATAGGACGGACCAAAGGTTATTGACCCATGCAAACAAACTGACTACGATTATATGATGCATTTGCGGAAAGCTGTGTAAGAACTACCGTGGCCAAAAATCCATCAGGCAAGAATAAAATGCTCGGAGAAGGAGAAAGAGGTGCAGCGCACAGGCCTTGAACCTGGTGAGACGCAGGAGGAGCCCGGCGGCCAGGACTCACCCCACAGAGCCCCGTCCCTCCACACACAAGAGTCTCCCAACCCCTGCAGAGTAGTTCCACGGCAACGGATTGAGTTTTCCCCAGCCAGCAACCGGAATGAATGGCTGCAGTTTGACAAAGACGTGACCAACATCATTCAAGCCACAGCCAAAGGAGATGTAAATCGCCGACTCCAAACAATGACTGCCATCATAGTCAGTTATGCTTCGGAAAGATTCGGCCATCGCTAGAAAGGTAACACCAAGCCCACCACATACACCATGAACCGCAGGGTCACCAAAATACATCAACTGCGGCTGGAGCTTCGAACCCTCAAAAAACAGTACAAGAGATCTACCGATGAGGAGAAGCAAGCCTTGGCCGAACTACAAAACATCCTAAGGAAAATACATATGTCCCTCCGCAGAGCAGAGTGGCACAGGAGAAGAGGAAGAGAGAGAGCTAGGAAGGGAGTTGTGTTCATTTCCAATCCCTTTGGCATTACCAGGCGATTACTTGGGGACAAGCGCAGTGGTCGCCTCATGTGCTCAACAGGTGAAGTCAATCGCTTCCTCCATGACACCCTGAGGGAACAGGAGCTCAAACCCACAAAGCTCTCATCAGCCCAGCCCCCCCAACAACAGAGCTCAATCTGAGGGAGCCGAGTCTGAAGGAGGTTGAGGAGATCATCAAGGCGGCACGCTCAGCCTCTGTTCCAGGCCTTAGTGGTGTACCACACATAGTGTATAAGCGCTGCCCAGAGCTCCTTCGACACCTATGGAAGATCTTGAAGGTGGTATGGTGAAGGGGGAGAGTTGCTGACCAGTGGAGGTGCGCTGAGGGAGTTTGGATCCCGAAAGAGGAAAACTCAAAGAACATCAATCAGTTCCGGTCAATCTCACTGCTGAGCGTCGAAGGGAAGGTGTTTTTCAGCATTGTCGCCCGAAAATTAACTGAGTTTCTCCTCAAAAACAGCTACATCGACTCCTCAGTGCAGAAGGGTGGGATTCCGTGAGTTCCCGGCTGCTTGGAGCTCACTGGAGCAGATACGCAGCTCATTGGAGAAGCCCATGAAAACAGAGGCGACCTAGTTGTTCTGTGGTTGGACCTCGCCAATGCCTATGGGTCCATACCGCACAAACTGGTTGAGCTTGCACAACACCGACACCATGTTCCCAGCAAGATCAAGGACCTGATCCTGGATTATTACCATAATTTCAGGCTGAGGGTAACCTCTGGGTCAGAAACATCAGACTGGTATCATCATATGTCAGCGAATCAATCGATCAGCTGAGAAGTTTATTGGCTGCAACCTTCCCTCCATTGACGAACTGTACACTGCAAGGGCCAGGAAGCGAGCGGGTAAGATCATCTCTGACCCCTCTCATCCTGGCCACAAACTCTTTGAATCACTTTCTGCTGGAAGGTGACTCCAGACTGTCAAAGCTGCCACAGCCAGACATGAAAACAGCTTTTTGGCACGAGTAGTAGCTCTACTCAATAACCAAAAATCTGTAGCCTTCGTTTGCTCTGGTATTTTATTTAATTCACATGTTTAATCAATAAAATTTAATTATTAATGCTTAATGTTTTATGTATCATTCTTAACTGTCACTGTATGTCATGTTATCACTTGTGGGTGGAGCACCAAGCAAATTCCTTGTATGTGAATATTTGGCCAATAAACTTATTAATTCACTCATTCATTCATTCATATTCTATCTCTAACAATTCTCTCCAATAGTTTCCCTATTACTGACGTGTACCTCTGACCAATACTTCCCTGGATTCTCTCCCTTCTTAAATAATGGACCAACTTTGGCCGCTCTCCAGTCATCTGGGACCTCACCCATGACTAGAGAAGAGTCAAAGATCCTCAGCAAGGCCCCTGCAACCTTATCTCCTGCCTCCCTCAATAAACTGAAATAGATTCCATCAGGCCCTGAGGACATCCTACTTAATGCACTTCAAGAGCATCAGCAGCACCTCTTTCTTGATCACAAACCTCGACAAAAACCGGGACCCTCTGCAGTTCGCTTACCGCCACAACAGATCAACGGTGGATGCAATCTCGCTGGCTCTCCACTCTGCTCTGGACTACTTGGACAACAAAAACTCATATGTCAGGCTGTTATTCATTGATTACAGCTCGGCATTTAACACAATCATTCCCTCCAAGCTGGTTACCAAACTCGCAGAACTGGGTCTCTGCGCTTCCCGCTGCAATAGGATCCTCGACTTCCTCATTCACAGACCAGTCAGGTCGTATTGGTTGAAATGTCTCAGCCTCGATAACAATCAGCATGGGAGCACCTCAAGGCTGCGTGCTCAGCCCCCTGCTGTAATCACTCTATACTCATGACTGTGTAGCCGGTCATAATGCAAATTCCATCATCAAGTTCGCTGACGACACCAGTGTGGTGGGACGTATCACTGATGGGGACGAGTCAGAGTACAGAAGTGAGATCGACCGACTGACCTAATGGTGCCAGCACAATAACCTGGCCCTCAACACCAGCAAAACCAAGGAACTGATTGTGGACTTTGGAATGGGGAGGATGGGGACCCACAGTTCCATTTATATCAATGTGTAGATGGTGGAAAGGGTCAAGAGCTTCAAATTCCTGGGCGTGCATATCTCTGAAGATCTTTCCTGGTCCAAGAACACTGATGCTATCATAAAGAAAGCACATCAGTGCCTCTACTTCCTGAGAAGATTACGGAGAGTCGCTATGTCAAGGAGTACTCTCTCTAACCTCTACAGGTGCACAGTAGAGAGCATGCTGACTGGTTGCGTCGTGGCTTGGTTCAGAAACTTGAGCGCTCTGGAGCGGAAAAGACTACAAAAAGTAGTAAACACTGCCCAGTCCATCATCGGCTCTGACCTCCCGTCCATCGAGGGGATCTATCACAGTCGCTGCCTCAAAAAGGCTGGCAGCATCATCAAGGACCCACACCATCTGGGCCATACACTCATCTCCCCACTACCTTCTGGTAGAAGGCACAGGAGCCTGAAGACTGCAACGACCAGGTTCAGAAATAGTTACTTCCCCATAGCCATCAGGCTATTAAACTTGGCTCGGACCAACTCTGAACATTAATAGCCCATAATCAGTTATTCCAGTTTTTTTGTGTTTATCTTTGGTTTAAACTAGCATCTACAGTTCCTTCCTACACAAGTTTACAGTCTCCTTGGTCATCCATGGTACACAAACTTGCCATCCTTAACCTTACCAGAACATTCTGATCCTGCACTTTGATCAGCTGGCCTTTAAATGGCTCCTACATATTATCTGTGGACTAACCAAATAACAACTGCTCCCAATGTACCCTCCTTGGTTCTTGCCTAATGACAGTGTTAATCTACCTTGCCCAATTATGATCTTCCTCTGACTACTAGACTTGCCCCGATTCAAAACAATCTTAAAATTTAGAGAGTTGAGATAACTAATGTTTAAAGTAAAATAGATCAGGCAGCCTCTGCCAAGACAAATTCAGGTTTTACTTCGGAGTCACGTAAGTGACTACGTGAAGACCACGCCAGCACGCATGTGTGACATATCGTCGAATGCATTGCGAAGCGACAGGCTGGAGGAGCATCGCTCCTCCAGCGGTAAGTTTAAAAACGGCTCGCAGGTAAGTACTTACCATTCCTGAAGTCGTTGTCGGCTCTGTTAGTATTTTTCTTACAGAGCACACCAGATGTAATCGAGGATGAAGTCCAAATGAACCACTGCCAAACTAGCTGCCGAGGACCACGAAGCGGGCAGCCAGCAGCGGTCGGGTTCTCCAGAGCTGCTGATTCAAACCGCAGCCCCCAACTTCACGCCGCTACAGCCCGCAGGAGCTCCTCGGACTGGCGGCAAAGCCACCCGGAAGTCGGACAGGTTCGTTGACTTGGCTGGGTCCGGGCTGGAGGACACCCCGCCAGCGGGAAGCGACAGCGGTCGATTATCCCGCATGGAGCGGATGGTGGAGCAGTTGCTCCAACGTGATCTGCTACAGCAGGGGTATGGTCACAGTGGGTCTCCTTGCAGACCCACGACAGCACTCTTTATAGGGCTGCCAAATGTCTCACCCTCTTCGCAGGGGAGCATAAGGAGTTAGAGCTGGGCTGACTCTGAAGAGGGGATTGTGGCTGAAGAAACACCAATGCTAGGGGTGCCAGAAGAGGAGCTACTGGGCATGGTATCAAAATTTGCGATGCCTACCCAAAAAGGACTGCCGCTGCAGCCGAAGTTGGCAGCCAGTATAAACTACATGGCAATGACTCAACTTCAGGAACAGGTCATTAATGACATCACAGCCAAATACCTAGCTCCTGACAATTGTGTCTCCCTCAACGTGCCTGCAGCCAACAGCCCCATCTGGGGTAACATGAGCCCTGGCATCAGAAGCCAGGAAGTAAAACTCCAAAGAATCCTAAAACTACTGGCTTCTGGGATTACGGCTGTTGCCAGGTCAGTGGATAGAGTGGAGATGTCGGAAGAGCAACAGGATGCCCTGGCACTCCTCTGTAACACTCAGTTACAGAAAGAGTGTCATCCAACCTGCACTGAACCCCAAGTTCGCGGGGTTGTGCAGAACCAGCGGTGCACAGCCACCTACACCACTATTCGGGGACAACCTGCCTAAGCAGGTAAAAGACCTTGAGGAAGAGTCAAAGGCAATAGGCATGATAAAAGTGCCGGCTGCCACCGAGTCCTCATACCTGCGGCGACAGCACCCCTATGCATCCACCAACAGACCACGCTACCACAGCGACAGAACACCTGCTGGTGAAAGCTTGAAGGCCGTCCAACCTGCCCAACGGTCTTTTTTAGACCATGCCCCAGCACGGCCTTCCTGGAAGATACGCCAACCCCACACCGCAGCGCCTCCACCTCCCAGGAGACATGGACAGAGGAAACCAACGCAGCACCATGGAGGTAGGTGGGTCTGGTTGCCTCAGGAACATTGCATGTGTAATTTCTTCATGGATTGGGGGACGATTGCACTTGTTTCGGGATGCATGGAGTTCTATAACTTCTGATCCTTTCATACTGCAAAGTATTCAGGGATACAAAATTGAATTTGTTCACAAACTTTCCCTTCCTGTTCAGCATGCACCTAGTCGAAAGTTTGTACTTTCACAGAAAGAAAAGATAGAAGGTCATGCTGAACTCTTAAGAATACATACAGAAGGTGAAATTGAGAAAACCAAAAATGAATCTCATGAGTTTGTAACGATCATCTTCACCAAATATAAAAAAGACGGCGGATGCCGCATCATTATTGATTTGACACAACTGAATACTTTCGTGCAGTATGCCCACCTCAATAATGGAAACTTTTGTTAATGCCAAACAACTAGTTATCAAGAGGTACTTCATGGCTTGCATTGACCTAAAAGATGCATACTATTCAGTACCAATAGAAAGATCATCGCAGATATTTGAAATTTGCCTGGATGGGGCAGCTCTGGCAGTATAAAGCGCTGCCTAATGCATTAACATCAGCACCCAGACTGTTTACCAAATTATTGAAACCAGCTTTAGCGTGTCTCAGAAAACAAAAACATATTGTTATGGCATACGTCGATGACATTTTAATTGTGGGTAAATCCTTGGAGTTAGCCAAATTGGCTGTCTCAGCCACTGAGCACTTATTTCAAAAACTGGGGTTTATCATCCATCCAGACAAATCCAAATTAATGCCTTCGACCACTATGGACTATTTGGGATTCACGGTTGACTCTGTTCATATGTCTGTCACTTTGCCACCGAACAAAGCGTCAGACTTGATAGAGGCATGTAACAGCCTTGCTGGCATCAGTAAACCATCTATTCGGCAAGTAGCCAGGGTAATTGGGAAGCTTGTGGCTGCCTTTCCAGCCACACAATTTGGGCCCTTGCATTACAAAACCTCCAAAGAGCAAAAATTGCAGCACTCAAAGACCTTGCTGGCCATTTTGACAGGCCAATGCAATTACCAGCAAAAGCAAAATTGGAATTACAATGGTGGATAGACAATGCTCGACATTGCTCTAATCCCATTACAATGACAAACCCCTCGGTTATACTACAAACTGACTCCAGCGCTCAAGGCTGGGGAGCAACTAATACCACCTCCAGTTGCGGTGGTAGATGGAATGCACATGAATTAACCTTACTCCCAGCACTGGGAATTAATCACCTAGAAATGCTGGGAGTATTTCATGGACTCCAGGCTTACTGTTCAGACATGCACCATCTGCATGTACGCCTACAAATTGATAATACCACCATGGTGGCTTACATTAATCATATGGGTGGAATTAAGTCGATATTGTGTGATGAATTGGTCAATACAATCTGGCACTGGTGCTTAGAAAGGAACATTTGGATATCAACCACTTACCTTCCGGGTAAGCTAAATACAGAGTCAGACACCAGGTCACGCAAGTTTAATGACAACACCGAATGGATGTTGGACCACAAAGTGTTTGCCGATATCGTAGCTCGGTATGGAACACCAGATATCGACCTTTTTGCATCCGGATTCAATCACCAAATACCAACATATGTTGCATGGGAAACAGACCCTGGGGCAGTAGCGATGGATGCTTTTTCGCTACACTGGGGGGATTTGTTTCCCTATGCATTTCCCCCCTTCTGCCTCATCAGTCGGGTTTTGCAGAAAATTCAACAAGACTCCGCATCGGGTATTCTGGTTGTACCCGACTGGCCTACTCAGCCATGGTTCCCTGTGGTACTGAACATGGTCTCAGAACCATGCATTCCAATACCCAAACCAGGAAACAGTACCTCACTTACGTCAAAAAATGGGAGGTGTTTTGTACCAAGACAAACAACACATATGACACAGCCACCATTACGGAAGTGCTGGAGTTTTTGGCAAGCCTTCATTTTGATGAAGGTTTAAGCTACAGTGCCATCAACTGTGCCAGGAGTGCCTTATCCTCATATCTCGGACTAGGTTTAGATCACCTAGCAGGTGGATCTCACCCCTTGGGTGTCTAAACTTATGAGGGGTATTTTCAACTCAAATCCCCCCAGGCCTAGATATTCCCAGACCTGTGATATTGGCTTTGTGTTAACCATGCTCCAAGGGTGGGCACCAGTTACGTCTCTTTCCCTAGCCAAATTGACATATAAAATGGTCATGCTAATGGCACTTGTGACAGCGCAACGGGTCCAGTCCCTACACAAGCTAAGTCTGGACGCCGTGGTTTTATCCAACAATAAGGTAACTTTCTTCATTCAGGAGTTACTCAAACAAAACAGGCCTGGATCATCTGGCCGCAAGTTGGATTTCCTGGCCTACCCCGTAGACAGCCGCCTATGCATAGTGACCCACCTTTTACACTACCTGGAGGTCACCAAGTGGCTCAGGGGCACGGAAAGGGCTCTGCTTATAAGTCACAAATGTCCTCATCACAGAGTCACCGTGCAAACTATTTCAAGATGGCTAAGGGTGGTATTGGGTGCAGCAGGGGTGGACACTGATGTTTTTAAATCTCACTCCACCAGGGCTGCATCTACATCGGCAGCAAGGATGATGGAAGTTCCTATGGACCACATCCTTGCAATGGCGGGTTGGGCTAATGAGAAAACCTTTCAACGGTTCTATAATAAACCCGTGGCTGCGCCTGAGACGTTTGCAGACACAATTTTAAGTTCTGTATTATAATTTCCCCGAAGTAGGGGTCTTATTATTGTTGTTGTTAAATAAATACTCTCTTGTTTTTCAGCACAGTTTCATGTCTGAAATACGTTAACATACTTCCTCCATTTGTCATTATGGCAGTGTGCGAGCATTGGCTCGTTTCCAGGGCATGAAATCACAGAGCTTTAAAATCTTCACGCAGTCACTCACGTGACTCCGAAGTAAAATAGTAAGATTAAATGAGAAATTACCAGTTTGAAGTTTGATCTTTATTTTATGAGGAGTTACGATGAGGGATTACGTGCCCTCCGCTCCCAACCCTCTATTATAAAGGTCAACTGGTATGATGGTTCTCTTTTCTTACTATCTTAGTCAACTCTGTTATATGTGATTTCACACCGCTGCTTTGAAGAATGTCGCGCATGCGTGCTGGTGGGGTCTTCACGTCATCCCCATCGTAACTCCTCATAAAATAAAGATCAAACTTCAAACTGGTAAGTTCCCATTTAATCTTACAATTAAAGTTCCGTTTAACTTTTTTTGTGTAAGCAAAAAGGGCGGTGTGGGGAAGATGCAATCAAATGGACTGCTCCATTTTGAACTTCTCTTGTCTTGTTGGTTATATCCATCCAGATAAAAACATTGCTTTCTATCATATATCATATCTGTGCCACACAGTTGGTGAAAAGATTGTAGGGATCGGTCACTCTCAATAGATTACAAAAAAAAACTGCAGATAAAAAACCCCCACAAAGTGCTGGAGTAACTGAGTGGGTCAGGCGGCATCTCCGGAGAACATGGATCATATTTCTCTATATTTCTCCTGCCTCCAACAGTCTCTTATCTGGACCTGGTCATGGAGCTGGTCCTGTCTCTGACATAAATTGAATACCCTGAACACTTACACAAAATAAATAATTTTCAAAGAGCAATTGTTTATATATCCAGCCCATTCACTCACACATACGTTGAGGATAAAACCTCGGGAATGGTGTAAAAGCACAGTTAAGGAAATAAGATCAGCAGTAGGGACAAATCTTTGTAATTGATTACTCACACAAGGAAATGAATCAAAAAAAGACAGTGACAGCACAATTGCAGACGCAGTAACTTTCAACCCCGCCTCTCTTCAAGGAGTATAAATAATGACCACAGAGAGAAACATCACCTCTAGCAGAACGGGTAGCTGAATCTGTTGGGTAGCTGAATCTGTTGACTCGCTGGAAATGAAACTGCTTCCTTAACTCAAAAGAACATTTCAATGCTGTTGAAGTTTTCTGAAGAAAGATACAGAATGTGGTCCTTGTGCCTTCTATTATTTGCCATGGTTCAGTGGTCAAATCAAACCAGTTTGGGTAAGAATGAGTTCGTTCCAAATTTGTAATTGTTGACTGATGAATATTTATAATAGTGTTTTAAATAATGTTAGAGCAATGTTATTTCACAGGAGATAATCAAAACACATTTGGAGAGTTGAGAGAGTAAGTTATTATGCTGACATGCCAATTATTTTTGAATAATCATTAATTGTATTAATTGTATTAATTGTATTAATTTGGTCTTTTATTTTAGTGCATCCGATAGGGTGAAGGGATAAATTATAGTAACCCGGGATAGCTTTTTCAATCAGACCATGTGTTATTTAACTAAAAGCACGTTTTTAATTATGAAACAATGGACTAAATTGTGTCAAAGCTTTGGTTGCCTGATGCCCCATCTATTGAAGCAATGTAAACTGCAACTTAGAAACAACGAGCATAGGAACTCCACAAGAATGAAAATGGTGATGAGGAATCAAAGATGTGGGAGCTCTGGTCAACCTTTGATCATTGATTATTCCCACAAAGTGCCTTTCATTCCATGGAGCCAGTTCAGTGAAGAAAGAGGACGAGTAAACCATGAGGGATTGCACATGTGTGTTTTGCACAATGGTGGAGTCATTACTTTAATCTGTGCAAGTGGGATGTGTTGGACTTCGTGTGGTCAAGAGAGTTGTCAAGAGTGTTTTATTGTCATATGTCCCAGATGGAACAATGAAATTCTTACTTGTTGCAGCACAACAGAATATGTAAACATAGTACACTGTAAACTACCTGATAAACGAGAGTGAAAGAAAAAAAAGTTCAGTGTCTATATATACACATATACTCACAAGTACACACACATACAGTGAATATATATATATATACACACACATACTCAAATAACAAACAATAGTAGTGCAATTATAATAATAATAACAATAATAATATATTATAGTTCAGAGCTTATTTGAGGTTGTAGTGTTTAGCAGCCTGATGGGTGTAGGGAAGTAGCTGTTCCTGAACCTGGACGTTGCAGTTTTCAGGATCCTGTACCTTCTTCCTGATGGCAGTGGTGAAATGAGTGTGTGGGCAGGATGGTGTGGGTCTCTGATTTTTGAGGCAGTGACTCTGATAAATCCCTTCAATGGTGGGGAGGTCAGAGCCGGTGATGGACTGGGCAGTTTTCACAACTTTTTGCAGTCTTTTCTGCTCGTGGACATCCAAGTTGCCAAATCAGGCCACGATGCAACCAGTCAATATGCTCTCTACTGTACACCTGTAGAAGTTCAAGAGAATCCTCTTTGACATACTGAATCTCCTCAATCTTCTCAGGATGTAGAGGGTTGATGTGTTTTATTTATAATTGTATCAGTGTTCTGGGTCCAGAAAAGATCTTCGGAAATATGCGCACCCAGGAATTTGAAGTTTTTGACTCTCTCCACAATTGTGTTGATATAAACAGGATTGCGGGCAATGTTCCCTCTAATTTTTAGTAACTCATGTGCGTAGTAATCTTGCATTGTGCAATTTTTTATGCTGTTACAAATGTGTGTGTGCTGAATTCTTGTGCAAATGTATGACCTCATGAGTTTTTGGTGTAGCAGTTTTTACTATTTTGTTAAGCCATTCAACTTTAAACCAACTTTTAGTTCTTTTGTGCTTCACACTCTTTGCATCCTTTGAATTTGATGTGGTGAATCAAAATTTCTTTCAATAAAATCTCAATATGCCAGCTACAGAATTTGAAATGGATTTTCATAAACTGTACAATAAAGTCAATATAATTATGAGATTTTTACAAATAAGTATAAATTATATACTGTATAATACTGTATAATTATTGATTAACACATTTTAGGTAACATTGTAGTGTCTATGACATACAGTCTCTTGAATGCTTTCGTATTTCAAATGAAACAGTTTTTTATTTTGTCCTCCTCCTCTCCCTCTCTCCTTCCCCTCTCTCCTCCACCTCTCCTCCTCCCTCTCCCCTCCCCCTACCCCTCTCCCCATCTCTCCCTTTCCTCTCCCTCTCTCCTTCCATTTCCCCTTTCCCTCTCCCTTTCTCCCAAGCCCTCTCTCCCCATCTCCCTCTCCCTCCTCTCCAAGGTCCAGTCCCAACCTTTACCGCTGGGTTCCTGCCAGCAGCACTACCATCTTTGATAAGGGGGGCCCTGACCCTCCCCCAGATGAAGCGTGGGGACGGATGCAGCGCCTGCGGACCGGATTTCCCCAATGCCAGAACAGGCTGCAGCTGTCCCCGGTGCCGGATCGGGCCACGGATTTTGAAATTCGGAAAAAAAGTATCCGCAATAAAATTTCTCCGCTAATATTTATAGCGGAAAGATTTTTTTTTCTCTAATTTCAAAATCCTTTGTGCGCATATAAATTTTCTTTGTGCGCTGGTTTCAAAATTTGTGTGCACGCGCACACAGCTTAGAGGGAACATTGATTGTGGGTCCTCATTCTTCCTCTTCCGAAGTTCACAATCAGTTCATTGGTTTTACTGATATTGACAGCCAGGTTGCTGTGCTGGCACCATTTGGTCAATTGGTCAATCTCACTTCTATACTCTGACTCATCATCACCTGTAATTCATCCAACAATGGTCGAATGTAAGGTGACAATATACAATTAATATCAAGACCTTTAACATTATTAATGTACAGGGAGATATTGAGATCCAAGTCCTTAACTCTGTGGAAGTGGCAATACAAGTAGATTGAATGGACAACAATACACAAGGTATGGGTCGGGGTTTTGAGTATAAGAGTCAGGATATCATGATGCAGCCTTATAAGACTTTGGTTAGGCTGCATTTGGAGTATTGCATGCAATTTTGATCGCCCCATTACAGAAAGGATGTGGAGGCTATGGAAAGGGTGCAGATGAGGTTTCCCAGAACAATGCCTGGATTAGAGGATATTAGCTACAGGGAGAGGTTGGACAGACGGATTGTTTTCTCTGAAATGCTGAAGGTTGAGGGGAGAGGCATTTTAATTATTAGAGGCATAGATACGATAGACATAACTGTTCCATGGATAGGAAAATCAAATACTAGAGGGCATAGTGTACACTGAGAGGAGCAAAGTTTAAAGAAGAGCAGGGCAAGTATTTTACACGCTGGTTGCTGACTGCCTGGAATGCCTTGCCGGGAATAATGGTGGTGACAGATATAATAATGGCATTTTGGATAGGCACATGGATATGCAGGGAATGGAAGGATATGGATTATGTGCAGGTAGATAAGAGTTCGTTTTGGCATCATTTTCAGCACAGACATCTTGGGCCGAAGGGTCTGTTCCTGTCCTGCAATGTTTTATGTTCTTAAAAGTTTTAATTTTTAATTTACTATAATAAATTGCCTATTCATAATCTGTAAAATTGATGACTGCTAATTTGTACATGGGTGTGAACATATACAATGAGGAGATTAAGAAATTGAATTTGTTTATCTGTCAATGCTGTTAAGAATAAGATTTCAAGGAGATATATTTTTATTCTTCTGTAAAAGAGTGAATTTAGGCATAGTCTGCACAATCCTCACTAGAGGAGTATTTACTTTATTCTTTCATTCAATGTGGATTTGACTGACATTGCTACAATTCAATGCCCACCCTGAGCTGGTTTTGAGATGTCAGCAAGATAAGCTTTTGAACCATTGTACTAATTGTGGTAAAGCTCTTAGATAAGGAATCAAGTACAGATATATTTCCAAAACAAGACAGTGTGTGACCTGTAGCTGAATCTGGTAATGGTTCGGTTTCCACACGTCTGTTGCCTTGGTCCTTCTGGTTAATAGAGGCCACCGGTTTGAAAGGTGCACTTGCCAAAGCTTTGGAATGCAGATCTAGCACAGGTGCAGATGAAATGCTCTGCAGCTATGAGTGTGGCAGTGGTGGAATGACCAAGTTATAGAGTCCGATTAATACAACACGGAAACAGGCCCTTCATAAACAGACCCAACATCAACTCAATCAGTATTCAGTAAAGACTGATTAATATCAGTGTGCCAAATGCCTTCACACCACTATATCCGCCATTCAATCATGGCAGATCTATCTCTATTCTCCTGCCTTTGCCCCATAACCCCTGACACCCTTACTTATCAATAATCTATCTATCCCCGCCTTACAATATCCATTGACTTGGCCTGCACAGCCATCTGTGGCAATGAATTCCACAGATTCACCACCCTCTGATTCAATAAATTCCTCCTCATCTCCTTGCTGGAGGTACATAATTTCATTCTGAGGCTATGGCCTCTGGTTCTAGACTCTCTCACTAGTGGAAACATCCCCTCCACATTCACTCTATTCAGGCCCTTCTATATTTGGTAAGTTTCAATGAGGTCGCCCTTTATCCTTGTCAACTCTAGCGAGTACCGACCCAGTGCCATCAAATGCTCATCACATGTTAATCCCCAGTTGGGAAATACATGGCAATCATATATAAAAATCTACCAGCAATGGGATCTGTGGTTTATAAAGATTTAGCATTACATCCTTGTTTTTGTATTGTAGCCCTCTTAAAATAAATGCATTATCCTTCGTTACTACCGATTCAACGTGCAAATTAACTTTTTGGGAATCCTGCACCCTCACTCCCAAATACATTTGCACCTCTGATTTCCGAATGCTCTCCCCATTTAGAAAATAATCTACGCCTTTATTCCTACTACCAAAATGCATGACACTACACTCTGCTACACTGTATTCGATCTGCCACTTCTCAGAAAACACTTCTCCCAATCTGTCCTTCTGCAGAGTCCCTGCTTTCTCGACACTACATGCTACCCCCCCACCCCCACCCACCACCTATCTTCGTATTATCTGTAAACTTGGCCACAAAACCTTCGACTCCCTCATCTAAATCATTTATATACACCAATGCTAGTCACTGGTAGCCATGCTGAAAGAGCCCCCTTTATTATCACACTTTGCTTTCTGCCATCCAGCCAACATGCTATCCATGCTAGTAAATCCCTCTGTTACCAAGGGCTCTCACCTTCTTTAGTAGCCTCACATGGGCACCTTATTAATGACCTTCTGAAGATTTAGGTAAACCACATCCACTGACTCTTCCTTGTCTATCCTGTTATTTACATTTTCAAAGAATTCCAACAGGCCCATCAGGCAAGATCTCCCTTTCACAAAACCATGCTGACTTTGGCCTATTTTATCGTGTGCTTCTAAGTACTCAGAACCCTCATCTTTTATAATGAACTCTAAAATCTTACTAACCACTGAAGTCAGGCTAACTGGCCAATAGCTTCCATTCTTCTGCCACGTTCCTTTCTTGAACAGCGGAGTAATATTTGCACTTTTCCAATCGTCTGGAACCACTCTTAACTCTAGTGATTCTAGAAAGATCACAACCAATGTCTCCACAATCTCTAAAGCCACCTCTTTCAGAACCCTGGGGTGCAATCCATCAGGTTCAGGTGACTTATCCACCTTTAGACCTTCCAGCTTCCTAAGCACCTTCTCTATAGCCACTCCATTAACTTTTACCCCCTAACTCTCTTGAATGTTTGGCATGTTGCTGGTGTCTTCCACTGTGAAGGCTGAAGCAAAAAACATATCCAATTTCTCTGCCATTTCTTTATTCCCCATTATCACTTCTTCAGCAACATTTTCCAGCGGTCCAACGTTCGCTCTTGTCTTTCTTACTCTTTATATAACTGAAGAAATGTTTGTTATACTCTTTTATATTATTAGCTAGCTTACCTTTGTACCTCATCTTTTCTCCCTGTATTATCTTTTTAGTTACCTTCTGTTGCTTTTTAAAAGTTTCCTAATCCTCTTGTTTCTCACTACTCCTTGCAATGTTATACGCCTTCTCTTTTAGTTTTATGCTGTCTTTGACTTCCCTTGTCAGCCACGGTCACCTCATTCCCCCATTAGAATCTTTCTTCTTCTTTGGAATGAAAAGATCTTGAGTCTTCCGAATTGTTCCCAGAAATTCCTGCCATAGCTGTTCCACCGTCATCTCTGCCATGGACTGAATTCAAATTTAGTTTAATTAATCCCGGAAATTATTCCAGTCAAAGTTTGTGGTTTTCCTTCTAAAGCAAATGTATGTTTCCTTTGGAATTGAAACACAAAGGGTGCAATATGCTCTGGGGTTAACTCTCTATAATTGCTGTAGGAATATTTTAACTTTATACTTTAATCACTCTGTAATTAACTAAAACATGAAGGAAACTGGCTGCTGACTTCTTCTGATGCACTGCCCTAAACATTCCACTGCCTCCATCAGCAGTAGAATAGAGCAGCAGTGTGTACCACCTACAATGTAGGAATGTTTTTCACAGCAACAATATTACTTCTTTCAGAGAAATCTGACTAGTTGAATCAAATGATTTAACTGATTGTTACCCTTGGCTGGCCTATGTTTATCTTGAAATATTTGGCCAGGCCGCCACATTTCCGACTTGTCAATGAAAAGCAGATTTACACAATCCACGAAACCTGCAATCTCTTCTACCAAACAAGAGATGGACGTCAGGTGTGTGAGAACAGCACCATCTACAGCTTTCTCTCCAGGCCACACTGACCGCTGACTTGGAAATATATTGCCTTCTCTTTTTTTGTAACTTGATCTAAATCCTGAACTCTCTATCCAACTTAACTGTGGGTGTACCCGCACCGGAAGACAGGAACAAATCAAGAAGGCTAAAAGAAAAAAACACTATCAAGGACAATAAAGGACAAAACGTATTTCTCGAAAAAAATCAGATCCAATATATAATTTAGGGAGATAGACAGGTAGAGGTAAAGCACCTCATATTTTCCTCTAACTTCAAGTAACATCTCTCTAGAAATTAAATGGGCTACTACTCACAGTGATTTGAGTTCAAATGGTGCATTTCTGAGCCCAATGTGCACCCAACTGGTCTGCATTCCTATGGAAAGTGAGGAGTGCTGTAACCTTTAGCAATCATCGCATTTTGAATATATCCCTTGGTTTGGCCAGTGTTTTTTTATTTGGGCTTTATTCCATTTATCAACATGATTCTTCTTCTTGCGTATGGCAGGCACAGCCTAAAGTTGTAGGACAACTTGTTCCATTTGATCTTATTTGATTGTGCACGCTGGGTTGATTGCATTCGTTGAAACAGGGCAGACCACATGAAAGTTGCAATCTCCCACCCTATCAACATGATTGAATTAGATAAAATCAGAGTAGCATGAACATTGATGAAGTGGCACAGGGTCAGAGAGCTCACACTGGATTGGGAGGTGCGGGTGACTGAAGGCTAGTTGTATTTTGATGGCTAAAAAAAGGAAGCAATAGTCAACAGCACTGAAAACCATTGAGTTGGGGTTGACCTGATGATTCTTCTAACTTCCCACTCCACTAAATTCAACAACATGTCAATGAGTTTTATATTGTGCCAGACTAAGTAAACGGGGGTACAATAGTAGGTGTTAGTATGTGAATGTTACCCTTGTGATGGTTGTACTCATTTAGCAAAAGTGCTTGGGACGTTCCAGATAACTTTAATGAGGTAATGAATTCTGAGATGCCTAATATTGGCAGGGCATATGAAGTAAACGGCAGGTACCTTAGAAGCGATTATGTACAGAGATATCCTCAGGGATGCATGTTTAAAGCTCCCTGAAAGTGGCAGTATAGGTAGATCCGTTTAGGTTTATTATTGTCACATGTATTGAGGTACAGTGAAAAGCTTTGGTTTGCATGCTATCCAAACAAATCACATATACCATGCATAAATACAATCAAGTCAAACTCATGTAGAAATGATGAAGCAAAGGAGAAGATGCATAATGCAGAATATACAGTAATTCTCAGCATTGTTAGCACATCCGTTCAATAGACAAAGTGCAATGTCCACAGTGCTGAAGAGCTGAACCAGACAGGACCCTAGTTATGGAAGAACCATTCAAAAGACTAATAACAGAGCTGATGAGTCTGGTGGGGTGCACTTTCAAGCTCTGGAATGATTGAGGTGGGACAAGTCTTTGATTATGTTGACTGTTTTTCAGAGGCAGTGTAAAGTGTGGATGGAGTAAATGGTGGGAAGTCAGGTCTGTGTGATGGACCTGGCTACATCTACAATTCCCTGCAATTTCTTGTGGTCTTGTGCAGAGCTATTCCCAAGCCGAGCTGTGATGCAACCCGACAGTATGCTTTCTATGGTGCATCTATAAAAGATTGCAAGAGTGACTGAAGACGTGCAGAATTTACTCAGTCTCTCCAGGAGGTAGATGTAGATAGGGTAATGAAGATGGCATTTAGCTTGCTTGCCCTCATCCTTCACTGTGTTTTAAAATGATTTGAACAGGTACATTTATAGGAAAGGAATAGTGGGATATAGGCCAAATGGTGGGAAATGGGTGTAGCTGGATATCTCGGTCGGCATGGATGAGTTAGACTGGAGGGCCTGTTTCTATGCCAACAAGTCTATAATTATGTGACTCCACAATTAATCTTTTAAATTTATCTACAGCGTTCCACAGACAGTTGTGAAAGATCAAATTTTGGGTGGTAACTATTCTTTCAACAGAGATAGTCAGATGTTGTGGATTCCTGGCTGTGTGCCAGATGGAAAGCAGTGACTATGGATATGCCAAATTTGATCACAAACTCCATTGTGGAAATATTCAGCCGTTTAGTTCAGAGTGGTCTCTGAGTTGCTGCAGGTTTTGCCAGTGCCACATACTCAGTGAGGGCATTTTTCTGCCATCTATAAGTGTGTAGAAAACCTTAAGAGGTGAAAAGTCCATTTTTTGAGAGTTCATTATATTAGTATGATTGTGTACACTTAGAATGATTGTGGATCAACACTAGTTCTACATTAATGCATGATTGTATTTTTTGTCAAAATTAATTATATCAAAGTGCTTGAATTCAACCTCTGATCTTTTTTATTTGTTCATACTATTTGTACTATTATCTCATAATGCTCTGTTTTACTAACATTTCACTCCCAATTAGATATTGAAAAGAAATCTTTAAGCTCCGAAGAAAGCTCATCCCAGGAGGATATAACAAATTTATCTTGTTCAGCAGAAGAAACATCAGCATCAACAGGTGCCATAAATTTGCAACATAGCAAACCAAAATCAGAAAAACTAAAATTCACAAATGTTAATGATTTCTTCAATTAACTTAACCATTGTTAGCCTTATGCAGAGAAATCGCATTTAAAATTCACATTGCAATAAAATCAAATAAAATCAATCAATACAATTTGTACAGGTTAATTTGTTTAAAAAATACATCGACATGTAATTACAATTTGTTTTGGGTGTCAATGAATAATTCACAGTTATTTTGCAAATGCACATGCAGAGTTTGGTTCATTGACCTGAACAGAACCAGACAACTCATTTCGGAGGGGCATTTAATTATATAAGGCATATGATTACGTAAACTAATGTAATAATTTCACATTATTTGAAGATCATAAGCTGGAAGACAATCAAATCTATAAAGAGAACTAAATAAAACATGTTATTCATGCCAGGATTTCTCATTATGAATCTTAGTTTCGGTAAGTGGAATAGTTTTTGCTAGAGTTGATCAATAGTTAGCTTTCTGAGACTCATTTTGCATAAATGTCATCAACGACAATAGATCCATGTACAAATGTAACTGCTTCAACAATGACTTTTACCACTAAAACAATAGTGTTGAAGCACCAATTGCCACATTTACTCTTTCTTCAGATATGTTTCATGCTTTTCTAAGCAATGGGCAACAGAGCAAGCTTGAGCATCATGTCATAGAATTTTACCCATATCAGCAAAATCATTGATATCTCACAGACTGTACAGTAAAATACTTAACAACACCATAGTTGCAGCACAGATCCCCATGAAGTGGGTAAACTAAAATTCCATCAACAGGAAATGTGTAGGAAGGAAATGCAGATTCTGGCTTAAACCGAAGAAAGACACATAAAGCTGGAGTAATTTAGCGGATCAGACAGCATCTCTGGAAAAAAGGAATAGGTGACATTTCAGGTCTAGACCCTTCTTCAGAAGAAGGGTTTTGACTTTCAATGTCGCCTTTTCTCCAGCGATGTTATCTGAGCCGCTGAGTTACTCCAACTTTTTGTGTCTATCTTCCATTTACAGGATGCAGTTTCTTCATAGCAAGAGTTGCAATCCAACCTTTTTTTTAAATGGAAAGAATAGGCTATATGCATTGATGTAACCAGTCATTGTCATATCAACTACAATTACTTTCAGTGAAGGCATAATGGTGCTATAAAGTTGTTATTTTGGTGGTTGAGGACATAAATTGGAGAAACACAGCTAGTTAACTATGCCATGTCGCAAAGATCAAGCAAATATTCATTTGTAACTTGATATATCATGGGAGCTTATTAAGTTGGAAAATATCAGGATCTCCGTGGCATCATT
The DNA here is from genome assembly GCA_035221665.1 of Okamejei kenojei. NCBI lineage: Eukaryota > Metazoa > Chordata > Chondrichthyes > Rajiformes > Rajidae > Okamejei > Okamejei kenojei. Next base: position 60,895,328 of record CM069144.1, on the reverse strand, counting down.
GACTACCTGCATGATGGTAATTTTTGCCAACACAAAGTTATGAAGTCAGGTTAGACTTATAAGTTCATTTCATACAAGTTATAGGGCAAATCACGACAGTGCTGCCACATATTTTAATAGACATTTCCGTGGCATTTAAAGGTTCGACAACTATTGTAGCCACAGGAGCAAGCACATCCACAGAGCAAATTGTGGAAGATCGGGAATAATCCTAGACATGTGGGTTTAGAGAGTGGCATCAGACGGAGTTTATGAGGAATGGGAAGTGAGAAGGAAAGAACTCCAATGGGGGATTAGAAGGGTCAAACGGGGACTTGAAATGTCATTGATGAAAATCCCAAGGTTTTTATATCCAGGTTAAAAACAATAGGGTGACCAGAAGGTCGGACCGCTCAAGGATAAAGGAGAGTGTCTCTGCATGGAGTAGGCAGATGTAGGTGAGATGCTAAATGAGTCCTTTGCCTCAGTATTCACAGGGGAGGACTTGGAGGATGACAAAATCAGTGTTGCGAGTGCAGTTTGAGATCAAGAAGGAGGTGGTTCTGAGGCTCTTGAAGAGCATTAAGGTGGATGTCCCCCTGGGCCTGATAGGATCTATCCCAGGTTATTGAGGGAGGCAGAGGCGATGGTGGGGTCCTTGATGAGGATCTTTGTTTCTCTTCTAGCCACAGGTGAGGACCCAGAGGACAGTAGAATGGGTAATGTTTTATCTTTGTTTAAGAAGGGTAGCAGAGAGAATCCAATAGCGAGAATCTATAGGCTGGTGAGTCTCACATCAGTGGTAGGGAAACTATTGAGTGAAAGAGACAAAGTTTAATAGAGATGTGTGGGTAACGTTTATTTACACAGCATTGACTTGGTTGGGACAAATTAATTTGAAATATTTTTAATCAAGTAACGTGAAGCACTGGACCATCACAAAACATCAGATCCGTAAACTCTAACATAGGTCAGATTTTGTGTGTCAAAATCGCTCAGAATATTACAGTACATGTGGTGGCCTGGAACACATTGCCAGGGGTGATGGAGGCAGATATGATAGTGGCCTTTAAGAGGCACATGGAAGAACAAGGAATAGAGGGATATGAATAATGTACAGACAGATGAAATCAGTTTAACTTGGCATTGTGCTCAGCACAAACATTGTGGGATGAAGGGTCCATTCCTGTGCTGTGCTGTCCCATGTTCTATGTTTTATGTTCTATGTAAGAGAATAGTATGGTAACTGTGGGATAGAAGCTGTTCTTGAATCTGATGGTATGTGCTTTCAAGCTTTTATATTTTCCACCTGAGAGGAGAATGTCCGGGGTGTGAGTGGTCCTTGGTTTTGTTGGCCGCTTTCCCTTGACAATGTGAGGTGTAGATGGAGTCAGTGAGGAGGAGGCTGGTTTGCACGATGGACTGGGCTGCATTCACAACTCTGTAATTTCTTGGGCAAAGCAGTAGCCAGTCCAAGCTCCGACTTATTCAGAGAGGATGCTTTCTATGATGCATCTGTAGATATTGGTAAGAGGTATTGGTGACATGCCGAATTTCCTTCATCTTTTGAGGAAGTAGAGTTAGGGTGTGATTTCTTGTCCACAGCATTGACTTGGTTGCCCCAAATTAAATTGTGATATTTTTAATCAAGGAACATGAAGCACCGAAACATCACAAAACATCAGATCCATAAACTCTAACATAGGTTAGATTTTATGCAAGTCAAAATTGCTCACAATACTACAGTACCTGTGTAAAATAGAAGAATGTTGACCCAAAATGTCACCTGTTTCTTCTTGCCAGAGGTGCTGCTTGACCTGCTGAGTTACTCCAATATTCTGTGTCTATGTTCGGTTTAAACCACCATCTGCAATTCCTTCCTACACTGTATATGTGTAAATTTGGTAATGGGCAATTCATGGTGCCTTATGGGCCTGTCCCACTAAGGTGATTTTTTAAGTTGAAAATTTTTCTCTGACAGTTGGTTTGACGCCAAGGAGTGTAGCTTGATGTCTCCTGATGTAGATGCTGTCATAGGTTGTCGCCGGGATGACGCAGGTTGTCACCAGGTGACGAAGGTTCCCGCCGGTGCTGAGCGGTGGATTTCATTGGCGCATCGGAAAAACCCGAGTCCACAGCTCCACGTGGTAATAGACTATGTGCACCTAACACATGGAGCTGTGGACTCTAGTTTTTCCAATGCGCCAATGAAATTCACCAGTCAGCACAGGCGGAAATCCCAGGGGCGATGGGGGATACGTCCCCTCCATATTTTGAGAGGTGGAGGACAATCCCCCACATGATTTGTAATCCGGATTTTGAAATTCAGTGAAAGAAATCTATTAAAAATCTCTGCTTTCCGCGAGACAGTGATCGAGGACTGATGATCGAGGGCGCCGATTGGATGAGAGAGACATCGGTCAGCAGGCAGTGGGGGGGGGGGGGGGGGGGGGGGGGGACGATGATTGAGCGCAATGATTGGAGGGGGGAGGTGTCGGTCAGAGCGGAAGTAGGGGGGTGGGACTGAGGATAGAGCGCGGTGATTTAAGGAGGGAAACGTTCCTGGTGGACCAAAGATCATAGAGCGGGACTTGAATCAGCCCGTTCACGGGACCTTTCATCGCCAGGCGTGCCTTAAAATCTGCCATCGTCCTGCAGTCAATTTGCTGACATTTTTAAAGATCCTCTACTCCCCTGACATCTGCCTGTGAGGGTATGGCTTCATCATCCATGACCTGAGTGGGAAGGAATAATCATCAAATAGTGTGTAGTGGATGCCACGTTTGTCTTCTCCTGGCAGAAGTTCTGGATCCGGAAAGCCTCCTGTTCCTTCTTCCAGTGCTTGCCCAAGGGAGGTCTCTCTCCAGATCCTACTATCTGCGACACTGCCAGGTGTGCCCACATCCACAAACAGGAAGTTATAGTTTGCATCCACCACAGCTAAGAGTACGATGGGATGGAACTTCTTGCAGTTGAAGTACTTTGAACCTCCCTTGGGCCAATTGCCCAACATGTGTGCTGGAGGTTCCATCTGGTATCAAAGACCTGCGCCACTCTCTTCCACACATCTGGTGTATTAGGGCAGTCCATAACTTCATATTCATAAGCATTGATGATGGCCCCACAGGTCTCTCGGACAACCTTGCTGATGGTGTTATGGGGCACAAGAAAGCTGAAGGAGAAGCTTTTGTAGAAGTTGGGTGGCAGAGGGTGATGGCTAGGCGCATGCCAGATTCCAGTGGCTTCCTCATGAAGATCTCCTTTTTCTCCAGGAGAGGGCCCACACATGTCTCCAGCTCCTGAAACAGCTCAGAGGGGAACCTAGTGAAGTTTCTGAAATCATCCTCATCTTGCTGGAGCACAGTCATCAGGTTTTCATACTGGCCCAACGTGATTCTGCTCAGGGACAAGGCCTTCAACCACACAGACCACTTCTTGGGCTTCTTCTTCCCCATTCTTCTTGTCTTTCTGTCTTTCTGATCTATAAACATGAGGGCTGCTTCAAGCAGCAGGGCTTCTTCTTCTTGTGAGAGCAATGCCCTCTGATGTTGCTCCATGCCAGTCATGACGCAGAATGATTGAAAAACCCCACCCTGCAAACCCTACAATAGGAAAAATGAATAATTCAATTGCTTTGGAGGTCAAAATGAGGTCAATTACGTTCAGTTGTCGCCGACAGGGGGTCGTAGCTTGTCATAACTTGACGTCGGTTGTCATAGTTGTGGTTGTAGGTCGACGTCCTAAGTCACGACTATTGGGTCGCCGGTTGTCGGGAGCTTGCCGTAGCTTGATGTCGAATAGGTTGTAGGTTGTTGTAGCTTGCCGCAGACATTGTCGTAGGGGGGGGGGGGGGGGGGAGTCCAATCGACAATTTTTCGGCGACCTGCCAAGACTATGACAGTTGCCGGCAGTTGCCTAAAAAAATTGGCAAGTGGGACAGGCCCATTACGGTCAGACTTCAGGCAAAAAGAAGGATCTCGAAACAAAACGTCACTTATTCCTTCTCTCCAGAGATGCTGCCTGTTACTCCAGCGTTTTGTGTCTATTTTCAGTTTGAACTAGCGTCTGCAATACCTTTCTGTACATTGTAGTCAGGCTTTATTCACAGCATTTAGTACATTGAAATAAATCACTTTTTAACCAGTCCAATCATAGCTAATAATCATATCAGGGCCAATAGTTCACAAAAATGCAGAGAGGTTTGCTGGCCGTCAAGTGGTGATGAGACATCTTGCTAGGTGACAGCGCTTTCTTCAGGGCGGTCAGTGAGGTGCCACGGTGCCGCTTGCGGCCGCCGCCAACAACACGACGTACTCCGTCACCCTGCAGCTCCCTCCACTCTTGCAGCGTTGCAGCGCCCGCTGATGCTACCGCTTCTTCCATTCAACCATCGCTATGTCCACTTTGCCGTTCCACACTCCGCTACCGTCGCCGCTCCTTCCTTCTCCCCAGAGTCGCCAACATCTCCCCCCTTGTGTTTCTCAGCTGTGGCAAGTCGGCCGGGAGTTGCTCTGCACCGCCTCCCTCCTTCTCACTCAGAATGACCGAAACGGGAAGAGCAGCGAGGCCGGGCGTCACCTTTGTATCTATGAAGAGGACTGGAAGCCTCACCTGTTGGCTGGCCACTGTATTGCGGGGCAAATATATTAGGTGCGGGGTGACAAAGGGTCGGAGCGAATGACAGGCCCCGCACAGTGGCTGCAGCTGCCGTGACAGCGGCTCCATCTCCTCCTCCTGCCGCACCCTGCCCGCCCTGATAGCGGCTGCTACTTGCAAATCCGCTAACGGCGATAACCGCTTTCAAAACAAACTCTCTCGCATGCCAAGGCCGGGAGGAGGGAGGGAGGGAGAGGCCTCCTTCCGCCATCTGAAGCAGCTACACCAAAGATCCTATAGCTATAGGATCTTTGAGCTGCACCACTTGGCCCCACACCTTGCTGTTGGCTGGCGGATGAGGGGAGGCGGTGACGAGGAGATCCCAATCGCCTCCCCCTTTGGTGGCAGCACTTGGCGGTGGAAAGGGACGGCCAAGGCAGTGGGGCAATGTTGTCTGAGGAGTGCTGACCTTCCTTCCTCCCTACCTCCTCTGCCCCTTCCCCTCTCTCTCTTTCTTATATGCTCCACTCCACCCCCCCATCCTGAGATCCCTCCTCTCCATCCCTCACTGATCCCCATTCCCACCTCTATTCAGTCCTCACTGACATCACCTGTGCTCCCCTCCCCATCTACCCCCCCATCTATTCATCCTGCACTGTTCATCGGATGCAACTCGCATTGATTCTCCTTCCACCCCCCATTCATCCTCTACTGATCCCCTCATTCTACTTTTACTGATCTCCCATTCAACCTGCACAGACCCTCCACACTGTACTGACCTCCCGCCACCCATTCATCCTGCACTGACTCACGCCCCCATCCATTCTGTACTGATCGCCCCCCATTCAAGAAGATTTGGGGGAACAGTCTGAAGAAGGGCTTGACCCGAAATGTTGCCTATTTCCTTCACTCCATAGATGCTATCTCACCTGCTGAGTTTCTCCAGCACTTTTGTCTACCTCCATTCATCCCGTACTGATTCCCCCATTCATCCTGTACTGATTTCTCCATTCATCCTGTACTGACCCCTCCCATTCATCCTGTACTGATCTCCTCATTCATCCTGTAGTGATCTTCCATTCATCCTGTACAGACCCTCCGATCCACACTGTATTGACCCGCCCATTCATCCTGTACTGATTCCCTCCATTCATCCTGCATGGATCCCCCCCCATCCATCCTGTACTGATACCCCCATTTAAGAAGATTGGGGGGAACAGTCTGAAGAAGGGTCTCGACCCGAAACATTGCCTATTTCCTTCGCTCCATAAATGCTGCCTCACCCACTGAGTTTCTCCAGCACTTTTGTCTATCCCCATTCTTCCTGTACTGAACCCCCCATTCATCCTGTACTAAACCTCCCCCCCCCATCCATCCCATACTGATCCCACCCATTCAACGCCACTGACATCCCCCATGCTCTCCCCTCACTATTTTACATACTCCAACCAACACATACTAATTCACCTGCCTCAATCCACCATGCCGCACCGATTACCTTCTCAACCCCCCCCCCCCCCCCGCCATCTATCCACCCGGCAATGATTCACACACCCCCCCTCCCTGAACCTATTGTGCTGGAAATGTCTTCAGAGCGAACATTGACTGTTTGATAACAGAATGCAATCAAATGTGTTTTAATTCCCAATGTTATTATTTGTTTTAGTCCATAAAGATGGATGAATTAAATTGTGAACATGTGAAACATTAAAACCGCAGTGTTAGATTGTCACTGCTACCATTGACACATTATTACAAAATTCATTTTAACGGCAAAGCAATGCTCTTAATATGGAATATCAGTACTGTAGCTATTTAATGAGCAACATTCATAACTATACATTGGATTTATCCAGCTTTTACTTCTACAGTCGGTCATATACATCACAAGTTTGGTCAGGAAATATTTCAGTTGAAATTTTAACGTTAATTCTGAAATGGGAATGATGGAAACAGCGTTTATCAATAATGTTTTTTTAATCTGGTGCGTACAAACTGGGTATCTTCATTTCTGTTCACAACATGTACATCTATTCTGAATGTCCGGTAATGTGGCGTTTTGACACGTTTAAACATATTACCAAAAGAACATTTGCTGCAGTTAAGTCCTTTGGCCATCTCTTGTTAGTTAGTGTAATGTTTAACCTGTCAGATGGGTATAGTCGGTTTTAACAGCTATTATCATAAAATGCCATTACAAATGTCCTTGCAACATGAATATTTTGTTATGGATAAATTATGTGGGAAGCGATAGTGTTTTTGTACCAATAGCAATAGCGACCCATGCTGTGGCCATGTCATGGTAATTATCAGCCCTTCACAGAAAACATGTTTGCATCAATCTGTAGTGTGCATTGTTAAGCATATATGTGACCATGGTCCTGGATTTATTGACACAGGTTGATCATATGCTGAATAATCCAACCACATTTTTGTTTGGAAGTGGAAAGAACTAATAGAAATTGCAATGTGCATTAATTGCAATGTGTAAAGAGTTGAGATACTGTACTATAATTTTGCTGCTATGTCATTGTGGAATATATCATGTCTTGATTGGTGAATATGTTTAGTTTGTGACTTTACTTGAAGCAGAAATAATATGTGAATGCTTCATTGAGCATAATTCCGACTGGTAACTACACACTTCGTCCGAGCACATCATCGCACGCGTCATGCAAACCGTCTTAAATGGCCACCTAAACTATCATTTGGCAACCTAAAAAGCTGCCAAGGTTGCCCTGCTGGCAAAAGGGAAAAAAAGTTAAGTGAGAGCCCTGTTTAGTCAATGGGAATTCAATGAACAAATATGTCAGGGGATTGCAGACAACTGCCAAACTAATATGGTTATATAGTAGAGGATTTTAACTTTGGCCATTTTTGACTGGGTCTGCCATCATGCCAATAGTTTAGGTCAGGTGGAATTTGCCAAGTATGTGCAGGATAGTTTCTGCAAACAATGTACAGAGGCGAGAGAGGGCAAAGTTTGATTTATTCAATGGGTATTGGGCAGGGAAAGTGCCTGAAGTGGCAGGAAGTAAGCACTTTGGGACCAGCAACCACACTTCTATTAGTTTTTGGTTAATGGTTAAAGACACGTTTTAACACAATTGATAGTATTAAAGATAGACCCTAAATGCTGCAGTAATTCAGCAGGCCAGACAGCATCTTGAAGGAAAGAATGGATGACATTTTAGGTTGAGTACTTTCTTCAGACTCAGTGGAGAGGGAGATAAGAGATATGGAGGAGCAAGTTGTGAAAACACAGATCAAAAGGGACGTCATTTTCAGTAATGAACATTAGTTTGAGGTTGATCAGAAATGCATAATACATACGCAAGAGAATGAGGTGATCTTATAGATGTGTAAAATATCATGTGGATTAAATAGTGTAAATGCACAGAGCATTTTATTCAGAGTAGGGGAATCAAGAACCAGAGTATTTTTTTAATTTAATATAATTAATTTAATTATTTAAATGAATATAATATAACATAATTTAACAGTTTAATGGCACAGCACTTCAACTACTCCTCCCATTCCCAGTCTCTGGCCTTTCTGTCCTGGGCCTCCTCCGTTGTCAGAGTGAAGCCCAGCACAAATTGGAGGAACAGCATCTCATATTTTGCTTGGGTAGCTTACACCCCAGCGGTAGGAACATTGACTTCTCTAACTTCAGATAGCCCTTGGTTTCTCTGTCCATCCCCTCCCCGTTCCCAGTTCGCCCACTCGTCTTACTGTCTCCCACTACATTCTATCTTTGTCCCGCCCGTCCCCTAACATCAGTCTGAAGAAGGGTCTCGACCCAAAACAGCACAATTCCTTCTTTCCAGAGATGCCGCCTGACCCGCTGAGTTACTTGAGCATTTTGTGTCTATCTTCGATTTAGACCAGCATCTGCAGGTCTTTCCTACGTAGTTTAATTTTTGTTTTGTTTAGTTTAGAGATAAAGTATGGAAACAATCCCTTCGGCCCACCGGGTCTGCAATGACCTGCAATCCCCACTCACTAAAACTATCCTATGCACACTAGGGATAATTTACAATTTTACAAAGCCGATTAACTTACATACCTGTACATCTTTGGAGTGTGGGAGGAAACCGTAGCACCCCAGAGAAAACCCACGCATGTCACTGGGAGAACGTCCAAAGTCCGTAGAGACAGCACCTGTAGTCAGGATCGAACTTGGGTCTCTGGTGCTGTAAGGCAGCAACTCTACCACTGCATGGGAAAATGAAATGGGTTTATCTATAATGAAGGAAACTTGGGAAGAAAGCCTACAATGTATACATCGTTGCTCATTAAATGCTACACATATATTGATACAATTTAAGGTATTACTCAGATTACATTATTCAAAAACGAAATTAAATAGAATTTATTCTAACATTTCTCCTATTTGTGATAAATGTCAGAACTTGGAAGCTAATTTAACGCATAGTTTTGTAACATGTATAAAACTTAATTATTATTGGACAGAAATCTTTAGAGTTATCTCTGAAGTTCTTAAAATTAAACTAGATCCAGATCCAAAATTAATAATATTAGGAGTTCCGGATTCAAATCTAATATTAACAGTAAACCAAAGAAATTTATTGGATTACTGTTTGATAATAGGGAAAAAATTAATATTGAAATTTTGGAAGGGAACATTATCCCCCACAATTAAAATGTGGACAGTGGAAATGTTGGAGACGTTGCATTTGGAAAGAATCAGATTTGTCCTAATGGACAAATACGAACTCTTTGAATAGATATGGTCTCCATATACAGAATATTTGAAGGGGTAGCTGTTCTTGGCATCACAACTCAATGGGTACCCGGCAGGATTAGATGAAAATAACTCTCTGTTTTTCTTTTGGATTTGTATACATGTCTCCATTGATATCGCTATTTGAAATTGTGTTATTCACTATTAAGATGTATACTATAATCTCTCTTTTTTTTATGTAATACTTTATTTTAATTAAATACATATAACAAGAATATATACATATATTTTTTTTCTCCTCTCTTTTCTCTTTCTCTTTCTTTATAATCAAAATTATTATTTAATCACCATTCTTATTGATTAAAATCTATTCTTTTCTTTTTCTACTTTCAAAAAAATAGAAGTTTATAAGAACTATTCGTAACATTCGTATACTTATTGAAATAAGTTGGTTGTGTATTTGAAAAGTTGTTATACTGTTGTTATGATGGATTCCTTTTAATAAAAATATTATTACAAAAAAAAAAAAAAAAAACTCTACCACTGCGCCAACATAGGTTTAATGTGAGAGGGGGGATGTTTTAATAGGAAACAGAGGGGCAAATTTTTCACTCAAACGGTGGGTCTGTGGAACAAGCTGCCAGAGTAGGTAGTTGAGGCATGAGACTTGTACATGGATAGGAAATGTTTAGAAAGATATGGGCCAAACACAGGAAGGTGGGACTAGTGTAGATGGGGCACCTTTGTCGAGTTGGGCCAATGGGCATGTTTCCATGCTGTATGACTCCATGGTAGCAGTGGATTATAGAGATCCTTGATGATTGATGCCACCTCCTTGAAGCCACGATGTTAGGGATCCAAGATGATACTGTAGATGTCGCCTGGCAGTGCAATAGTCTCATATTGAACTACATTGCACATTGAGATATACCATAGTGTGTATAACGCAGAGAAAAATATGCAATGCCCCAATGTTTCATGAACATCAGGTTTTATCGGAAATCCAATGCTAAATAGTTGCTAAATCTAACGGCAAATGTTCAATTAAATTTGCATGCACAAATTCTATATTTTCAGTTGAATACTACATTAAATAGTGTGCATTAACATGGTGATGATGCTAAGAAGAACACAGCAAAAATAATTGCATGAATTAATTTGTCATGATTCCTAAGTATCTTCAGAACTCGAAAAGTTATGCATGCATTATTCGTTAAATTCTTGGTGACTTTCCTACTCATCACTATAATATTCACTGCTGCACTTTACATGTTTTATGAAACATAAAGTGTCCAATTTCATTTCTATATCCATTGATGTTATATTTCCATTTTATTCTCAGAACCAAGTACAACCACTGCCACTACATTGACTATGCCCGCCACTAGCAACGAAACAACAGGTACCAGGATAATGCAACACCAGCAGTCACTGATCAAATCTTTTTACTGTCGTAATTGATGAAGAATGATAAATGGAATAGGATTTTGTTATCCACCTTGATTTTACTTTGAAAAGCAGTCACCATTGTAATCAATCCATTAGTTGCAAGCCCCTGTCCCACGTGAGTTTACCCGAGCTCTCACGAGTTTAAAAAAAAAATCATACTTCTACGAACTCCTACGACCTTCCACGGGTATGTTCATGAGCTCCTACGAGCTCCTACAAGTAAAAAGTAACAATTTTTTTCATCACAAGTATTTTTTTACTCGTGACATTTTTTCAACACTGAGAAAAATGTCCACAAGTAAAAAAATACTTGTGATGAAAAAAATGTTACTTTTTACTTGTAGGAGCTCCTGCAAGGTCGTAGGAGTTCATAGAATACCAGGAGCTTGATTTTTTTTTCAACTCAGTAGAGTTCTTGGGTAAACCCGCATCGTGGGACAGGGGCTTAAGTAGGAATATCATACGTGGTCAATTAAGCCAATTATGAGGGTCAAGCAATTATTCTTTTACCATTTGTAATATTGTAGATGTTTCTTTGTTTCAAAAATAGCAGAACAAATGCACCAGTTACCACTTACATAATGTCATGATTAAAATAAATCAAGTAATTAACGTCAGCTTGGACTTCCAGGGACATTTTAGAAGTGTGGTCATGAGACTGATGCCATGTACTTTAACTAATATTTCATATGTGAATATTCGGCAACTGTTGCAACCACAGAAGAATGCACATCCACAGATCAAATTAAAAAGATGACCTCTTATACAACTGAATCAACATCAACAGGGATAGGTGGCATAAATTACAATCTCGTCCTCAAAAACCTAGCATGGGTAATTTGGAAATAATGATAAAACTTGTCTGGTCAATCCTTGTATTTTAACTGACATTTCTCTGCATGTGTGAAGGTTCAACAACTTCTGCAAGCACAGCAGTAAGCACATCCACAGAGCAAAGTACACCATTGACAATGCCTCATACAACTGAATCAACACCAACAGAGACAGGTACCATAAATTACAACTCGTACTCCAAATCAAATCAAATTTAGAAATAAAAGTAAAACATGTGTTGTCGACCCCTCTTAGACCCAGAGTAATTGTGTCATGCAGAATGGAAATAGTCTCTACGGCCCAATATGTCCAAGCCACGGATGATCAGCCATTGAAGCTAGCTCCATTTGACCGTGGTAGTCCCATATCACTCTGAAACTTTTCAATCGATGCAAACATGCATGATATTCTTATTTAAGCCAGAGCAGACTCTTTTTCCTCAGAAGGCTCAAATCCTTCAACGTGCGTAATGACATGCTGTATATGTTTTACAATACTGTGGTTGCAAGTGTTATTTTTTACGCTGTTGTCGGCTGGGACAACAGCATCTGTGCGAAAAAACAACAAGAAGCTGGACAAACTGGTAAAATGGGCTAGCTCAGTGCTGGAGGGGAGAGTGGAGTCTGAGATGGATGTGCTTGTGAGGCGTATGAGGCGCAAGGTGCAGGTCATCCTGGAAAACCCCGGGCATCCCCTCCATGTAATTCTGGAGAGCCAAAAGAGCACTCGGAACAACAACCGGCTCCTCTCCCTGCGCTGTAGAACAGAGCAGTTCAGGAGATCCTTCACCCCTGCAGCCACTAGATTTTATAATACGGCTGGAGGGGGATGCGTTTTTGCATTTTTTTAAATAGTTAATTATTGGTCTTTTTAAGTATTTATTGCTCTCAGTTATTGCCACACATTGTATTTTAAGTATTTTCTGTCTGCTTTCATTTTGAATGTGTGGGTTTGTTGGTTCGGGGCTTCTGGACATCTGAATTTCCCCGAGGGGATCAATAAATTATTTATTATTATTATTACCTGTCCAAATCTCTTTTAAATAATATAATCGTTCCACCTCAACCACTTCATCTGGAAAAAAAACATCTGGTTCTTAGTATATCTTTTCCCTTTTGCCTTAAAAATGTGCCCTCCAGTGTGGACACTCCACCCTGAGATAAAAACTCTGTTCATTCACTCTTGCTATTTCTATATGATTTATTGCCATCTATAATATCAAACTTCAGCCTCGTTCAATTAAAAAATTAAGTAAAATTTGTGTACAGTTCAGCTATTTATACTGACTATATCCTCAAACATATTGCAGTTTTGTCCAAAGTGCTGTCCTGCAATAACAGCCTAGGTAAATTCCAAATAATGAGGGATATTAGGAAGAGTTAATGACATGCAAAACAAGTTTATAGGCATTAGATTGCTTGAGAATTGGCCAGTTAATTCTGGTAAATAATGGATAGAGAATGCAAATGGGCAAGCAAATTATCAAGCACAAACTCAATATATTCAGTTGAAGAATACTACATTAAATATTGTGCAATAATGGTGACAATGCTAAGCATAACACAGCAAAAATAATTGCATGAAATAATTTTTCATGATTCCAAAGTATCTTCAGAACTCCAAATGTTATCCACACAATTACCCATTGAATTCTTGGTGACATTACTTATCATTAGTTTAATTTTCACTGCTGCACTTTAAAAGCATGTAATGTGTAACATATAGGGCCATAGAGACTATTTCCCTTTTGTACACATTGTAATGTTGACCACACTCAGTAATTGTGTAATTGAGCATGGAAATAAGCCCTGCAGCCCATTTCAAAGTTGACAAAGTAGCCAATAATGAAAGTCAGGCAATTATTCATTTATTAATTGTTAATGTCGTGAATGCTTTTTAAAATAGCGGCAGATCATTGGCACCAGTTATCACTTACATGATTGCTTGTTGCTAATCTGTATCATCAGATTAAAAACAAATAATTAAAGTCAGTTTGAACTTCCAGGGACATTTTACAAGTGCAGTTATGAGAGTACTGCCATGTATTTTAATTGATATGTCTCTGCATACATGAAGATTTGACAATTTTACTTCGGAGTCACATGAGTGATTCCATGAAGAACCCCACTAGTTGGCATGCGCGTCATTACGTCTGACGCATGGCGCAGCAACCGGCTGGGAGGAGCAGCGCTTCTCCAGTGATAAGTTTAAAAAACCTCAGGTAAGTGTTAAACTTGTTGGAGGTCTCTGCGTTTGGTTATTCTTGTGGAAGGAGGGCAAGTCCAAACACGAAGAAGTCAGGAGCAGCAAGGCGAGCCGTGCCAAAAATATCACAAACCCGCGGGATTGCGGGTAGCCGCCTAGCTCATCCACGGAGTCGCCAGTTGAGAAACCAGCGACTGTATCTGAGGACTGGTGACTTGGTGTTTGAGGACACTATGCCTACGCCAGAGGGGCGTAAGGCCACCCAAAAGTCTGTCCGGCTGATAGACTCGGACGAATCCGGTCGAGAGGGTTCGCCTTTACCGCGGAACGGGTATCTTTTGGAGAGGATGCTCCATCATGAGTGCCGGCCTCTCCAAGAGCCCGCGCCAGCAGCACCTACGGGGCTGCCTAGTATCTCCCTCCTGGACGAGGAGAGTATACCGGGTCGGAGTGAATCTGACGCCGATTCAGAGGGTTTAGCGTTGGAGGCTGCCCCACGGGACGAGGGGCAAGCGCCAGAGGTCCCATTCCTGGCAGCCAGATTTGCTGACTCTGGCGAGCCGCTTGGAGAAGAGCTGGCTGCCAGCATAAATTATCTGGCCTCACACCAGCTTCAGGAGCTGGCCATGGACACAACGGCCAAAAAATATTATACCCCATAAAATTGTATCCTGCTGAAAGTGCCGACAGTCAACCATGCCATTTGGGGAAATATGGGGGTAGGCATCCGAGCACATGAGATTAAACTGCAATGGGTGCTGAAGCTGCTGGCATCCGGAATAACGGCTTTTGGTAGGTCGGTGGATGGTGGGACCCTGACTGAAGTTCAGCAGGATGCCCTGGCTCTCATGTGCAATGTGCACTTTGAAATTAACTGCCTTCGAAAGAGCGTCATCTGCCCCACCATTAACCCCAGGTTTGCTGCCCTATGTAAGCCTGGCAACATCCAGCCGCCGAACCTATTATTTGGGGAACACCTGGCCAAAAGAGTGAAGGAGCTGGACGATGAGGCCAAACCTGTCAGGCTCATCAAGGCGCCAGTGACCAGCAGAACCCTTCGACGGCAGAATCCCTACAAGCGGTTTGCTGAAACCGGGGCTGAGCAAGGACCGAGCCGACCGCTTAATGTGCGCAGCTGGCGCACTCCAGTAGCAGTACGGGAAAACATGCCTTTACCACCCAGAACCAGGCAAAGAGCTCTACCGATAACCATGGAGGTAGGTGGGTCTGGTTCTTGTCGAAACATATTAAGAGAGAATTACCTACCAGTTGGGGGGAGGTTACACAGGTTCCTGGACAAATGGTATAAAATAACATCAAATGTGTTTATACTGCAGAGTATTCAAAGGTTTAAAATTGAATTTATTCCAAACCTGTGTCCACCCACACAGCACAAGCCAAAATGGGCACTCATCTTCTCACAAACAGAGAATTTGATGATCGAAGCTGAAATAGCAAAATTATGCCCCAAGGGAGTAATTGAGAAGACAATTTATCAAACTCATCAATTCGTGTCTAATGTGTTTCCTAAACCAAAGAAGGATGGTGGGTGTCGGATTATTTTAGACCTAACAGGGCTTAATCCGTTTGTGCAGTATCAGCATTTTTAAATGGAAATGTTTGCTACTGCCAAGCAGTTGCTATCCAGGGGGTGTTATATGGCATGTAAAGATCTCCAGGATGTGTATTATTCAGTGCCTGTTCATAAAAACTATCGCAGATATTTGAAATTTAGCTGTGACAATTGTGGCAATTTCGAGCTCTACCTAATGGATTAACCTCAGCCCCTTGCTTATTTACAAAGCTGCTAAAACCAGTACTTGGGTTATTACGGTCACAAGGCCATATTGTCATGGCCTATTTGGATGACATTCTAATCATTGGAAACACCTTTGATGCAGCCGAGTTATCAGTTGCAGCTGTTCAACTCATGGTGCAGAGGCTAGCATTCATTGTCCACCCAGTTAAATCAAAATTGGTGCCGGTTAACCTAATTGACTATCTGGGATTCACAGTTAATTCCAATCACATGTCTGTGACTCTGCCCCAGGGCAAGAGAGTAGATTTAATTGAAAGCTGTATCAAGCTCTTGAGGGAGCAATCGCCCTCAATTAAACAGGTCGCCAGCTTAATTGGTAGCTGATTTTCCAGCAGCCCAATATGGACCTTTGCACTACCAACATTTACGGAGGGCAAAGGTACAGGCACTGAGAATACATGCAAGTCATTACAATCGGCCCATGCACTTACCATCTGAAGCCATTGCAGAAGTACAGTGGTGGATTAGAAACATTTTAAATTGTTATGGCACAATTTTGACCGAAGCACCTTCACTTATTTTACAGGCAGATGGGATATGCATGAGACACTGATCCTCCAATCACACGGAATAAATTATTTAGAACTTTTAGGAGCATTTTATGGGCTCAAAGTTTATTGCACCACTAAGCATCACTTACATGTTCAGCTGCAGATTGACAACACCATGGCAGTGGCGTATGTCAATCACATGGGTGGAATCAAGTCGAAATCTTGTGACGGATTGACCAACATTATTTGGCACTGGTGCATAAAAAATAATATTTGGATTACTTGCCAGGCAGCCTCCATATGGTGGCAGACACCAGGTCACGTAAATTCAACGACAACACCGAGTGGATGTTGAATCAGGATGTATTTAAAGAAATTGTCCTTCGGTATGGGATGCCAGATATCGATTTGTTTGCATCCAGACTTAATCACCAGGTACCAAAGTGTGTTTCATGGGAACCAGACCCTGGGGCAGTGGCGATGAATGTTTTCTCACTGCACTGGGGCGGAATGTTTTTATATGCTTTCCCCCCCTTCTGCCACATCAGTCGGTGCCTGACTAAGATCAAGCAGGACTCCGCTACAGGGGTTTTTGTGGTACCCAACTGGCCTACACAGCCATGGTTCCCGCTCATCTCGGACATAATAACGCACCCTATTATAGGCGTTGCAAAACGCAAACATTTATTGCTGCACCCTGTCACTGGGGATCCACACCCATTGAATGATCGAGTAAATTTGTTGATTTACAGATTGTAAGAAGGCTGTACCTGGGTCTGGGACTATCCGATCAGACTGTGGATATCATCACATCATCCTGGAGGGATAGTACAAAAAGGCAGTACATCTCCCATATCAGGAAATGGGAGGAATTTTGCTTCCATGGGAACATTACTTACCACACAGCCTCCATCCCAAAAGTGCTAGAATTTCTATCCAACTTACATTTCAATGCAGGGTTGAGTTATAGTGCCATCAACAGTGCCAGGAGTGCTCTGTCATCGTACCAATGCCGAGGGTCAGGACTCCAGCCGTTAGGATCTCACCCGTTTATTTCAAGATTCATGAAGGGTGTGTTTAATTCTAATCCTCCTAGGCCTAGGTACTCTGAAATCTGGGATGTGAGCATGGTACTCACGGTGCTCCGTCAATGGGGAACAGCCACATCTTTGTCCTTACCAAAGATCACCCTCAAATTGGTTATGCTCATGGCGCTTACATCAAAGGGTTCAGACTCTCCACAAACTGCATCTGGACAGGATGGTGTCATCACAGTATGATGTTACATTTCATATCTATGACTTACTTAAACAGAGCAGACCAGGGGTGTCCGGATACAAGCCTGATTTGTCTGCTTATCCCACAGATTCACGGCTGTGTGTAGTGGCACACTTGAAGCGTTATATTGATGTCACGAAGAGCCTCAGAGGCTCCGAGGTAGCACTTTTTATAAACCATAAAAAGCCACATATGCAAGTGTCATCTCAGACCATCTCACGATGGCTGAAGCAAGTCCTGGGGTGTGCAGGAGTTAATACGGAAAATTTTAAATCTCACTCCACCAGGGCGGCATCAACGTCAGAGGCAAGGGCAATGTACGTCCCTCTAGACCATATACTCACAGCCGCAGGATGGTCAAATTAATCGACTTTTCAGAGGTTCTACAATAAGCCACTTGTTGAATCCGGGGTGTTTGCCCACTCTATGTTAAATTTTGCTTCATAGCTTCTCCCTGGAAGAGAGGAGTCGCTATTGTATATTTTTTTGTTATTTGTGAATTAAAGCATTAACATGTTAATCAGTATCATGATTCAATGTTGTTACTAATTCACTCCTCCTGAGTCAACTGCTTGCAGTGAGAAACACCTGAATTTGGATCGGCGTAAAATCACAGACCTTTAAAATCTTCACGGAGTCACTCACGTGACTCCGAAGTAAAATAGTAAGATTAAACGAGAACTTACCAGTTTGAAGTTTGATTTTTATTTTATGAGGAGTTACGATGAGCGATTACATGCCCACCGCACCCAACCCTAATATCACGAAGCTCATCTGGTAGTTCTAGGGTTATAATCCTATAATACATCAATTGTTGTTCTTCTGTGATTTCACACCGCGGCTTTGAAGATTGACGCGCATGCCGACTGGCAGGGTTCTTCACGTAATCGCTCATCGTAATTCCTCAAAAAATAAAGATCAAACTTCAAACTGATAAGTTCTCATTTAATCTCACTATTCTTGCAATCACAGAAAAAAGCACATCTACAGATCAAAGTACAATGATGACTTCTTACACATCAGAATCAACATACAGAATTCATTTTCATGAAATAATATTTCATAAATCCTAAGTATCTTCAGAACAAACGATAAGCATGCAATTATTTGCTGAATTATAGACAATAGACAATAGGTGCAGGAGTAGGCCATTCGGCCCTTCTAGCCAGCACCACCATTCAATGTGATCATGGCTGATCATCCCCAATCAGTACCCCGTTCCTGCCTTCTTGGTAACATTACTTCTCATCAGATTAATATTCATTGACGCTCTTTACATGCTTTATGAAACAAAAAGTATCTAATTTACTTTCAATATCCATTGATGTCACATCTTCATTTCATTCTCAGAACCAAGCACAACAACTGCCACTGCATCAACTACGTCCGCCACCAGCAGCGAAACAACAGGTACGAGGTTAATGCAGCAACAGGATTCACTGATCAGAGTTTTAAAATATACTTTAATTATTAGCACAACTGACAAACAATTTTTAAAAAATCATTGCATGAACCAAGGTTCCTAAAAGTGGCCAAACCATTGATCATTTCACAGTAACATGCTGGGAAGGATTAAATAATTATATGCGTCAGTGGAATATTACAAAAGAGGATTAGCTCACATGAAAAGGAAAGTATGTTGTTAGTTTGTTTTCTTATGTTTACATGTTACATAATGTAAAGCCTCTGAAAATAGCAGAACAGACATCTCTCTGAGGAACTCAAAGATCAAAATTTCAAAAATCATCTCCAATCACAAAACATGGTTTAAACATCAAGAACCTCAGATGATTATTCAAATTGGTGACAGAAATAGGGTCATAACGAGGTTGTCATTGTGATGACTAACACATTCAACTCAGATTGAAAACCAGTCATTATTGTAATCAAGCAAACGACTTTAAGTAGGAATATGCTGCAAATAGTCAAATATGCCAAGACTGAAATTAATGCAATTATAATTTATCACTGGTAATATCATGGATACTTTATTTTTGGAAAGATCAGAAGCTCCATGGCACCAGCTGCTCCATGCAAGATGGTAATAGGTGTCATCAGATAATAACTAATATATTTAAAGTCAACCTGGACAAACAAGGAAAGTTACATGCTTTATAAGAGGAGCCATGAGAAGGCTGCTATGACTTTTAACTGGCATTTCTCTGCATTTGTGGGGCTTTGACAAAGCTGGGAAATGGAAATTTAGAAATAGTGACAAAACCAGTCTTGTAGAGTAATTGTGTCTTCGAGCAGGGAAACAGGTCCGACAGCCCACCATACTGATGCCGAGCAAGCTAAACCAGTAAAGCATTTGCTTGCAATAGTCTGCATTGAGCATTGTGCCATAATACCATGGTGCGCATAACACAGAAAAATATGCAATGCCCAAATGCTCAATGACCACCAGGTTTTATCAGAAATCCACTGATGCTAAATCTCACAGCAAATGCTCAATTAAATTTGCATGCACAAATACAATATTTTCCGTTGAAGAATACTACATTAAATAGTGTGCATTAACATGGTGACAATGCTAAGAATAACACAGCAAAAATAATTGCTTAAAATAATTTTTCATGATTCCTAAGTATCTTCAAAACTTCAAATGTTATCCACGCATTTGATAAGGTCCCACATAGGAGACTTTGGGCAAAATTAGGGCACATGGTATTGGGTGTAGAGTGCTGACATGGATAGAAAATTTGTTGGCAGACTGGAAACAAAGAGTAGGGCTTAACGGGTCCCTTTCAGAATGGCAGGCAGTTACTAGTGGGGGCACCGCAAGGCTCGGTGCTGGGACCGCAGCTATTTACAACATACATCAATGATATAGTTGAAGGGATTCAAAGTAACATTAACAAATTTGCAGATGACACAACCTGGGTTGCAGTGTGAACTGTGAAGAGGATGCTATGAGAATGCAGAGGGTGACTTGGACAAGTTGGGTAGGTGAGCAGATGCATGGCAGATGCAGTTTAATGTGGATAAATGTGAGGTTATCCACTTTGGTAGCAAAAACAGGAAGGCAGATTATTATCTAAATGGTGTCAAGTTGGGAAAATGGGAAGTACAACGAGATCTGGGGGTCCTTGTTCATCAGCCAATGAAATTAAGCATGCAGGTACAGCAGGCAGATAAGAAAGCAAATGGCACTTTGGCCTACATAACAAGAGGAGTTGAATATAGGAGCAAAGCGGTCCTTATGCAGTTGTACAGGGCCCTAGTGAGAACACACCTGGAGTACTGTGTGCAGTTTTGGTCCCCTAATTTGAGGAAGGACATTCTTGCTATTGAGGGTGTGCAGCGTAGGTTCACAAGGTTAGTTCCCGGGATGGCGGGACTGTCATATGCTGAGAGAATGGAGCGGCTGAATTCACTTGAATTCACTTTAAAATGCAGTTGCCATTGTAATCAACCCAATAGTTTAAGTAGAACTACCATGCAAGTAGTCAAATTAGCCCATAATGAAACTCTCACTTTTTTTATTTGTTAATATCATGGATGCTTCTTTGTTTGGAAAATAGCAGCAGATAATTTGTACCAGTTACCACTAACATGATCATAATAAGCATCATCAGATAAAAAATAATTGAAACAATGCACAGTCAGCGTGAAATTCCCAGGACAGTTTACAAGTATAGCCGTGAGATTGCTGCCATGTATTTTAACTAATATTTCTATGCATATGTGAAGATTTAACAATTTCTACAACCACAGAAGAAAGCACATCCACATAGCAAAGTACATCAGTGACACCTTATATGACTGAATTAAAATCAACAGAGTCAGGTACCATAAATTACAACTCGTACTCCAAAACAAAGCTAGGGATATTTAGAAATAATAATAAAACTTGTCTTGTAAGCCCTTTTTGGACTCAGAGAGCAATTATATCACACAGAATGGAAGTAAGCTCTATGGCCCAATATGTCCAAAGCTAGCTTCATTTGCCCGCGGTGGTTCCATATCACTCTAAAACTTTCCAATCAATGCATCTGTCCAAATCTCTTTGAAATTATATAATTTTTCCTGCCTCAACCACTTCATCTGGACTAGCCAACAACATCGTCCCCACGGTAAGGGTTAGTTTATTTCCTAACCAAAAACCCTGGGTTGACAGGTCCATTCGCTTTGCTTTGAACGCTTGCACCGCTGCTTACAACCGACATCCGGCAACATGGATGATTACAAGGCAGAGTCCTACAGAAGGACGCAAAAAGGACAGGATGGAGTCACAGATGGAGCAGCATGACACCAGTTGCCTGTGGCTGGGGCTACGGACTATAACAAATTACCAGAGCAGACTCCCCCTTCAACCTGGAGTGTCGGCGTCTAGTTAGCTGATGACCTGAAATCATTCTATGCACGATGTGAGGCGAGCAACAACACAACTAGCTCGCCGGCTAACAACAACACCGCCAGCATGCTAGCTAGTGAGGGTGGAGTGAGCAACACCGCTGGGGATGTGCACACATTCTCGGTGTCTGAGCACGACATGAAGAGGGCTCTGACGCCTGTGAACATGAGGAAAGCTGTAGGCCCAGATGGTATATCTGGGCGAGTACTAATGTCTTGTGCTAATCAGCTCCAGTGCTCACCACAATATTCAACCTCTCCCTGGCCAAGTCTGGGGTCCCTGCCTGCTTCAAGAGATCCACTGTTGTCCCAGTGCCTGAGAATGCCTCTCCAGCCTGCTTGAATGAATACCGACCGGTGGCCCTCACCTCAGTGGTCATGAAATGCTTTGAGAGGCTGATCAAGAATCACATCTGCACCTTCATCCCTCGCACCATGGATCCGCTGCGGTTCACATACCGTCCAAACAGATCCACAGATGATGCGGTCTTCCAGGTTTTGCACACCACTCTCTCTCACCTTGACAGCCAGAAGGAGGGCTATGTGAGGATGCAATCCCAACCCCCCACAATAAAAATTGCGATGTTTTTTTAATGAAATCTCCCCCGATTCCAACCCCCCACAACGAAATTCGTGATATTAAAAAAAAATGGAATTCTCAAAGAAAATCGGGTTTTTTTCTTTAAAATAACCTAAATACAATGTTAGCTGTTAATGAAAATGAATTTGATTGAAACAGAGTTTTTTGAAAATCGCGATTTTTTAATGTAAATGAGATTTGGGATCCCATTGTGACATCATTGTAACGTCGAATGCGGCTGACGGGCAAGGCAAGTGGAAACATGGTTTGAAAAGTGATTTTTTTAAAGTTTAAATAGTCAATAACTTGTAAAATATAACATCTATCTGAATGAAACTTATTTCATTTACCACCAAGGACAATGGTGAGTAAGGTGTACCGTTTTTGCAGGGTTTTGAAATATCACGCACATGCACATACAAGCATACCAACAAACAAACAGAGAGTTTTAGTATTATATACTAGACCAACTGGGACCCATTGGGTCCTGTCCCCTCAACGTTGCTGGGAGGGGGGGGGGGGTGGCCTGCGGCATCACACACACTAACCACCTCCCCCCCACACACACCAGCACTCCCCTTGATATTATATTAATATTATTAATTCGCTTCTTTTCCCCCACCCTACCCACTCACTCATAGCCCCCAACTGTGCAGGCGAGGCTAGAGAGGGAGAGGGAGGGGGGTGGATGTGGAGAGGAGTGGTAGAGAGGGAGAGGGTGAGGGTGGTAGAGAGGGAGAGTAGAGGGAGGGGGAAGGGAGGGAGGAGGGGCATAGAGTGAGAGGGTGAGGGGGTTAGAGAGTGAAGGTAGAGGGGGAGTGGGGTACACAGGGTGACGGGTAGAGATTTAGGGGTGGGGGGCACGCAGCATCACAGGGGATGAGCAGGTCTCCATCACTCACCCATGTGTTCCAATACTCACCACTCCCTAGAGAGAGAGGTGGGGGTAGAGGGGAATGGTGGTAGAGAGGGATGGGGTAGAGAGGGAGGGGGGAAAGAGAGAGTGTGGACAGAGAGGGAGGGTGGGCATAGAGGGAGGGGCAGAGAGGGAGGGGTGCAGAGAGGGAGGGGGCAGAGAGGGAGAGGGTAGAGAGCGAGTGGGGGTAGAGAGAGAGGGGCGTTACAGAGGGAGGGTGAGGGGGGTAGAAGGTTGAATTATTTGTTACCATTTCACTCATCAGTTTAAATTCCACTGCTGCACTTTCCATGTTTTATGAAACAACAAGTGTCAAATCCACTTTCAATATCCATTGATATCACATCTTCATTTCTTTCTCAGAACCAAGCACAACAACAGCCATTGCATCGACTACGTCCGCCACTAGCAGCGAAACAACAGGTACAAGAATATTGCAGCACCGGGATTCACTGAAGAGATGTAGAAAGATGTCTTTCTAACATCTCATCAGTCTTTCTAACATCTCTGACAGTAAATATCCCGTAATGGTCAATAATGCATTGTAATTGATGACAGAAAAGGAGAGATTGTTGCCTATCATCTGGATGTCAGTTAGAAAAGCAGTCACCATTGTAATCAACCCAATAGTTTCAGTAGCAATACCATGCAAGTAGTTAAATAAGCCAATAATGAAAGACAAGCAATTATTCACTTATTATTTGTTAATATCATGGATGCTTCTTTGTTTCGAAATGGAATATTCCATGCACCAGTTACCACTTACATGACTGCATGATACTAATAAAAGTGTAGCCATCGAGTGTTGACGTGTATTTTAAAAGATATTTCTCTGCATATGTGAAGATTCAACAATTTCTGCAACCACAGATGAAAGCACATCCACAGACCAAATCACAATGATGACCTCTTATACAACAGAGCCAACATCAACAGAGACAGGTACGATAAATGTCAAATTTAGTTGCATTTAGTTTTGAGATGCAGCATGGAAACAGGCCAAAGTTCAATGATGACCAGTTACCACATATAGTGGCTTGCAAAAGTTTTCATACCCCTTGAACTTTTCCACATTTTGTCACGTTACAACCACAAACGTAAATGTATTTTATTGAGATGTTATGTGATAGACCAACACAAAGTGGTGCATAATTGTGAAGTGGAAGGAAAATGATACATGGTTTTCAAATTTTTTTACAAATAAAAAACTGAAAAGTGTGGCGTGCAAAGTATTCAGCCCCATTTACTCTGATACCCCTAAATAAAATCCAGTGCAACCAATTGCCTTCAGAAGTCACCTAATTAGTAAATAGAGTCCACTTGTGTGTAATCTAATCTCAGTATAAATCCAACTGTTCTGTGAAGGCCTCAGAGGTTTGTTAGAGAACATTAGTGAACAAACAGCATCATGAAGCCCAAGGAACACACCAGACATGTCAGGGATAAAGTTGTGGAGAAGTTTAAAGCAGGGTTAGGTTATAAACAAATATCCCAAGCTTTGAACATCTCACGGAGTGCTGTTCAATCCATCATCCGAAAATGGAAAGAGTATGGCACAACTGCAAACATAACGACATGGCCGTCCACCTAAACTGACAGGCCGGGCAAGGAAAGCATTGATCAGAGAAGCAGCCAAGAGCCCCATGGTAACTCTGGAGGAGGTGCAGAGATCCATTGCTCAGGTGGGAGAATCTGTCCACAGGACAACTATTAGTCGTGCACTCCACAAATCAGGCCTTTATGGACGAGTGGCAAGAAGAAAGCCATTGTTGAAACAAAGCCATAAGAAGTCCCATTTGCAATTTGCCACAAGCCATGTGGGGGACACAGCAAACATGTGGAGGAAGGTGCTCTGGTCTGATGAGATCAAAATTGAAGTTTTTGGACTAAATGCAAAACGCTATGTGTGGCGGAAAACTAACACTACACATCACCCTGAACACACCATCCCCACTGTGAAACATGGTGGTGGCAGCATCATGCTGTGGGGATGCTTTTCTTCAGCAGGGACAGGGAAGCTGGTCAGAGTTGATGGGAAGATGGATGGAGCCAAATACAGGGCAATCTTGGAAGAAAACCAGTTAGGGTCTGAAAAGACTTGAGACTGGGGCAGAGGTTCACCTTCCAGCAGGACAACAACCCTAAACGTACAGCCAGAGCTACAATGGAATGGTTTAGATCAAAGCATATTCAAGTGTTGGAATGGCCCAGTCAAAGTCCAGACCTAACTCCAATTGAGAATCTCTGGCAAGACTTGAAAATTGCTGTTCACAGACGCTCTCCATCCAATCTGACTGAGCTTGAGCTATTTTACAAAAAATGAATGGGCAAAAATTTCAGTCTCTAGATGTGCAAAGCTGGTAGTACATACCCCAAAAGACTTGCAGCTGTAATTGCAGCGAAAGGTGGTTCTAAAAAGTATTGACTCGGGGGGCTGAATACTTTTGCACACCACACTTTTCAGTTTTTTATATGTAATACAATTTGGAAACCATGTATCATTTTCCTTCCACTTCAAAATTATGCACCACTTTTGTGTTGGTCTATCACATAAAATCCCAATAAAATACATTTACGTTTGTGGTTGTAACGTGACAAAATGTGGAAAAGTTCAAGGGGTATGAAAACTTTTGCAAGCCACTGTATATGATTGCATGATGCCACTATGTATAATCAGATTAAATAAATAAATAACTAACTCAGCTTGGACTTCCAGGGACATTTACAAGTTTTACGAGTGCAGCCATGAGAGTGCTGCCATGTATTTTAACTGATATTTATCTGCATATGAGAATATTCAACAATTTCTGCAAGCACAGAGGAAAGCACATCCACAGACCAAAGTACAATGATAACCTCTTATACACAGAATCAACATCAACAGAGACAGGTACCATAGGTACTAGTACACCAAATATGGGCAGGGGGTATTTGGGAATAGTTATAAAATCTGTCTTGTCAACCCTTCTTAAAATCAAAGAGTAATTGTGTCATACAGAATGGAAATAGGCTCTGCGGCCCAATATGTCCAAGCCACGGATGATCAGCCATTGAAGCTAGCTCCATTTGCCCATGGCGGTTCCATACCACTCAAAAACTTTCCAATCCATGCACCTGTCCAAATCTCTTTTAAATAATATAATTATTTCTGCCTCAACAAATTCATCTGGATGCTGGCTACATATACCCATCAACCTCTGTGAAAAACATCCCCTCAGATTCTTATTATATCTTTTCCCTCTCACCTTAAAACTATGCCCTCCAGTACGAGATAGCCAACCTGGGTAAAGACTGTTCATTCACACTTCTATTTCCACATGATTTATACCGTTCAATATGATCAACCTTCAGCCCCCTTTAATCCAAGATAAAAAGCAAAGCCTGCCCATCATTTGTGTATAGTTCAGCTCCTTATACTGGTTACATCCTCAAACGTATTGTAATTTTGTTCAAAGTGCAGGCCAGGAATAACAGTAAAACAAACTACCTGAATTCCAAACAACTAGGAATATTAAGAATAGGTAAGGGGCTGTCCCACTGTACGAGGTAATTCAAGAGTTCTCCCGTGTTTAAAAAAAAATCAAACTTGTGGGAAGCACGTAGAATGTACGTAGCGGGTGTGTCAGAGCTCGGACATCACTTAGCGGCTCGTAACATTAACGGCAGGTACTAGGGAAACGCGGTAAGCTCGTGAAGACTTTTCATGTTGAAAAATGTCCATGAGAGCCCCGAGTACCTACGAGCGGATAATTCTCCGAGTTTGAATCAGGAGAAACTCGGGAGAACTCTTGAATTAGCTCGTACATTGGGACAGCCCCTTTAATGACATGTGCAAAAACATTTACAGGCAATTTGTTGATCAGAATTGGCCAGGTAATTCAGATAACTAATGGATAGAGAATGCTAAATCTTAGGGCAGATGCTCAATCAAATTTGCATGCCAACAATTCAATATTTCCAGTTGAGGACTATTACAGTAAACATTGTGCAATAACATGGTGACACTACCCTGCATAACACTGAGAACAACAATACATAAAACAAGTTTTCACGTTTCCTTAGAGACTTCAGAACTCCAAATGTTATCCACACAATTACTCGTTAAATTATTGTTAACATTTCACTCATAAGTTTACTGCTGCACTGTTTTATGAAATAACAAGTTGTCCAATTTACTTTCAATATCCATTGATGTCACATCTTCATTTCATTCTCAGAACGAAACTCACAACCGGCCACTGCATCAACTACATCCACCACGAGCAGTGAAACAACAGGTACTAGGATAATGCAGCACCAGAACTTACTGATGAGATGATGGAAAGAAGTCTTACTTAACACGTGACAGTCAATAATGCAGTTGTAATTGATGACAGAAAAGGGGAGATTGTGGCCTATCATCTGGATGTCAGTTAGAAAAGCAGTCACCATAGTAATCAACCCAATAGTTTCAGAAGCAATACCATGCAAGTAGTCAAATAAGCCAATAATGAAAGTCAGCAATTATTCATTTATTATTTTTTAATCTCGCAGATGCTTCTTTGTTTGGAAAATAGAAGCAGATTCAATGCACCAGCTTCTGCTTAGATAACTGCATGATGCTAATAAAAGTTTCACCATGAGAATGCTGCCATGTATTTTAATTAATATTTATCTGTATATGTGGAGATTCGACAATTTCTTCAACTACAGAAGAAAGCACATCCACAGACCAAAGTACAATGATGACCTCTTATAAAACAGAATCAACATCAACAGAGACAGGTAACATAAACTACAACTTGAACTCCAAATCAGGGCAAGGGAAATTTGGAAATAATGATAAAAATATCTTGTCAACCTTCATTAGACGCGCAGCGCAATTATGTCACACAGAATGAAAGTATTCTCTAAGGCAAAATATGTCCAAGCCACAGGTGATCAGCCATTAAAGCCATTTGACCAATTCCATATCACTCTAACATTATTTCACATCAGTTTAATTTTCACTGCTACACTTTACATACTTTTGGAAACAAAAAGAGTACAATTTCCTTTCAATTATCCATTGATGTCACATCTTCATTTCATTATCATAACCAAGCACAACAACTGCCACTGCATCAACCACATCTGCCATTTGCAGCAAAGCAACAGGTACTAGGAAAATGCAGCACCAGCATTCACTGATCAGACTTTAAAAACATATCTTACTTATCAACACATGACAGGCAATAATGCAGTTGTAATTGATGACAGAAGTAGAATCTTATTGCCTAACGTCTTTAATTCAATTTGAAAAGAAGTCACCAATTTGAGCAACCCTATTGACTAAGTAGGAATACTTTGTAGTTAAATTAGCCAATAATGAAAGTCAGGCAATTATTCATTTATTAGAAAAAGAGTGACAACTGGAGTAGAATTTTGTTGGCCAACATCTGGATTTCGCTTTAAAAAGCAGTCACCATTGTATAGACCTAATAGTTGAAGAAGGAATGTCATACAAGTTGTCGAATAACCCAATAATAACAATCAGGCAATTATTCATTTATCATTTGCAATATCGTGGGTGTTTGTAATGTCTGATGTCCCTGGATGTCCAAACTGACCTTAGTTATTTGTTTTTTAATCTGATGAAGCATATTAACATTATGCATTCATGTAAGTGGTAACTGGTGCGAGTGTAGAAATGTTGCCATGAGATTGCTGCCATGTATTTTAACTGATGTTTCTTTGCATTTTGAAGATTCAACAATTTCTGCAACCACAAAAGAAAGCACATCCACAGACGAAAATACAATGATGACCTCTTCTACAATTGAACCAACATCAACATCAGCAGAGACAGGTACCATAATTTGTACTTGCACTCTAAATCTTTACTTGGGTAATTTGAAAATAATGATAAAACTTGTCTTGTCAACCCTTTTTAGACTATTTGTGTCATACAGAATCAAAATAGTTTCTACAACCCAATATGTCCAAGCTACGGTTGATCAGCCATTGAAGCTAGTTCCACTTGCCGCGGCAGTTTCATATCACTCTAAAACCTCCCAATCCATGCACCTGTCCAAATCTCTTAAATCATATAATTGTTTCTGCCACTTCATCTGGATGCTTGCTCCATATACCCATCACCCTCTGTGAAAAACAACCCCTCAGGTTGTTATTATATATTTTCCTTCTCACCTTAAAACTGTGCCCTCCAGTATTAGATACCCAACCTTAGACAAAGACTCTGTTCATTCAGACTATCAAATGAATGGATAATGCCTAATCTAACCGCAAATGCTCAATCAAATTTGCATGAACAAATTCAATATTTTCAATTGAAGACAAGTACATTAAACATCGTACAATGACACGGTGACAATGCCATAACACAGACAACAAAATTCCATTAATAATTTTTCATGATTCCTAATTATCTTCAGAACTCCAAATGTTATCCACACAATTACTCATTGAATTGGAGTCATACAGTGTGGAAACAAGCCCTTTGGACCAACAAGCCCACACCGGCCAACATGTCCCAATTTCACTAACCCCACCTGCCTATGTTATGAAGGCCCATATCCCTCCAAACCCGTCCTATCTATATACCTGTCAAACAGTTTCTTAAGTGTTGTGATGGTCCCTGCCTCAACTACCTCCTTTGGCAGCTTGTTCCATACATCCACCAACCTTAGTGTGAAAAAGATACCCCTCTGATTTCTATTAAATCTTTTCCCCTTTACCTTAAACCTATGTCATCTGGTCATCAATTCACCTACTCTGGGCAAGAGACTCTGAGCTTCTACCTGATCTATTCCTCTCATGATTTTATACACCTGGCTACATCCTCAAACATATTGAGGGTTTTGTCTAAAGTGCTGGCCAGGAATAACAACAGAAAAACGACCAAGCCAAATTGCAGATAGCTGGGGAAATTTGGACGAGTTCATGACTTGAGCAAAAATGGGTTTACACGTTGTTGATTAGTCAAAGTTAGTCAGTTAATTCATGGCAACTACGGAAAGAGAATGTTAATTCTGACAGGAAGTGCGCAATGGAATTTGCCTACACAAATTCTATATTTTCAGTTGAAAAATACTACATTAAACGATATGCAATTACATGGTGAAATTGGCCAGCATAACACAGATTAAATAATTCCATGAAATAATTTTTCATGGTTCCTAATTTTCATCAGAACTTCAAATATTAATCACGCTGCTATCTGTTGAACCCTTGTGACATTACTTCGCATCAGTTTAATTTTCACTGCTGCAATTTACATGCTTTATGAAAGAAAAAGTGTCCAATTTCCTTTCAATATCCATTGATGTCACATCTTAATTTCATTCTCGGAAACAAGCACAACAACTACAACTGCATTGACTACGTCCGCCATTAGCAGCGAAACAACAGGTACTAGGATAATGCAACACCAGGATTCACTGATCAAACTTTAAAAACATATCTTATATTTCAACACGTGACAATCAATATTACTGTCAGAATTGTTGACAAAAAAAATGTTAACTGAGTAGAATTTTGTCGCCGCACATATGGATTTCACTTGATAACAGAAGTAGAATTATATTCCCTACCATTTAACACACATTGAAAAGCAGTGGCTATTTTAAACAACCCAGTACAGTAAGTCGGAATATCATGAACGTAGTCAAATTAGCCAATAATGAAAGTCAGGCATTAATTCATTTATTTTCCGTTAATATCATGGATGCTTCTTTGTTTGAAAAAGAGCAGCAGATCAAATGCTCCATTTACCACTTACATGATTGCATGATGTCAATATGCATCATTAGATTAAAAAACAAATAATTACAGTCATCTTGGACATCCAAGAACATTTTAGTGTATTTTAACACATTTTTCTGCATATGTGAAGATCCGACAATCACTGCAACTACAGAAGAAAGCTCATCCACAGACCAAAGTACAATGATAACCTCTTATACAACAGAATCAACATCAACAGGGACAGGTACCGTAAATTACAACTTGTACTCTAAATCTGCACAAGTTTAATTTGGAAATAGAGATACAATCTGTCTTGTCAACCTCCTTGAGGCTCAGAGAGTAATTGTGTCATAGAGAATGGCTCAATGTGTGCATGCCATGGACAAACATCCATTGAAGCTAGCTCCATTTGCATCATTTGTGTATAGTGTATAGTTGTGTACAGTGTATACTTGAAACATATTGCAGTTTTGTCCAAAATGCTGGACTGGAATAACAATGGTAAAACAAACTAGCCACATTTCAGAAAAGTAAGGGTATCAGAGAAAAAAAATTACAGGCAGTTGATTGCTCAGAAATGGTCCGTTAATGCTCTAACTATTGGGTAGATAATATTAAAAGTAACTTAGTTATCAACCTGTGACACAAAATAATGCTGTTGTAATTGACAATAAAAAGAGTGATAACTGGAGAAAATATTTGTTGACGGACATCAGGATTTCAGTTTGAAAAGCAGTCACCATTGTAATAAACCCAATAATTTAAGTAGGAATGTCATACAAGTAATCAAATAACCCAAAAATAAAAATCAGGCAAGTATTTGTTCATCAATTGTAATATCATAGATGCTTCATTGTTTGGGGGTTAATATGCATCATCATATAAAAAAACAAATAATTAAAGTCAGCTTGGACATCCAGGGACATTTTACATGTGTAGAAATGTCACCATGAGAGTGCTGTCATGTATTTTAACTGATATTTCTCTGCATATGTGAAGATTTGACAATCTCTGAACCCACAGAAGACAGCACAGCCACAGACGAAAGTGCCACGATGGCCTCTTATACAACATAATCACCATCAACTGTGAAAAGTACCATAAATCACATCTAGTACACCGATTTTGCACAGGGGAAATTTGGAAATAATGATAAAACTTATCTTCTCAACCCCTCTTAGACTCGGAGCGTAATTGTGTCGTACTGAATGGAAATAAGTACTCAAGGCCAAATATGTCCAAGCCACGAATGATCAGCCATTGAAGCTAGCTCCATTTGCCCACGGGCGTTCCACATCACTCTAACACTTTACATTCGATACACCTGTCCAAATCTCTTTTAAATCATATTATTGCTCCTGGCTCAACCACTTCATCTGGATGCTTGCTCCATATACCCATCACCCTGTGTGAAAAAGATCAGTTAATCCAATTAATTAAAGGTAACTACAGAAAGAGAATGTTAAATCTAACAGGAAATGCTCAATCCAATCTGCATGCACAAATTCTATATTTTCAGTTCAAGACTACTAGATTAAACATTGTGCAATAACATGGTGACAATGCCATGCATAAAGGGGCTGTCCCACGTGGGCGTCCTAATTGGCGAGTTTATAAGAGTTTGAAATAATGACATGTTGAAGACCTCTTTCAACTTTGTAAAAGACCTCCTTCGACCTCCTTCAATTATGTTGGAGACCAGCTTCGACTAGCTACCTCTAGCTACGACTAACTGGGAGAATTGGACACCGAATAGTGGAGTGTGAAGAGGACCTCCTTCGATCTCCTTCGACCTCCCTTCGACTATGATGAAGACTATCTATGATTACCTTCGACTACCCTCGATTATCTACGACTAACAAGCCGACCAACTACGACCTACTACGACTAAACCTATGAGTAAAAAATTTTCGATTTTTTCCCACGGCAACCTTTTTTTTACTCGCGGGCATTTTTTAACACATTGAAAAAAACTCTGTGACCTAGCTGTGGCCTCAAGTGCACGGAGACCACTCTCGAGCATGAAGGAGAGTTAAAAAGACCTCCTACTACCTCATGTCGACCATGCTGCGAGTATGAGTCGAGGGCAAACTCGCCAGAACCCGTGGATGAGGTCGCCCAAGTGGGACAGCCCCTTTACACAAATTTTAAAATTCCATGAAATCACTGTTCATGATTCCTAATTTTTATCAGAACTCCAATGCAATTGTTCATTGGATTCTTGGTAACATTACTTCTCATCAGTTTAATTTTCAATGCTGCAGTTTACATGTTTTGTGAAACAATATGTACAATTTCCATTTCCATTTACATGCTTTAAGAGTACAATTTCCTTTCAATTATCTATTATAGTAATATTTTCACTTAATTGACAGAACCTAGCACAACTGCCACTGCATCGACTACGTCCACCACTAGCAGCCAAAAAACAGGTACTAGGATGAGGGTACACAAAAGGCTGGAGAAACTCAGCGGGTGCAGCAGCATCTAAGGAGCGAAGGAGATAGGCGACCTTTCGGGTCGAGACCCTTCTTCAGAGTGGTCAGGGATCAGGGAAATGAGAGATATAGATGGTGATGTGGAGAGATAAAGAACAATGAATGAAAGATATGCAAAAAAGTATCGATGATAAAGGGAACAAGCCATTGTAAGCTGTTTGTGGTGTGAAAATGAGAAGCCATTTCATTTCCCACGGCAAGGAAGCTAGTGCGACTAGGGTGGGGTAGAGAGATAGGGCGAGAGGGAATGCCTGGGCCCGAGGGCTGAGGCAGAGGTGGGAAGGGGAGGAGACAGCAAGGGACAACAGAATTGATAAAATTCATTTTTCAAGCCCAGAGGATGCAGACTCCCCAAGCGGAATATGAGGTGCTGTTTCTCCAACTTGCGGTGTTGCTCACTCTGGCCGTGGAGGAGGTCGGATACGGAATGGGAGGGGGAGTTGAAGTGCTGAGCCATCGGGAGGTTGGCTTGGTTATTGCGGACCGCTTGGTCTCACCGATATAGATCATCTGGCATCTGGAGCAGCGGATGCAGTAGATGAGGTTGGAGGAGGTGGCTCTGTCGGACCTGGAAGGACTGCTTGGGTCCCTGAAAGGAGTGGAGGGGGGAGGTGAAGGGACAAGTGTAGCATTTCTTGCCGTTGCAAAGGAAAGTGCCCGGGGAAGGGGTATAGCGGGAGGGTAGGGAAGAATTGACAAGGGAGTTGCGGAGGGAGCGGTCTTTTCGGAAGGCAGACAGGGGGGGAGATGTGAAGATGTGGCGAGTGGAGGGGTCACGTTGGAGGTGGCGAAACTGGCAGAGGACTATGTGTTGTATTTGCCGGCTGGTGGGGTGAAAGGTGAGGACCAGGCGGACTCTGCCCTTTTGCGAGTGGGGGAATGGGGAGAGAGGGCAGTGTTGCGGGGTATGGAGGAGACCCTGGTGCGAGCCTCATCTATAGTGGGGGAGGGGAATCCCCGTTCTCTGAAGAATGAGGCCATTTGTGATGACCTGGTGTGGAACACCTCATCCTGGGAGCAGATGTGGCGTAGACGGAGGAATTGAGAATAAGGGATGGAGTCCTTACAGGAAGCAGGGTGGGAGGAAGAGTAGTCCAGGTAGCTGTGGGAGTCAGTTTGTTTGTAGTGGATGTCGGTCAGGAGTGTATCACTTGCAATAGAGATGGTGAGGTCAAGGAATGGTAGGGAAATGTCGGAAATGGTCCAAGTGTATTTGATTAATCCCCGTTCTCTGATGTACTAGGTCTGTACGAGGTACTAGGATGATGCAGCACCAGCATTCACTGATCAGAATTTAAAACCATATCTTACTTATCAACACGTGCCAATCATTAATGCAGTTGTAATTGATGACAGAAATTGTATTTTATTGCCTAACATCTTTCACTTTGAAAAGCAGTCACCATTTTAAACAACCTAATAGATTAAGTAGGAATATCATGCAAGTAGTCAAATAAGCCAATAATGAAAATCAGGAAGTTATTCAATTATTATTCGTTAATATTTGGGATGCTTCTTTATTTGAAAAATAGCAGCAGGTCAAATGCTCCAGTTACTAGTTACATGATTGCATTTTGTCAATATGCAATGTCCGATTAAAAAACAAATAATAAGTAATCTTTGACTTCTACTTTCAATATCCATTGATATCACATCTTCATTTCATTCTCAGAACCAAGCACAACAACAGCCATTGCATTGACTACGTCCGCCACTAGCAGCGAAACAACAGGTACAAGGATATTGCAGCACCAGGATTCACTGAAGAGATGTAGAAAGATTTCTTTCTAACATCTCATCAGCCTTTCTAACATCTCTGACAGTAAATATCCCATAATGGTCAATAATGCTGTTGTAATTGATGACAGAAAAGGAGAGATTGTTGCCTATCATCTCGATGTGAGTTAGAAAAACAGTCACCATTGTAATCAACCCAATAGTTTCAGTAGCAATGCCATGCAAGTAGTCAAATAAGCCAATAATGAAAGACAAGCAATTATTCACTTATTATTTGTTAATATTATTGATGCTTCTCTGTTTGGAAAATAGCAGCATATTCCATGCACCAGTTACTACTTACATGACTGCATGTTGCTAATAAAAATGTAGCCATCGGAGTGTTGACGTGTATTTTAACTGATATTTCTCTGCATATGTGAAGATTCAACAATTTCTGCAACCACGGATGAAAGATCACACACAGACCAAAGTACAATTATGACCCCTTATACAACAGAGTCAACATCAACAGAGACAGGTACCATAAATTTCAACTTTAGTTGAGTTTAGTTTAGAGCTGCAGCACGGAAACAGGACAAAGTTCAATGATGACCAATTACCACATTTATAATTGCATGATGTCACTATGTATAATCAGATTAAAACAATCAAATAACTAAATCAGCTTGGAATTCCAGGGACATTTACAAGTTTTACAAGTGCAGTCATGGGAGTGCTGCCATGTATTTTAACCGATATTTCTCTGCATATGTGAATATTCAACAATTTCTGCAAGCACAGAGGAAAGCACATCCACAGACCAAAGTACAATGATGACCTCTTATACAACAGAATCAACATCAACAGAGACATGTACCATAGGTACTAGTACACCAAATCTGGGCAGGAGGTATTAGGGAATAATGATAAAATAGAAAGATTAAACGAGAACTTACCAGTTCGAAGTTTGATCGTTATTTTATGAGGAGTAACGATGAGGGATTACGTGAAGAAGCCTCGCCTGGTGCTGGAACGGCATACTTCAAAGCAGCGGCATGAAAAACACAGAACATAATAGCCGGAGTAAGATAGTAAGGCTCAACATAGATTTAGAACTACCAGATGATCATTTATTTTATGAGGGTCGGGAGTGGAGGGCACGTAATCCCTCATCGTTACTCCTCATAAAATAACGATCAAACTTCGAACTGGTAAGTTCTCATTTAATCTTACTATTTTACTTCGGAGTCACGTGAGTGACTACGTGAAGATTTTGAAGCTTTCTGTGTTTTTCATGTCGTAGACTCCTTCCATACGACACTCTGGCTCACACAACATAGTAATGAGCAAAATAACACATTTTTTCCCCCAAACATTGCCTCAAGTTATGCGATAAATTATTTCACATTATAAAAGAATAAAAGTAATGCCCTTTCTATTAAAAGGCAAGTTTATCACAAAATATCAATTGATATATATAATTTGATGGTATGAACAAAGCAACAATTATAGAGAACCCAACACTCCATGTCCAATCGTGACACAATGACTGATTTAATTTAATTTAATATTTATTTTACACCCTCCTGTGGCCTTGCATCTTTGCTCGAACGACTCATCCTGTGCCATTCCTGTGAATGTATCTACCTCCTTAACAGAGTAATTTTCCACATTTCAGTATCTAGTTCCACTGAGTGTTATTCAATGTTTAACCATCTAGAATACATTTCTCTAGAACCATCAGTTTTACTGAACGTAATGTGGTTTTTTGTGTGTAATAAATAGTGCTGTCTCATTACCACAGAGACTCTTAGTTACTTTAACATATTTCATCAATGTTCACACACACACACAATTTAAGGCCGACAGGATATGCTTATAGGTTTACCTTGGTTCCAGCTCTTCTTGGTCTGCTTTGTTTGGTAAATTCATAAACATATATGATAATGTAATCTGTATCCACATATAATTATAACGTAATATTTACAATATTTGCACTCTTATCTTGATACTAAAGTCATCAGTATTATAACTTTCAATGTTAACTTTTTTGAATCATTGATAGAACTGGAGACCATTGCCTAAGGCAATTCAGGACTATATTGATCTACAGACTTATGTATTGCAATTTTGGACAGATTATATATACACATATACATATATATACTTATATTTATATCTACATATATATCCCTTTTCATATCGGGATTTTACGAATGAACCTGATAACTTCTTGGTTAGTATATTGTCCGTAAATAGGACGAAAACACTCTGAGCCCTATTATTGGCACTATCAATTAGATACTCAGAAAAAATGCAATCCACAAGAACTCACATATATCTAATATGACAAATAATTTTACTGTATACACAGACTTCCAATTTCTTATAAAATATTGTTGTTGTTTTTTTTTTCCTCTGCAAATTGCAGGTATAACGCTTCCTTATACATCATTATTTTATTGTTATGTTGTTATATTAGTTGAACAT
Organism: Okamejei kenojei; assembly: GCA_035221665.1. Lineage (NCBI taxonomy): Eukaryota > Metazoa > Chordata > Chondrichthyes > Rajiformes > Rajidae > Okamejei > Okamejei kenojei. The sequence goes on along the minus strand of CM069144.1, from coordinate 60,857,685 downwards.
TCATAGACTTCTTTGACCATTAAACTATTGTAATGGTCTGATCAACCTGCAGATACTCAATTCATATTTTCATATTATGGATGCCTTTGTACAACAATAAATTACTGCAACTATGAATCATCACAAGTGGTTCAACATCACTCAATATTTATGAAAACCATGAAGGATCCGTTGTAGACCACCAAAATGCGTCTGACAGTGTTTTGCTATATTTTCATCAGACACTGCCCTATCAGACAAAAATGAGGAACATAAAAACCCATTTTTCCTCATGTAATTGAGAGAAAAGCATCCACCTTTCCTGTTCTTGGTTTTACCCACGAGAATATTTGAAAAATTGGTTATTTAATCTGTATACAACCAGATTAATTGTAAGTAATTCATATTAATGACTATGTATTTTCTCCCCTTAATGTGTAGTCTGTGATAAACATTGTCTCTTTCTTAGAGATAAACAGCTGGACTAAACATTTTAGAATATGCCACATCTGTTTACTCAGATAATCACATGATTATTATTTTACTTATCTTATGTGATTTAATATACGCCACATCCGTGGTATTGTACACCTTGTTATGACCTGGACACTTCCATAATAGAACAATCGATATTTTAATCCATAATTCTATAATTATAACTCAATAATTAATACAAATGTTTGCAGAATTTCTTAGGACAATTCATTTGCATTTACCTGGTATTATTGTCCGTAGTCCCAACAAAGAAACGTATCAATTATCTTTATAACCATATAACCATATAACAATTACAGCACGGAGACAGGCCCTCTCGGCCCTTCCAGTCCGTGCCGACCATTTGTTTTCCCCTAGTCCCATCTACCTGAACTCAGACCATACCCCTCCATTCCCTTCACGTCCATATACCTATCCACTTTACTTTTAAATGTTAAAATCGATCCTGCCTCCACCACCTCTGCTGGAAGCTCATTCCACACAGCCACCACCCTCTGAGTAAAGAAGTTCCCCCTCACGTTACCCCTAAACTTCTGTCCCTTAATTCTCATGTCATGCCCTCTTGTTTGAATCTTCCCTACTCTCAATGGGAAAAAGCGTATCCACGTCAACTCTGTCTATCCCTTTCATCATTTTAAAGACCTCAATCAAGTCCCCCCATAACCTTCTGCGCTCCAAAGAATAAAGACCTAACTTGTTCAACCTTTCTCTGTAACATAGTTGCTGGGAACCCTGGCAACATTCTAGTAAATCTCCTCTGTACTCTCTCTATTTTGTTTGACATCCTTCCTATAACTAGGCGACCAAAATTGTACACCATACTCCAGAATTGGTCTTACCAATGCCTTGTACAATTTTAACATTACTTCCCTACTCCTATATTCAATGCTCTGATTTATAAAGGCCAGCACACCAAAGGCTTTCTTTACCACCCTATCTACATGCGATTCCACCTTCAGGGAACTATGCACAGTTATTACCTAGATCCCTCTGTTCCACAGCATTCCTCAATTCCCTACCATTTACCATGTACGTCCTATTTTGATTTGTCCTGCCAAGATGTAGCACTTCACACTTATCAGCATTAAACTCCATCTGCCATCTTTCAGCCCACTTTTCCAAATGGCCCAAATCTCTCTGTAGACTTTGAGAATCTACTTCATTATCCACAATACCACCTATCTTAGTATCATCTGCATACTTACTTATCCAATTTTCCACGCCATCATCCAGATCATTGATGTACATGACAAACAACAGTGGACCCAACACAGATCCCTGAGGCACCCCACTGGTCACCGCTTCCAACCTGACAAACAGCCATCCACCATCTCTGACATCTCCCATTCAGCCACTGTTGAATCCATCTTGCTACTCCGCCATTAACACCCAAAGATTGAACCTTCTGAACCAACCTTCCATGGGGAACCTTGTCAAGGCCTTACTGAAATCCATATAGACAACATCCACTGCTTTACCCTCATCAATTTCCCTAGTTACCGCTTCAAAAAATTCAAGAAGGTTTGTCAAACATGACCTTCCAGGCACAAATCCATGTTGACTGTTCCTGATCAGACCCTGTTTATCCAGATGCTTATATATATTATCTCTAAGTATCCTTTCCATTAATTTGCCCACCACTGACGTCAAACTAATAGGTCTATAATTGCTAGGTTTATTCTTTGAACCCTTTTTAAACAATGGAACAACATGCGCAGTACGCCAATCCTCCGGCACTATTCCCGTTTCTAATGACATTTGAAATATTTCTGTCATAGCTCCTGCTATTTCTACACTAACTTCCCTCAATGTCCTAGGGAATATCCTGTCAGGACCTGGAGACTTATCCACCTTTATATTTTTCAAAAGTGTCAGTACTTCCTCCTCTTTGAATCTCATAGTTTCCATAGCTACTCTACTTTTTTTCCCTTACCTCACAGAGTTCAATATCCTTCTCCTTGGTGAATACCGAAGAAAAGAAATTGTTCAATATCTCCCCCATCTCTTTTGGCTCTGCAGATAGCTGTCCATTCTGGTTCTCTAATGGTCCAATTTTATCCCTCGTTATCCTTTTGCTATTAATATCGCTGTAGAAACCCTTTGGATTTACTTTCACCTTTCTTGCCAAAGCAACCTCATATCTTCTTTTAGCTTTCCTAATTTATTTCTTAAGATTCTTTTTACATTCTTTATACTCCTCTAGCACCTCATTTACTCCATGCCTCCTATAATTATTGTAGATATCTCTCTTTTTTCGAAACAAGTGTCTAATTTCCCTTGAAAACCATGGCTCTTTCCAATTTTTACTATTTCCTTTCAACCTAACAGGGACATAAAGATTCTGTACTCTTACAATTTCCCCTTTAAATGTCCTCCATTTCTCTTCTACATCCTTCCCATGAAACAAAGTGTCCCAATTCACTCCTTTAAAATCCTCACGCATTCCCTCAAAGTTAGCCTTTCTCCAATCAAAAATCTCCACTCTAGGTCCTGTTCTGACTCGCTCCATAATTATATTGAAACTAATGGTATTGTGATCACTGGTCCCGAAGTGCTCACCAACGCATACCTCCGTCACCTGTCGTGCCTCATTTCCTAACAGGAGGTCCAGCACTGCCTCTTCTCTGGTCGGTACCTCTATGTACTGCTGCAAAAAACTATCCTGCACACATTTTACAAACTCCAAACCATCCAGCCCATTTACAGAATGTGTTTCCCAGTCTATTTTTGGGAAATTGAAATCTCCCACAATCACTACCTTGTGCTTACTACTAATATCTGCTATCTCCTTACATATTTGCTCTTCCAATTCTCGCTCCCCATTTGGCGGTCTATAGTACACCCCTAAAAGTGTTGCTACGCCGTTCCCACTTCTCAGTTCCACCCAAATAGCCTCCCTAGACGAACCCTCTAATCTATCCTGCCAAAGCACTGCCGTAATATCCTCTCTGACAAGCAATGCAACACCTCCACCTCTGGTCCCTCCAATTCTATCACCCCGGAAGCAACGAAATCCTGGAATATTTAGTTTCCAATCACAGCCCTCCTGCAACCATGTTTCACTGATTGCCACAACATCATATTTCCAGGTGTCAATCCAGGCTCTAAGTTCATCCACCTTACTTACAATGCTCCTAGCATTAAAATATGCACATTTTATAAACCCACCATACTTTATTCTCTGTCTATTATCTTTTTCATCTGTTTCGCCTACATTTTGGGTCCGAGTGCTTCCCTTCTCTACCTCTTGCCCCACACCCTGTCCCCTAGCCCCCTCTACCCGAGTCCCTCCCCCCAGCCTTTCTAGTTTAAAGTCTCCCCAGTAGCCTTTGCAAATCTGCCTGCCAGGATATTGGTCCCCTTCATGTTCAAGTGCAACCCGTCCTCTGCGTACAGATCATGCCTTCCCCAAAAGAGGTCCCAGTGATCAAGAAACTTGAATCGCTGCCCACTGCACCAGTCCCTCAGCCACGCATTTAGCCTCCACCTCATTTCATTCCTACTCTCACTGTCACGCGGCACAGGCAGTAATCCTGAAATCGTTACCCTAAGAATAGATAATATTTTTATCTTACCCAAATATTCACAGAAACTGTCCATCATCTGTTAATACTTGCTTCAGCTTGCAACAGCTGCTAAGCTTATAGTTGAAGCAACTTGTGAACCCCTTCTTTTTTTTTTTTTTAATCCGTTACTTTAATAATGATAATGTATCATTTGGTATTTGTATAAGCCTCTCACAAAGGCATACATATTCTTATAATCTTCTGTATTTCTTCTTTTGGAGCTTTATTACTCTTACCTAGGCTCCTTTTCTAATGGAGGGACAAAGTATGTCAACAAAACCATAAGACATATTTGTATCATGGAACAATTTTCCCCCTCTTATGGTGCTGAATTACTCCTAAATAGTAATTTATGAATATTTATGAATGCCTAAAACATAGGCTTTATGTGATGGGTCAAGTATTTGCCTTTCAACAGACTTGTAATTGCAGCACTAATTTGCAGCTGACTCTAATTTAAATGTGATCAAGATAACCATGACCATGTCCTCATTAGTGCAAGTGCTGATTTTATCAGTGCAATTGTTCTTCCAGTATTCTGTTTAACAGCCTTAAACTGGATTTAATCCTTTAGACAATGTTTTCACTTGCACTGCTTGACCCATTTTAATTAATTTCAAGCACCTATAATATTTGATTAACACTTTGTTAATAACAACTGTATTTCAATGTTGAAGATGTTCCATTTTAATAAAATGTTCTTACACTGTGAAAGTGTATATAAAACGATATTTTGTATGGTTTATATCATCACATCTGTACACTGAGGTAATTTATAATATATATATGTACGTACCCCTTGTTTATTGGAGTTACTTTTGGGTGCAAACCTAAAATCAAATTTTTTACGTTTTCTTATACAGGTGAACCAATCCTTTCTAATTTTTTGTAGTCCTTAGTTATATTAAATTAATGATCATAATACACCTGTAATCCCCCACAATTGGAGATTTCATGAATTTATTTTGTAACAGTTGTTTGCACCTCTTCCACATACTTCAGGCCTTCTTTTCCCAATTACATGGGTTCGGATAAGGCTATGTTTGATTATGTTTATATATCATACTTCTGCCTTAGTTTTGATCCATTATCAAAATCTTTATATTGGATCATAATTTCCCCCCCCCCCCCCCCCCCCCCCCAAAGTTTAAAGACCAATAGTCTGTTCTTTTATAATCAATACTTTGAATAATCATAAGGCAGGTTTTATTCCATAATAATCAGGATTTTAACATAACCTGAATTGATCTGCAAATCTGGAGTGCAGATTTGGTCCCTAAATATTATATATTTCTTCCCAATGAGCTCCACAAACTGATGGCAATTAATTTTCTTTTAAATGTATTGGTTATTTTGCACAATATTTTATTTGTTTTCCATTGACTGGAAATGCCATTCACCAGTTTGAAATATTTTAAAATCGTATTTCCTTATATCTCATCTAATTGAGACATGGATATCATAGCCGGATTCACCGTTGATATCTTTATAACTTAAATTTTTATCATATTCTCCTGTTTCACTATAACAGCTTTGCTGAGGCCAAATTTTTTTTTTTTTTTTTTCATATTTATTTTTCATGGTCTCACTCATACATTCAGGTATCAAACCTAGTACACTTATATATATATATATATATATTTTTTTTTTTATTTTTTTATTTTATTTTGTGCTGAAGTGTACTTAAAATAAAACATAAAAAGTTTTATTATTATTCTGCTGTTTTAATCATAACAGCTTTAGTGAGAGACCAATTAATTTTTGTTTTCCATGGTTATTTTCCACTTCTTATTCAGGTGTTGTACTTACACCTATATCTCTCTATATATATATATATATATCTCTATATATATCTCTATATATATATATATATATATATATATATATATAATATATATATTATATATATATATATATATATATATATATATATATATATATATATATATATATATATATATATATATATATATATATATATATAGAGATATACATATATATACACACATATATATATATATATATATATACACACACACACATATATATATATAATATTATATATATATATATATATATATATATATATATATATATATATACACACACATATATATATATATATATATATATATTTATATATATATATTTTTATATATTTATATATATATATATTTTTTCTTTTTTCTTTTTTACTGGTGCTGTGGTGGGTACTTCATGACAAGCCACCACTATCAGTGCATTTTTAGGGTCAGTTTTCCATTTTATTTTTACTGCCCTTATTACTCCTGAGTTTTTCCTCAAGGAGACTACCTTCAAATCTCTGAGGTAGATATTCCCACCATAATTCATCATATATATTAATATATGAAACCCCTTTAGAGTAGGTTAGGGAATGTTTTTGGGCCTTTTAACCCTTTTTGGCTTGAATTCTTTATTTACTTTATTTTTGGAATCTTTTTTTTTCCATTATTTTTTCATGCCATAACCTTTTTTAGTCTGAAAGCCTTTTATTAAATTTTTTTAAATTATTGCCTTTCTGACTTTATAAAATTCCCCCCCCCCCCCCCCCCGTTCCAAAAGTTTGTGGAGCGAATAAAAATCTTTCTAACGTAATTTTGACGGCCACCGGTATCGGAACCGGCTCCGTAATCTCCCGTTCCGATCGCTCCCCTTAGGACGTTCTTTTTTAAAACTCCGTTGTTTTTCAATTTATTTTTTACTTTTAAATTAGTTTTAAATTCTGGTATTCAGTACCAGCCACGGAGTTTTTAGACCCTGAAAGTGATTTTCCCCCATGCACTTACCTGCGGGCCCGTACCTACCGCTGTCGAGGAGCTGCCTCTGCAGCTCTTGCTCTGCCGTCAGCGTCGACGTAATGCCGTTCCAGCGCCAGGCGGGGGTTCTTCACGTAGTCACTCACGTGACTCCGAAGTAAAATCTGTCTTGTCAACCCTTCTTAAAATCAAAGAGTAATTGTGTCATACAGAATGGAAATAGGCTCTGCGGCCCAATATTTCCAAGCCACGGATGATCAGCCACTGAAGCTAGCTCCATTTGTCCATGGCGGTTCCATACCACTCAAAAACTTTCCAATCCATGCACCTGTCCAAATCTCTTTTAAATAATATAATTATTTCTGCCTCAAACACTTCATCTCGATGCTGGCTCCATATACCCATCACCCTCTTTGGAAAACATCCCCTCAGATTCTTATTATATCTTTTCCCTCTCACCTTAAAACTATGCCTTCCAGTACGAGATAGCCAACCTGGGTAAAGACTGTGCATTCACACTTCTATTTCCACATGATTTATACTGTTCAATATGATCAACCTTCAGCCCCCTTTAATCCAATAAATAAAGTAAAGTCTGCCCATCATTTGTGTATAGTTCAGCTCCTTATACTGGTTACATCCTCAAACGAATTGCAGTTTTGTTCAATGTGCAGGCCAGGAATAACAGTAAAACAAACTACCTGAATTCCAAACAATTAGGAATATTAAGAATAGTTAAGGGGCTGTCCCGCTGTACGAGGTAATTCAAGAGTCCTCCCGCGTTTAAAAAAAAATTCAAACTCGTGGGAAGCACGTAAAATGCACGTAGTGGGTATGTCGGAGCTCGAGACATCTCTTAGCGGCTCGTAACAATATGAGGTCATTTCACTCATTAGTTTACTGCTGCACTATTTTATGAAATAACAAGTTGTCCAATTTACTTTCAATATCCATTGATGTCACATCTTCATTTCATTCTCAGAACGAAACTCACAACCGGCCACTGCATCAACTACATCCACCACGAGCAGTGAAACAACAGGTACTAGGATAATGCAGCACCAGAACTCACTGATGAGATGATGAAAAGAAGTCTTACTTAACACCTGACAGTCAATAATGCAGTTGTAATTGATGACAGAAAAGGAGAGATTGTGGCCTATCATCTGGATGTCAGTTAGAAAAGCAGTCACTATAGTAATCAACCCAATAGTTTCAGAAGCAATACCATGCAAGTAGTCAAATAAACCAATAATGAAAGTCAGCAATTATTCATTTATTATTTGTTAATCTCGCAGATGGTTCTTTGTTTGGAAAATAGCAGCAGATTCAATGCACCAGCTTCTGCTTAGATAACTGCATGATGCTAATAAAAGTTTTGCCATGAGAATGCTGCCATGTTTTTTAATTAATATTTCTCTGTATATGTGAAGATTCGACAATTTCTTCATCCACAGAAGAATGCACATCCACAGACCAAAGTACAATGATGACCTCTTATACAACAGAGTCAACATCAACAGAGACAGGTAACATAAACTACAACTTGAACTCCAAATCGGAGCAAGGGAAATTTAGAAATAATGATAAAAATGTCTTGTCAACCTTCATTAGACGCGCAGCGCAATTATGTCACACAGAATGAAAGTATTCTCTAAGGCAAAATATGTCCAAGCCACAGGTGATCAGCCATTAAAGCCATTTGACCAATTCCATATCACTCTAACATTATTTCACATCAGTTTAATTTTCATTGCTACACTTTACATACTTTTGGGAACAAAAAGAATACAATTTCCTTTCAATTATCCATTGATGTCACATCTTCATTTCATTATCATAAGCAAGCACAACAACTGCCACTGCATCAACCACATCTGCCATTTGCAGCAAAACAACAGGTACTAGGAAAATGCAGCACCAGCATTCACTGATCAGACTTTAAAAACATATCTTACTTATCAACACTTGACAGGCAATAATGCAGTTGTAATTGATGACAGAAGTAGAATCTTATTGCCTAACGTCTTTAATTACATTTGAAGAGCAGTTATCAATTTAAGCAACCTTACACATTAAGTAGGAATACTTTGAAGTAGTTAGTAAGCCAATAATGAAAGTCAGGCAATTATTCATTTATTATTTGTTAATATCGTGGATGCATCTTTGTTTGAAAATTAGCAGCAGATCAAATGCTCCAGTTACAACTTACATGATTGCATGATGTCAATATGCATCATCAGATTAAAAAAAACGAAAAATAATGTCAGCTTGAACTTCCAAGGACATTTTAGTGTATTTTAACTGATATATTTCTCTGCATAAGTGAAGAGTCTCGCCTAAAAAGTCGCCTAAGTGGGGCAGGCCCTCAAGGGTATTAGGAAGAGTTAATGACATGCAAAATAAAATTACAGGCAGTTGATTAGTCAGAAATGGGCAGTTAATTTAAGTAACTATTGGATAGAGAATATTAAAAGTACCTTATTATCAACACATGACAATCAATAATGCTGTTACAATTGATGGCAAGAAAAGAGTGACAACTGGAGTAGAATTTTGTTGGCCAACATCTGGATTTCACTTTAAAAAGCAGTCACCATTGTTTTGACCCAATAGTTGAAGAAGGAATGTCATACAAGTTGTCAAATAACCCAATAATAACAATCAGGCAATTATTCATTTATCATTTGCAATATCATGGGTGTTTGTAATGTCTGATGTCCCTGGATGTCCAAACTGACTTTAGTTATTTGTTTTTTATCTGATGATGCTTATTAACATTATGCATTCATGTAAGTGGTAACTGTGGCGAGTGTAGAAATGTTGCCATGAGATTGCTGCCATGTATTTTAACTGATATTTCTCTGCATATTGAAGATTCAACAATTTCTGCAAACACAGAAGACGGCACATCCACAGATGAAAGTACAACGATGACCTCTTCTACAATTGAATCAACATCAACATCAGCAGAGACATGTACCATAATTTGTACTTGCAGTCAAAATATTTGCTTGGGTAATTTGGAAATAATGATGAAACTTGTCTTGTCAACCCTTTTTAGACTATTTGTGTTATACAGAATCAAAATAGATTCTACGACACAATATGTCCAACCCACGGTTGATCAGCCATTGAAGCTAGTTCCATTTGCCGCGTCAGTTTCAGATCACTCTCAAACTTACCAATCCATGCACCTGTCTAAATCTCTTAAATAATATAATTGTTTCTGCCTCAACCACTTCATCTGCATGCTTGCTCCACATACCCATCACCCTCTGTGAAAAACAACCCCTCAGGTTATTATATATTTTCCCTCTCACCTTAAAACTGTGCACTCCAGTACTAGATACCCAACCCTAGATAAAGACTCTATTCATTCACACTATCAAACGAATGGATGATGCCTAATCTAACGGCAAATGCTCAGTCAAATTTGAATGCACAAATTCAATATTTTCAATTGAAGACTAGTACATTAAACATCGTACACAGTGACAATGCCATAACACAGACAAAATGTGAAGATAATGATTCCTAATTATCTTCAGAACTCCAAATATTATTCACACAATTACTCATTGAATTGGAGTCACACAGTGTGGAAACAAGCCCTTTGGCCCAACAAGCCCACACCGGCCAACAAGTCCCAATTTCACTAACCCCACCTGCCTATGTTTGGAAGGCCCATATCCCTCCAAACCTGTCCTATCTATATACCTGTCAAACAGTTTCTTAAGCGTTGTGATGGTCCCTGCCTCAACTACCTCCTTTGGCAGCTTGTTCCATACATCCACCACCCTTAGTGTGAAAAAGATACCCCACTGATTTCTATTAACTCTTTTCTTCTTTACCATAAACCTACGTCATCTGGTCATCAATTCCCCTACTCTGGGTAAGAGACTCTGAGCTTCTACCTGATCTATTCCTCTCATGATTTTATACACCTGGCTACATCCTCAAACATATTGAGGGTTTTGTCTAAAGTGCTGGCCAGGAATAACAACAGAAAAACGACCAAGCCAAATTGCAGATAGCTGGGGAAATTTGGACGAGTTCATGACTTGAGCAAAAATGGGTTTACACATTGTTGATTAGTCAAAGTTGGTCAGTTAATTCATGGCAACTACAGAAAGAGAATGTTAATTCTGACAGGAAGTGCTCAATGGAATTTGCCTTCACAAATTCTATATTTTCAGTTGAAGAATACTACATTAAACGATATGCAATTACATGGTGACATTGGCCAGCATAATACAGATTAAATAATTCCATGAAATAATTTTTCATGGTTCCTAATTATCATCAGAACCCCAAATATTAATCACGCTGCTATCTGTTGAATCCTTGGTGACATTACTTCGCATCAGTTTAATTTTCACTGCTGCAATTTACATGCTTTATGAAAGAAAAAGTGTCCAATTTCCTTTCAATATCCATTGATGTCACATCTTAATTTAATTCTTGGAAACAAGCACAACAACTGCAACTGCATTGACTACGTCCGCCATTAGCAGCGAAACAACAGGTACTAGGATAATGCAACAGCAGGATTCACTGATCAAACTTTAAAAACATATCTTATATTTCAACACGTGACAATCAATATTACTGTCAGAATTGATGACAAAAAAAATGTTAACTGAGTAGAATTTTGTCGCCGAACATCTGAATTTCACTTGATTACAGAAGAAGAATTTTATTCCATACCATTTAACTCACTTTGAAAAGCAGTGGCTATTTTAAACAACCCAGTACAGTAAGTCGGAATATCATGAACGTAGTCAAATAAGCCAAAAATGAAAGTCAGGCATTAATTCATTTATTTTCCGTTAATATCATGGATGCTTCTTTGTTTGAAAAAGAGCAGCAGATCAAATGCTCCATTTACCACTTACATGATTGCATGATGTCAATATGCATCATTAGATTAAAAAACAAATAATTACAGTCATCTAGGACATCCAAGAACATTTTAGTGTATTTTAACACATTTTTCTGCATATGTGAAGATCCGACAATCACTGCACTGCATCCACAGACCAACGTACAATGATAACCTCTTGTACAACAGAATCAACATCAACAGAGACAGGTACCATAAATTTCAAATTTAGTTGAGTTTAGTTTAGAGCTGCATCACGGAAACAGGCCAATGTTCAATGATGACCAGTTACCACATATATAATTGCATGGTCACTATGTATAATCAGATATAAAAAAATCAAATAACTAAATCAGCTTGGACTTCCTGGGACATTTACAAGTGTTACAAGTGCAGTCATGGGAGTGCTGCCATGTATTTTAACCGATATTTATCTGCATATGTGAATATTCAACAATTTCTGCAAGCACAGAGGAAAGCACATCCACAGACCAAAGTACAATGATGACCTTTTATACAACAGAATCAATATCAACAGAGACAGGTACCATAGGTACTAGTACACCAAATCTGGGCAGGGTGTATTTGGGAATAATGATAAAATCTGTCTTGTCAACCCTTCTTAAAATCAAAGAGTAATTGTGTCATACAGAATGGAAATAGGCTCTCTGGCCCAATATGTCTAAACGACGGATGATCAGCCATTGAAGCTAGCTCCATTTGTCCATGGCGGTTCCATACCACTCAAAAACTTTCCAAACCATGCACCTGTCCAAATCTCTTTTAAATAACATAATTATTTCTGACTCGACCACTTCATCTGGATGCTGGCTCCATATACCCATCACCCTCTTTGAAAAACATCCCCTCAGATTCTTATTATATCTTTTCCCTCTCACCTTAAAACTATGCCCTCCAGTACGAGATAGCCAACCTTTGTAAAGACTGTGCATTCACACTTCTAATTCCACATGATTTATACCGTTCACTATGATCAACATTCAGCCCCTTTAATCCAATAAATAAAGTAAAGTCTGCCCATCATTTGTGTATAGTTCAGCTCCTTATACTGGTTACATCCTCAAAGAAATTGCAGTTTTGTTCAAAGTGCAGGCCAGGAATAACAGTAAAACAAACTACCTGAATTCCAAACAACTAGGTATATTAAGAATAGTTAAAGGGCTGTCCCATTGTATGAGGTAATTCAAGAGTTCTCCCACTTTTAAAAAAACAATCAAACTCGTGGGAAGCACGTAGAATGTTTGTAGCGGGTACGTCGGAACTCGAGACATCTCTTAGCGGCTCGTAACACTAACGGCAGGTACTCGGGAAACGTGGTAAGCTCGTGAAGACTCATGAAGATTTGTCAACATGTTGAAAAATGTCCACGAGCGCCCGAGTACCTATGAGCGGATATTACTGTAATTCTCTGAGTTCGAATCAGGGGAAACTCGGGAGAACTCTTGAATTAGCTCGTACAGTGGGACAGCCCCTTTAATGATATGTGCAAAAAAATTTACAGGCAATTTGTTGATCAGAATTGGCCAGGTAATTCAGATAACTAATGGATAGAGAATGCTAAATCTTAGGGCAGATGCTCAATCAAATTTGCATGCCAACAATTCAATATTTCCAGTTGTGGACTATTACAGTAAACATTGTGCAATAACGTGGTGACACTACCCTGCATAACACTGAGAACAACAATACAAAAAACAAGTTTTCACGTTTCCTTAGAAACTTCAGAACTCCAAATGTTATCCACGCAATTACTCGTTAAATTCTTTGTTAACATTTCACTCATTAGTTTACTGCTGCACTGTTTTATGAAACAACAAGTTGTCCAATTTACTTTCAATATCCATTGATGTCACATCTACATTTCATTCTCAGAACCAAACTCACAACCGGCCACTACATCAACTACATCCACCACGAGCAGTGAAACAACAGGTACTAGGATAATGCAGCACCAGAACTCACTGATGAGATGATAGAAAGATGTCTTACTTAACACATGACAGTCAATAATGCAGTTGTAATTGATGACAGAAAAGGAGAGATTGTGGCCTATCATTTGGATGTCAGTTAGAAAAGCAGTCACCATAGTAATCAACCCAATAGTTTAAGAAGCAATACCATACAAGTAGTCAAATAAGCCAATAATGAAAGTCAGGCAATTGTTCATTTATTATTTTTTAATCTCGCAGATGCTTCTTTGTTTGGAAAATAGCAGCAGATCCAATGCACCAGCTTCTGCTCAGATAACTGCATGATGCTAATAAAAGTTTTGCCATGAGAATGCTGCCATGTTTTTTAATTAATATTTCTCTGCATATGTGAAGATTCAACAATTTTTTCATCCACAGACCAGAGTACAATGATGACCTCTTATACACCAGAATCAACATCAAAAGTGACAGGTAACATAAACTACAACTTGAACTCCAAATCAGGGCAAGCGAAATTTAGAAATAATGATAAAAATGTCTTGTCAACCTTCATTAGACGCGCAGCGCAATTAATGCACACAGAATGAAAGTATTCTCTAAGGCACAATATGTCCAAGCCACAGGTGATCAGCCATTAAAGCCATTTGACCAATTCCATATCACTCTAACATTACTTCACATCAGTTTAATTTTCACTGCTACACTTTACATACTTTTGGAAACAAAACGAGTACAATTTCCTTTCAATTATCCATTGATGTCACATCTTCATTTCATTATCATAACCAAGCACAACAACCTGCCACTGCATCAACCACATCTGCCTTTTGCAGCAAAACAACAGGTACTATGAAAATGCAGCACTAGCATTCACTGATAAGACTTTAAAAACATATCTTACTTATCAACACATGACAGGCAATAATGCAGTTGTAATTGATGACAGAAGTAGAATCTTATTCCCTAACATCTCTTTCATTAAATTTGAAGAGCAGTCACCAATTTAAGCAACCCTATAGATTAAGTAGGAATACTTTGAAGTAGTTAGTAAGCCAATAATGAAAGTCAGGCAATTATTCATTTATTATTTGTTAATATCGTGGAAGTTTATTTGTTTGAAAATTAGCAGCAGATCAAATGCTCCAGTCACAACTTACATGATTGCATGATGTCAATATGCATCACCAGATTAAAAAAACTAAAAAATGTCAGCTTGAACTTTCAAGGACATTTTAGTGTATTTTAACTGATATATTTCTCTGCATATGTGAAGAGTCTCGCCTAAAAAGTTGCCTAAGTGGGACAGGCCCTCTTGGGTACTGGGAAGAGTTAATGACATGCAAAATAAAATTACAGGCAGTTGATTAGTCAGAAATGGGCAGTTAAGTAACTATTGGATAGAGAATATTAAAAGTACCTTATTATCAGCACGTGACAATCAATAATGCTGTTACAATTGATGGCAGAAAAAGAGTGATAACTGGAGTAGAATTTTGTTGGCCAACATCTGGATTTCACTTTAAAAAGCAGTCACCATTGTATAGACCCAATAGTTGAAGAAGGAATGTCATACAAGTTGTCAAATAACCCAATAATAACAATCAGGCAATTATTCATTTATCATTTGCAATATCATGGGTGTCTGATGTCCCTGGATGTCCAAACTGACTTTAGTTATTTGTTGTTTATCTGATGATGCTTATTAACATTATGCATTCATGTAGTGGTAACTGTGGCGAGTGTAGAAATGTTGCCATGAGATTGCTGCCATGTCTTTTAACTGATATTTCTCTGCATATTGAAGGTTCAACAATTTCTGCAACCACAGAAGAAAGCACATCCACAGACGAAAGTACAACGATGACCTCTTCTACAATTGAATCAAGATCAACATCAGCAGAGAAAGGTACCATAATTTGTACTTGCACTCTAAATATTTGCTTGGTCATTTGAAAATAATGATAAAACTTGTCTTGTCAACCCTTTTTAGACTATTTGTGTCATACAGAATCAAAATAGTTTCTACAACCCAATATGTCCAAGCCACGGTTAATCAGCCATTGAAGCTAGTTCCATTTGCCGCGTCAGTTTCATATCACTCTCAAACTTACCAATCCATGCACCTGTCCAAATCTCTTAAATAATATAATTGTTTCTGCCTCAACCACTTCATCTGGATGCTTGCTCCACATACCCATCACCCTCTGTGAATAACACCCCTCAGGTTGTTATTATATATTTTACCTCTCACCGTAAATCTGTGCCCTTCAGTACTAGATACCCAACCCTAGATAAAGACTCTGTTCATTCACACTATCAAATGAATGGATAATGCCTAATCTAACGGCAAATGTTCAGTCAAATTTGCATAAACAAATTCAATATGTTCAATTGAAGACCAGTACATTAAACATCGTACAATAACACGGTGATAATGCCATAACACAGACAACAAAATTCCATGAATAATTTTTCATGATTCCTAATTATCTTCAGAACTCCAAATATTATCCACACAACTACTCATTGGGGTCATACAGTGTGGAAAGAAGCCCTTTGGCCCAACAAACCCACACCGGCCAACATGTCCCAATTTCACTAGCCCCACCTGCCTATGTTTGGAAGGCCCATATCCCTCCAAACCTGTCCTATCTATTTACCTGTCAAACAGTTTCTTAAGTGTTGTGTAGGTCCCTGCCTCAACTACCTCCTTTGGCAGCTTGTTCCATACATCCACCACCCTTAGTGTGAAAAAGATCCCCCTCTGATTTCTATTAAATCTTTTCGCCTTTAGCTTAAACCTATGTCATGTGGTCATCGATTCACCTACTCTGGGCAAGCGACTCTGAGCTTCTACCTGATCTATTCCTCTCATGATTTTATACACCTGGCTGCATCTTCAAGCATATTGAGGGTTTTGTCGAAAGCGCTGGCCAGGAATAACAGCAGAAAAACGACCAAGCCAAATTAACCATATAACAATTACAATACGGAAACAGGCACTCTCGGCCCTTCCAGTCCGTGCCGATCATTTGTTTTCCCCTTGTCCCATCTACCTGCACTCAGACCATACCCCTCCATTCACTTCCCGTCCAGATACCTATCCACTTTGCTTTTAAATGTTAAAATCGATCCTGCCTCCACCACTTCTGCTGGAAGCTCATTCCACACAGCCACCACCCTCTGAGCAAAGAAGTTCCCCCTCACGTTACCCCTAAACTCCCGTCCCTTAATTCGCATGTCATGCCCTCTTGTTTGAATCTTCCCTACCCTTAATGGGAAAAGCTTATCCACGTCAACTCTGTTCATCCCTTTCATCATTTTAAAGACATCAATCAAGTCCCCCCTTAGCCTTCTGCGCTCCAAAGAATAAAGACCTATAAATTGTAGATAGCTAGGGAAATTTGGACGAGTTCATGACTTGTGCAAAAATGGGATTACACGTTGTTGATTAGTCAAAGGTGGTCAGTTAATTCATTGCAACTACAGAAAGAGAATGTTAATTCTGACAGGAAGTGCTCAATGGAATTTGCCTTCACAAATTCTATATTTTCAGTTGAAGAATACTACATTAAATGATATGCAATTACATGGTGACATTGGCCAGCATAATACAGATTAAATAATTCCATGAAATAATTTTTCATGGTTCTTAATTATCATCAGAACTCCAAATATTAATCACGCTGCTATCTGTTGAATCCTTGGTGACATTACCTCGCATCAGTTTAATTTTCACTGCTGCAATTTACATGCTTTATGAAAGAAAAAGTGTCCAATTTCTTTTCGATATCCATTGATGTCACATCTTAATTTAATTCTTGGAAACAAGCCCAACAACTGCAACTGCATTGCGCGCCATTAGCAGCGAAACAACAGGTACTAGGATAATGCAACAGCAGGATTCACTGATCAAACTTTAAAAAGATATCTTATATTTCAACACGTGACAATCAATATTACTGTCAGAATTGATGACAAAAAAAATGTTAACTGAGTAGAATTTTGTCGCCGAACATCTGGATTTCACTTGATAACAGAAGAAGAATTTTATTCCATACCATTGAACTCACATTGAAAAGCAGTGGCTACTTTAAACAACCCAGTACAGTAAGTCGGAATATCATGAATGTAGTCAAATAAGCCAATAATGAAAGTCAGGCATTCATTCATTTATTTTCCGTTAATATCGTGGGTGCTTCTTTGTTTGAGAAAGAGCAGCAGATCAAATGCTCCATTTACCACTTACATGATTGCATGATGTGAATATGGATCATTAGATTAAAAAACAAATAATTACAGTCATCTTGGACATCCAAGAACATTTTAGTGTATTTTAACACATTTTTCTGCATATGTGAAGATCCGACAATCACTGCAACTACAGAAGTAAGCACATCCACAGACCAAAGTACAATAATAACCTTTTATACAACAGAATCAACATCAACAGAGACAGGTACCGTAAATTACAACTTGTACTCCAAATCTGCACAAGCTTAATTTGGAAATAGAGATACAACCTGTCTTGTCAACCTCCTTGAGGCTCAGACAGTAATTGTGTCATAGAGAATGGCTCAATGTGTGCATGCCAAGGACAAACAGCCATTGAAGCTAGCTCCATTTGCATCATTTATGTATAGTGTATAGTTGTGTACAGTGTATTGTGTACACTTCAAACATATTGCAGTTTTGTCCAAAATGCTGGTCTGGAATAACAATGGTAAAACAAACTAGCCACATTCCAGAAAACTAAGGGTATTAGAGAAAAAAAATTACAGGCAGTTGATTGCTCAGAATTGGTCCATTAATTAACATAACTAATGGGTAATAATATTAAAAGTATCTTAGTTATCAACATGTGACAAAAAATAATGCTGTTGTAATTGACAATAGAAAAAGAGTGATAACTGGAGTAAATATGTGTTGGCGAACATCAGGCCTTCAGTTTGAAAAGCAGTCACCATTGTAATAAACCCAACAATTTAATTAGGAATGTCATACAAGTAATCAAATAACCCAATAATAAAAATCAGGCAAGTATTTGTTTATCAATTGTAATATCATAGATGCTTCATTGTTTTATGGGGTTAATATGTATCATCATATAAACAACAAATAATAATAAGATTAAACGAGAACTTACCAGTTCAAAGTTTGATCGTTATTTTATGAGGAGCAACGATGAGGGATTACATGAAAAAGCCCCGCCTGGCGCTGGAACGGCATACTTCAAAGCAGCGGCATGAAAAACACAGAACATAATAGCCGGAGTAAGATAGTAAGGCTCAACATAGATTTAGAACTACCAGATGATCATTTATTTTATGAGGGTCGGGAGTGGAGGGCACGTAATCCCTCATCGTTACTCCTCATAAAATAACGATCAAACTTCGAACTGGTAAGTTCTCGTTTAATCTTATTATTATTTGTTGTTTATATGATGATGCATATTAACTATTTTACTTCGGAGTCACGTGAGTGACTACGTGAAGATTTTGAAGCTTTCTGTGTTTTTCATGTCGTAGACTCCTTCCATACGCCACTCTGGCTCACACAACACAGTAATGAGCAAAATAACACATTTCTCCCCCAAACATTGCCTCAAGTTATGTGATAAATTATTTCACATTATAAAAGAATAAAAGTAATGCACTTTCCATTGAAAGGCAAGTTTATCACAAAATATCAATTGATATATATAATTTGATGGTATGAACAAAGCAACAATTATAGAGAACCCAACACTCCATGTCCAATCGTGACACAATGACTGATTTCATTTAATTTAATATTTATTTTACACCCTCCTGTGGCCTTGCATCTTTGCTCGAACGACTCATCCTGTGCCATTCCTGTGAATGTATCTACCTCCTTAACAGAGTATCTAGTTCCACTGAGTGTTATTCAATGTTTAACCATCTAGAATACATTTCTCTAGAACCATCAGTTTTACTGAACGTAATGTGGTTTTTTGTGTGTAATAAATAGTGCTGTCTCATTACCACAGAGAATCTTAGTTACTTTAACATATTTCATCAATGTTCACACACACACACAATTTAAGGCCGACAGGATATGCTTATAGGTTTACCTTGGTTCCAGCTCTTCTTGGTCTGCTTTGTTTGGTAAATTCATAAACATATATGATAATGTAATCTGTATCCACATATATTTATAACGTAATATTTACAATATTTGCACTCTTATCTTGATACTAACATAGAAACATAGAAACATAGAAACATAGAAACATAGAAATTAGGTGCAGGAGTAGGCCATTCAGCCCTTCGAGCCTGCACCGCCATTCAATATGATCATGGCTGATCATCCAACTCAGTATCCCGTACCTGCCTTCTCTCCATACCCTCTGATCCCCTTAACCACAAGGGCCACATCCAACTCACTCTTAAATATAGCCAATGAACTGGCCTCAACTACCCTCTGTGGCAGAGAGTTCCAGAGACTCACCACTCTCTGTGTGAAAAAAGTCTTTCTCATCTCGGTCTTAAAGGATTTCCCCCTTATCCTTAAGCTGTGACCCCTTGTCCTGGACTTCCCCAACATCGGGAACAATCTTCCTGCATCTAGCCTGTCCAACCCCTTAAGAATTTTGTAAGTTTCTATAAGATCCCCTCTCAATCTCCTAAATTCCAGAGAGTATAAACCGAGTCTATCCAGTCTTTCTTCATAAGACAGTCCTGACATCCCAGGAATCAGTCTGGTGAACCTTCTCTGCACTCCCTCTATGGCAATAATGTCCTTCCTCAGATTTGGAGACCAAAACTGTACGCAATACTCCAGGTGTGGTCTCACCAAGACCCTGTACAACTGAAGTAGAACCTCCCTGCTCCTGTACTCAAATCCTTTTGCTATGAAAGCTAACATACCATTCGCTTTTTTCACTGCCTGCTGCACCTGCATGCCTACTTTCAATGACTGGTGTTCCATGACACCCAGGTCTCGCTGCATCTCCCCTTTTCCTAATCGGCCACCATTTAAATAATAGTCTGCTTTCCTGTTTTTGCCACCAAAGTGGATAACCTCACATTTATCCACATTATACTGCATCTGCCAAACATTTGCCCACTCACCCAGCCTATCCAAGTCACCTTGCAGTCTCCTAGCATCCTCCTCACAGCGAACACTGCCCCCCAGCTTAGTGTCATCCGTAAACTTGGAGATATTGCCTTCAATTCCCTCATCCAGATCATTAATATATATTGTAAATAGCTGGGGTCCCAGCACTGAGCCCTGCGGTACCCCACTAGTTACTGCCTGCCATTGTGAAAAGGACCCGTTTACTCTACTCTTTGCTTCCTGTTTGCCAGCCAGTTCTCTATCCACATCAATACTGAACCCCTAATACCGTATGCTTTAAGTTTGTATACTAATCTCTTATGTGGGACCTTGTCGAAAGCCTTCTGGAAGTCCAGATATACCACATCCACTGGTTCTCCCTTATCCACGCTACTAGTTACATCCTCGAAAAATTCCACAAGATTCGTCAGACATGATTTACCTTTTGTAAATCCATGCTGACTTTGTCCAATGATTTCACCACTTTCCAAATGTGCTGCTATCCCATCTTTAATAACTGACTCTAGCAGTTTCCCCACTACCGATGTTAGGACTAACTGGTCTGTAATTCCCCGTTTTCTCTCTCCCTCCCTTCTTAAAAAGAGGGGTTACATTTGCTACCCGCCAATCCTCAGGAACTACACCAGAATCTAAAGAGTTTTGAAAGATTATCACTAATGCATCCACTATTTCCTGAGCTACTTCGTTTACTCTGGGATGCAGCCTATCTGGCCCTGGGGATTTATCGGCCTTTAATCTATTCAATTTACCCAACACCACTTCCCGACTGACCTGGATTTCACTCAATTCCTCCTTTGACCCACAGTCCCCTGCTATTTCAGGCAGATTATTTATGTCTTCCTTAGTGAAGACGGAACCAAAGTAGTTATTCAATTGGTCCGCCATATCCTTGTTCCCCATGATCAACTCACCTGTTTCTGACTGCAAGGGACCTACATTTGTTTTAACTAACCTCTTTCTCTTCACATATCTATAAAAACTTTTGCAGTCAGTTTTTATGTTCCCTGCCAGTTTTCTTTCATAATCTATTTTTTCCTTTCCAAATTAAGCCCTTTGTCCTCCTCTGCTGGTCTCTGAATTTCTCCCAGTCCTCTGGTATGCTGCTTTTTCTGGCTACTTTGTACGCATCATCCTTTGCTTTGATACTATCCCTGATTTCCCTTGTTATCCACGGATGCACTACCTTCCCCGATTTATTCTTTTGCCAAACTGGGATGAACAATTTTTGTAGTTCATCCATGCAGTCTTTAAATGTCTTCCATTGTATATCCACCGTCAACCCTTTTAGAATTAATTGCCAGTCAATCTTGGCCAATTCACGTCTCATACCCTCAAAGTTACCTTTCTTTAAGTTCAGAACCATTGTTTCTGAATTAACAATGTCACTCTCCATCCTAATGAAGAACTCAACCATATTATGGTCACTCTTGCCCAAGGGGGCACGTACAACAAGACGGCTAATTACCCCTTCCTCATTACTCAAAACCCAGTCTAAAATAGCCTGCTCTCTCGTTGGTTCCTCTACATGTTGATTTAGATAACTATCCCGCATACATTCCAAAAAATCCTCTTCCTCAGCACCCCCTGCCAATTTGATTAACCCAATCTATATGTAGATTGAAGTCACCCATTATAACTGTTTTGCCTTTGTCGCACGCATTTCTAATTTCCTGTTTGATACCATCCCCAACTTCTCTGCTGTTAGGTGGCCTGTGCACAACACCCACCAGCGTTTTCTGCCCCTTAGTGTTTTGTAGCTCTACCCATACCGATTCCACATCCTCCAAGCTAATGTCCTTCCTTTCCATTGCGTTAACCTCCTCTCTAACCAGCAACGCTACCCCACCTCCTTTTCCTTTCTCTCTATCCCTCCTGAATATTGAATATCCCTGGATGTTCAGCTCCCAGCCTACGTCACCCTGGAGCCATGTCTCCGTGATCCCAACTATATCATAATCATTAATATCTATCTGCACGTTCAACTCGTCCACCTTATTACGAATACTCCTTGCATTGAGACACAAAGCCTTCAGGCTTGTCTTTACAACGCACTTACCCCTTATACAATTTTGCTGATACTAAAGTCATCAGCATTATTACTTTCAATGTTAACTTTTTTGAATCATTGATAGAACTGGAGTCCATTGCCTAAGGCAATTCAGGACTATATTGATCTCCAGAATTATGTATTGCAATTTTGGACAGATTATATATACACATATACATATATATACTTATATTTATATCTACATATATATCCCTTTTCATATCGGGATTTTACGAATGAACCTGATAACTTCTTGGTTAGTATATTGTCCGTAAATAGGACGAAAACACTCTGAGCCCTATTATTGGCTCTATCAATTAGATACTCAGAAAAAATGCAATCCACAAGAACTCACATATATCTAATATGACAAATAATTTTACTGTATACACAGACTTCCAATTTCTTATAAAATATTGTTGTTTTTTTTTTTTCTTCTGCAAATTGCAGGTATAACACTTCTTTATACATCATTATTTTATTGTTATGTTGTCATATTAGTTAAACATTCATAGACTTCTTTGACCATTAAACTATTGTAATGGTCTGATCAACCTGCAGATAGTCAATTCATATTTTCATATTATGGATGCCTTTGTACAACAATAAATTACTGCAACTATGAATCATCACAAGTGGTTCAACATCACTCAATATTTATGAAAACCATGAAGGATCCGTTTTAGACCACCAAAATGCGTCTGACAGCGTTTTGCTATATTTTCATCAGACACTGCCCTATCAGACAAAAATGAGGAACATAAAAACCCATTTTTCCTCATGTAATTGAGAGAAAAGCATCCACCTTTCCTGTTCTTGATTTACCCACGAGCATATTTGAAAAATTGGTTATTTAATCTGTATACAACCAGATTAATTGTAAGTAATCCATATTAATGACAATGTATTTTCCCCCCTTAATGTGTAGTCTGTGATAACATTGTTTCTTTCTTAGAGATAAACAGCTGGACTAAACATTTTAGAATATGCCACATCTGTTTACTCAGATAATCACATGATTATTATTTTACTTATCTTATGTGATTTAATATACGCCACATCCGTGGTATTGTACACCTTGTTATGACCTGGACACTTCCATAATAGAACAATCGATATTTTAATCCATAATTCTATAATTATAATTCAATAATTAATACAAATGTTTGGATAATTTCTTAGGACAATTCATTTGCATTTACCTGGTATTATTGTCCGTAGTCCCAACAAAGAGACGTATCAATTATCTTTATAAGAATAGATAATATTTTTATCTTACCCAAATATTCACAGAAACAGTCCATCATCTGTTAATACTTGCTTCAGCTTGCAACAGCTGCTAAGCTTATAGTTGAAGCAACTTGTGAACCCCCTTTTTTTTTAATCCATTACTTTAATAATGATAATGTATCATTTGGTATTTGTATAAGCCTCTCACAAAGGCATACATATTCTTATAATCTTCTGTATTTCTTCTTTTGGAGCTTTATTACTCTTACATAGGCTCCTTTTCTAATGGAGGGACAAATTATGTCAACAAAACCATAAGACATATTTGTATCATGGAACAATTTTCCCCCTCTTATGGTGCTGAATTACTCCTAAATAGTAATTTATGAATATTTATGAATGCCTAAAACATAGGCTTTATGTGATGGGTCAAGTCTTTGCCTTTCAACAGACTTGTAATTGCAGCACTAATTTGCAGCTGACTCTATTTTAAATGTGATCAAGATAACCATGACCATGTCCTCATTAGTGCAAGTGCTGATCTTATCAGTGCAATTGTTCTTCCAGTATTCTGTTTCACAGCCTTAAACTGGATTTAATCCTTTAGACAATGTTTTAACTTGCACTGCTTGACCCATTTTAATTAATTTCAAGCACCTATAATATTTGATTAACACTTTGTTAATAACAACTGTATTTCAATGTTGAAGATGTTCCATTTTAATAAAATGTTCTTACACTGTGAAAGTGTATATAAAACGATGTTTTGTATGGTTTATACCATCACATCTGCACACTGAGGTAATTTATAATATATATATGTACGTACCCCTTGTTTATTGGAGTTACTTTTGGGTGCAAACCTAAAATCAAATTTTTACGTTTTCTTATACAGATGAACCAATCCTTTCTAATTTTTTGTAGTCCTTAGTTATATTAAATTAATGATCATAATACACCTGTAATCCCCCACAATCGGAGATTTCATGAATTTATTTTGTAACAGTTGTTTGCACCTCTTCCACGTACTTCATGCCTTATTTTCCCAATTATATGGATTCGGATAAGGCTATGTTTGATTATGTTTATTTATCATACTTCTGCCTTAGTTTTGATCCATTATCAAATCTTTATATTGGATCATAACTTTTTCCCCCCAAAGTTTAAAGACCAATAGTCTGTTCTTTTGTAATCAATACTTTGTATAATCATAAGGCAGGTTTTATTCCATAATAATCAGGATTTTAACATAACCTGATTTGATCTGCAAATCTAGAGTGCAGATTTGGTCCCTAAATATTATATATTTCTTCCCAATGAGCTCCACAAACTGATGGCAATTAATTTTCCTTTAAATGTATTGGTTATTTTGCACAATATTTTATTTGTTATCCATTGAATGGAAATGCCATGCACCAGTTTGAAATACTTTTAAAATCGTATTTCCTTATATCTCATCTAATTGAGACATGGATATCATAACCGGATTCACCGTTGATATCTTTATAACTTAAACGTTTATCATATTCTGCTGTTTCACTATAACAGCTTTGGTGATGCCAAAAATTTTTTTTTTTTTCATATTTATTTTTCATGGTCTCACTCATACATTCAGGTATCAAACCTAGTACACTTATATATATTTTTGTGCTGAAGTGTACTTAAAATAAAACATAAAAAGTTTTATTATTATTCGGCTGTTTTAATCATAACAGCTTTAGTGAGAGACCAATTAATTTTTGTTTTCCATGGTTATTTTCCATGGCCTCACTTCTTATTCAGATGTTGTACTTACACCTGTATATATATATTTTTTTTATTTATTTTTTCCTGGTGCTGTGGTGGGTACTTCATGAACAGCCACCACTATCAGTGCATTTTTAGGGTCAGTTTTCCATTTTATTTTTACTGCCCTTATTACTCCTGAGTTTTCCCTCAAGGAGACTACCTTCAAATATCTGAGGTAGATATTCCCACCATAATTCATCATATATATTAATATATGAAACCCCTTTAGGGTAGGTTAGGGAATGTTTTGGGGCCTTTTAACCCTTTTTGGCTTGAATTCTTTATTTACTTTATTTTTGGAATCTTTTTTTTTCCATTATTTTTTCAAGCCATAACCTTTATTAGTCTGAAGGCCTTTTATTGCATTTTTTAAATTATGGCCTTTCTGACTTTATAAAATTTCCATAATGCCGTTCCAGCGCCAGGCGGGGCTTCTTCACGTAGTCACTCACGTGAAGTAAAATTAAAGTCAGCTTGGACATCCAGGGACAATTTACAAGTGTAGAAATGTCACCATGAGAGTGCTGTCATGTATTTTAACTGATATTTCTCTGCATATGTGAAGATTTGACAATCTCTGAACCCACAGAAGACAGCACAGCCACAGGTGAAAGTGGCCTCTTCTACAACATAATCACCACCAACAGAGAAAAGTATCATAAATTACATCTAGTACACCGATTTTGCACAGGAGAAATTTGGAAATAATGATAAAACTTATCTTCTCAACCCCTCTTAGAGAGCAATTGTATCGTACTGAATGGAAATAAGTACTCAAGGCCAAATATGTCCATGCCACGAATGATCAGCCATTGAAGCTAGCTCCATTTGCCCACGGGCGTTCCATATCACTCTAACACTTTACATTCCATACACCTGTCCAAATCTCTTTTAAATCATATTATTGCTCCTGGCTCAACCACTTCATCTGGATGCTTGCTCCATATACCCATCACCCTGTGTGGAAAAGATCAGTTAATCCAATTAATTAAAGGTAACTACAGAAAGAGAATGTTAAATCTAACAGGAAATGCTCAATCCAATCTGCATGCACATATTCTATATTTTCAGTTCAAGCCTACTACATTAAACATTGTGCAATAACATGGTGACAATGCCATAAGCTTGAAATAATGACATGTTGAAGACCCCCTTCGACTTTGTAAAAGACCTCCTTCGACCTCCTTCGACTATGTTGGAGACCAGCTTCGACTAGCTATCACTAGCTATGACTAACCGGGACACCAAATAGTGGAGAGTGAAGACGACCTTCTTCGATCTCCCTTCGACTATGATGTAGACTATCTATGATAACCTTTGACGACCCTCGATTACCTATGACTAACATGCCGACCTACTACGACCTACTACGACTAAAGCTACGAGTAAAAAAATTATCGATTTTTTACCACGGCAACCTTTTTTTACTCGCAGGCATTTTTTAACACGTTGAAAAAAACTCTGTGACCTAGCTGTGACCTCAAGTGCGCGGAGACCACTCTCGAGCATGAAGGAGAGTTACAAAGACCTCCTACTATCTCATGTTGACCATGCTGCGAGTATGAGTCGAGGGCAAACTCGCCAAAAGTCATGGATTAGGTCGCCCAAGTGGGACAGCCCTTTTACACAGATTTTAAAATTCCATTAAATCATTTCTCATGATTCCTAATTTTTATCAGAACTCCAATGCAATTATTCATTGGATTCTTGGTAACGTTACTTCTCATCAGTGTAATTTTCAATGCTGCAGTTTACATGTTTTGTGAAACAATATGTCCAATTTACCTTCCATTTCCATTGCAAATTGCATTGATATCACATGGATAAATCTATGTTTACAAAATAGCACCCTATCCCCTGCACCCAGATAAAACATACATGATTGCATGTTGCAAATATGCATCTTCTCGTCAGTTTAATTTTCACTGCTTTACTTTACATGCTTTATGGAACAAAAGAGTACAATTTCCTTTCAATTATCTATTATAGTAATATTTTCACTTCATTCACAGAACCTAGCACAACTGCCACTGCATCGACTACGTCCACCACTAGCAGCAAAATAACAGGTACTAGGATGATGCAGCACCAGAATTCACTGATCAGAATTTAAAACCATATCTTACTTATCAACATGTGACAATCATTAATGCAGTTGTAATTGATGACAGAAATTGTATTTTATTGCCTAACATCTTTCACTTTGAAAAGCAGTCACCATTTTAAACAACCTAATAGATTAAGTAGGAATATCATGCAAGTAGTCAAATAATGCTCCAAGTACTAGTTACATGATTGCATTTTGTCAATATGCAATGTCCGATTAAAAAACAAATAATAAGTAATCTTTGACTTCCACTTTCAATATCCATTGATATCACATCTTCATTTCATTCTCAGAACCAAGCACAACAACAGCCATTGCATCGACTACGTCCGCCACTAGCAGCGAAACAACAGGTACAAGGATATTGCAGCACCAGGATTCACTGAAGAGATGTATAAGATGTCTTTCTAACATCTCATCAGTCTTTCTAACATCTCTGACAGTAAATATCCCGTAATGATCAATAATGCTGTTGTAATTGATCACAGAAAAGGAGAGATTGTTGCCTATCATCTGGATCTCTGTTAGAAAAGCAGTCACCGTTGTAATCAACCCAATAGTTTCAGTAGCAATGCCATGCAATTAGTCAAATAAGCCAATACTGAAAGACAGGCAATTATTCACTTATTATTTGTTAATATTATGGTGCTTCTTTTGATTGGAAAATAGCAGCATATTCCATGCACCTGTTACTGCCTACATGACTGCATGTTGCTAATAAAAATGGAGCCATCGGAGTGTTGACGTGTATTTTAACTGATATTTCTCTGCATATGTGAAGATTCAACAATTTCTGCAACCACGGATGAAAGCGCACCCACAGACCAAAGTACAATGATGACCCCTTATACAACAGAGTCAAATCAACAGAGACAGGTACCATAAATTTCAACTTTAATTGAGTTTAATTTAGAGCTGCAGCACGGAACCAGGCCAAAGTTCAATGATGACCAATTACCACATATATAATTGCATGATGTCACTATGTATAATCAGATTAAAAAAAATCAAATAACTAAATCAGCTTGGAATTCCAGGGACATTTACAAGTTTTACAAGTGCAGCCAAGAGAATGCTGCCATGTATTTTAACCAATATTTCTCTGCATATGTGAATATTCAACAATTTCTGCAAGCACAGAGGAAAGCACATCCACGGAACAAAGTACAATGATGACCTCTTAAACAACAGAATCAACATCAACAGAGACATGTACCATAGGTACCAGTACACCAAATCTGGGCAGGGGGATAAGGTATTTGGGAATAATGATAAAATCTGTCTTGTCAACCCTTCTTAAAATCAAAGAGTAATTGTGTCATACAGAATGGAAATAGGCTCTGTGGCCCAATATGTCCAAGCCACGGATGATCAGCCATTGAAGCTAGCTCCATTTGTCCATGGCGGTTCCATACCACTCAAAAACTTGCCAATCCATGCACCTGTCCAAATCTCTTTTAAATAATATAATTATTTCTGCCTCAACAACTACATCTGGATGCTGGCTCCTTATACCCATCACCCTCTTTGAAAAACATCCCCTCATATTCGTATTATACCTTTTCCCTCTCACCTTAAAACTCTGCCCTCCAGTACGAGATAGCCAACCTGGGTAAAGACTGTGCATTCACACTTCTATTTCCACATGATTTATAGCATTCAATATGATCAACATTCAGCCCCCTTTAATCCAATAAATAAAGTAAAGTCTGCCCATCATTTGTGTATAGTTCAGCTCCTTATACTGGTTACATCCTCAAACGAATTGCAGTTTTGTTCAAAGTGCAGCCCAGGAATAACAGTAAAACATACTACCTGAATTCCAAACAACTAGGAATATTAAGAATAGTAAAGGGGCTGTCCCACTGTACGAGGTAATTCAAGAGTTCTCCCGTGTTTAAAAAAAAAAAATCAAACTCGTGGTAAACACGTAGAATGTACGTAGCGGGTACGTCGGAGCTCGAGACATCTCGTAACACTAACGGCAGGTACTCGGGAAACGCGGTAAGCTTGTGAAGACTCATGAAGGTTTGTCAACATGTTGAAAAATGTCCACGAGCGCCCCGAGTACCTATCAGTGGATATTACTGTAATCTCTGAGTTCCAATCAGGGGAAACTCGGGGGGACTCTTGAATTAGCTCGTACAGTGGGACAGCCCCTTTAATGATATGTGCAAAAAACATTTACAGGCAATTTGTTGATCAGAATTGGCCAGGTAATTCAGATAACTAATAGATAGAGAATGCTAAATCTTAGGGCAGATGCTCAATCAAATTTGCATGCCAACAATTCAATATTTCCAGTTGTGGACTATTACAGTAAACATTGTGCAATAACATGGTGACACTACCCTGCATAACACTGAGAACAACAGTCCATAAAACAAATTTTCACATTTCCTTAGAAACTTCAGAACTCCAAATGTTATCCATGCAATTACTCGTTAAATTCTTTGTTAACATTTCACTCATTAGTTAACTGCTGCACTGTTTTATGAAATAACAAACTGTCCAATTTACTTTAAATATCCATTGATGTCACATCTTCATTTCATTCTCAGAACCAAACTCACAACCGGCCACTGTATCAACTGCATCCACCAAGAGCAGTGAAACAACAGGTACTAGGATAATGCAGCACCAGAACTCACTGATGAGATGAGGGAAAGATGTCTTACTTAACACATGACAGTCAATAATGGAGTTGTAATTGATGACAGAAAAGGAGAGATTTTGGTCTATCATCTGGATGTCAGTTAGAAAAGCAGTCACCATAGTAATCAACCCAATAGTTTCAGAAGCAATACCATACAAGTAGTCAATTAAGCCAATAATGAATGTCAGGCAATTATTCATTTATTATTTTTTAATCTTGCAGATGCTTCTTTGTTTGGAAAATAGCAGCAGATCAATGCATCAGCTTCTGCTTAGATAACTGCATGATGCTAATAAAACTTTTGCCATGAGAATGCTGCCATGTTTTTTAATTAATATTTCTCTGTATATGTAAAGATTCAACAATTTTTTCATCCACAGAAGAAAGCACATCCACAGACCAGAGTACAATGATGACGTCTTATACAACAGAATCAACATCAACAGAGACAGGTAACATAAACTACAACTTGAACTCCAAATCAGGGCAAGGAAAATTTAGAAATAATGATAAAAATGTCTTGTCAACCTTTATTAGACGCGCAGCGCAATTATGTCACACAGAATGAAAGTATTCTCTAAGGCACAATATGCCCAAGCCACAGGTGATCAGCCATTAAAGCCATTTGACCAATTCCATATCACTCTAACATTACTTCACATCAGTTTAATTTTCACTGCTACACTTTACATACTTTTGGAAACAAAAAGAGTACAATTTCCTTTCAATTATCCATTGATGTCACATCTTCATTTCATTATCATAAGCAAGCACAACAACTGCCACTGCATCAACCACATCTGCCATTTGCAGCAAAACAACAGGTACTAGGAAAATGCAGCACCAGCATTCACTGATCAGACTTTAAAAACATATCTTACTTATCAACACATGACCGGCAATAATGCAGTTGTAATTGATGACAGAAGTAGAATCTTATTCCCTAACGTCTTTCATTAAATTTGAAGAGCAGTCACCAATTTAAGCAACCCTATAGATTAAGTAGGAATACTTTGAAGTAGTTAGTAAGCCAATAATGAAAGTCAGGCAATTATTCATTTATTATTCGTTAATATCGTGGATGCGTCTTTGTTTGAAAATTAGCAGCAGATCAAATGCTCCAGTTACAACTTACATGATTGCATGATGTCAATATGCATCACCAGATTAAAAAAACTAAAAAATGTCAGCTTGAACTTCCAAGGACATTTCAGTGTATTTTAACTGATATATTTCTCTGCATATGTGAAGAGTCTCGCCTAAAATGTTGCCTAAGTGGGACAGGCCCTCAAGGGTATTAGGAAGAGTTAATGACATGCAAAATAAAATAGTAAGATTAAACGAGAACTTACCAGTTTGAAGTTTGATCTTTATTTTATGAGGAGTCGAGTTGAGGGACTACGTGAATAGAAGCCCGTACAGCCGTTGGTGCGTCAATCTTCAAAGCAGCGGAATGAATTCACAGCTAACAATGACCGAAGTATAACGGTAAGATGATAAAACTAGAATACCAGATGAGATCTATGAGGGTGGGAGCGAGGGCACGTAGTCCCTCAACTCGACTCCTCATAAAATAAAGATCAAACTTCAAACTGGTAAGTTCTCGTTTAATCTTACTATTTTACTTCGGAGTCACGTGAGTGACTACGTGAAGACTTCAAAGCACTGTGAATTCACGCCGCAGACTCAAATCCGACGTTCACACTGCCTGGATTGACTCAAAAGTCGTTAACAATCATCATGCATCAGTAATACATTTGTTAAATGGAATAACAGTTTATTTACAAACAGATCATAACAAACCCCTCTAACTCAGGGGAAAATGTAACAGTACTGACACCAGAATCAGCAAACACCCCGAGCCTTGAAATCGGCTTGTGACAAACCTCTGAAAGTTAGCTCACTGGACCATCCTGCGGCCGCGAGGACCTTGAAATCGTTTGCACCGACACCTTACTGTGTGGTTTTTTGTGACTAATAAACAAAGCCAACTCTGTTCCTCTCAGAGGTTTAGTAATCTCAATGTAAAGAGATAAATGTGAGGACTATACAGAAGCGATCATCTGCGGGGTATGCTGAAACACCATCTTACATCCTGTCATGCCTCTTTTATTATGTTCAAGCAAATCATAGACATAAAATATAATGGCATCAGCCGACACATGCATTCTATCTAGCCGTAGCTTTTGCAATGTTGTACACGTTGGGCTGAAAACCAACACCAGAAGCATGACCACCTTCATAATTACTTTGGCTACAGATAGGCTTGTAACCGGAGCCCACTGGCGAAGAAGCATAAAAACCTCACTCACATTGCAAATACCGGCATACCTGAGTTTAGGAGGATTAGAATTGAAACTCCCTTCATGAATCGTGAACTAACGGATGTGTCCCTACTGTATGCAATTCTGCATTCATAGGTAAATAAGAAGACAGAGCGCTTCTGGCTGAATTAATTGCACTGTAACTTAATTTTTTGGTCAAAATAAAGAGTTGACAAACTCCAATACATCCGTGATCCCTGACGTGTGGTATACAATATCCTGCTGTAGGCAGAATTGCTCCCACTTCCTTATATAGGTGATATATTGCTGCTATGTACTATCCCTGCAGGCCGACGTGAGAACATCCACGTCCGATGAGACAGTCCTCTCCCCAGGTATGGCCTCCTTATATAATCTGCAAATTAACAGATCAATACGATCCTATAAAGGATGTTGATCCCCAGTGACTGGATTTACCAGTAGATTTTTATTCTTGGGCATAAGCATGTAAGGCTCCCTAGCCATTTGTAATACAACGGGAAACCATGCTCGTGTAGGCCAATCTGGCACTACCAATACCCCTGAAGCGGAGTCCTCCTTGATCTTTTGCAAACATCTGCTGATGAGACAGAATGAAGGAAATACATACACAAACATTCCTCCCCCAATGCAGCGAAAATGCATCCACTGCTACTGCCCCAGTATCTGGTTACCATGAAACATATCTAGGTAACTGATGATTTAATCGAGATGCAAACAAGTCAATATCTGGCAATGCATACTGATCAATCATTTGGTTAAAACACATCCTGATTTAACATCCATTCAATGTTGTCATTAACTGACGTGACCTCTTCCTGGCAAATAAAGTGCTGAAAGCCAGATATTTTGGTCAATACACCAGCTCCAAATCTGGTTAGCCAGTCTATCACAAGACTGTGACTTAACTCCACCCATGTGGTTTACATATGCCACTGCTGTGGTGTTGTGAATCTGAGCTGCACATGCAGATCCCTCCTTGTAGAACAATAAGCTTTGAGCCCATACCAGGTGCCAACAACTCTAAATAATCAGTCCCCTCTTAATTGAGGAAGCGATGTCTCATCCACATTCCATCTGCCTCCACAACTAGAAGACATATCTGTAGCACCCCAACCCAGTGCACTCACATCAGTCTGTAATATCAGTGATGGTGATTCCACGAAACCTTCCTTAAATTTTTTGAAACATGTACTATCCACCATTGTATGTCAGCAATCGCCCCAGCTGACAACTGCATAGGCCTATCAAAAATAGCCCCTTTGTATTCTCAGTGCCTGTTCCTTTGATGGTTGTAATTGTTGATAATGCAGAGGACAATACTGCACAGCTGGAAAAGCTGCAACAACTTCCCAATAAAACTGGCTACTTGTCTAATCAGAGGCCGTTGTTCTCCAACGAGATTAACACAGTCCTCAATTAACTGATTCAATTTATCCCTGGGCAAAGTTACCAACATGTGATTGGGAATTAATGGTAAATCCCAGATAATCAATAATTTGGACTGGTGATAATTTAGATTTACCTGGGTGAATTAAACAAATCCCATTTGTTCAAAAGTGATTTTAACAACTGAAACTGATGATTGAGTTTCAGCGTGAGTCTTTCCAACAATCAGAAATCATCTAAATAGGCCATTACCACATGCCTGAGCTCCTAAGCAATGCTAACACAGGTTTTACCAATTTAGTAAATAATCTAGGAGCTGAAGTTAATCCATTCGGCAATGTCCTGAATTGCCACAGCTCAGTCATCCAAATAAATTTCAAATATCTTCTATCATCACCATGAATAGACACTGCGTAATATGCATTCTTTAAACCAATGGTTGCCATATAATACCCTTTGGACACTAGATGTTTGCCTGTGGTAAAGTTCTCCATTTTGAAATGCCTATAACAAACAAATTTGGTCAAATTCGATAAATCCAAAATAATTCTACATCCCCAGTCTTTTTAGATCTGGGAAATATACTTGACAGAAATTGTTGACTTTGATAGACAGAAGGCTCAATTACCCCTTCTTATGTAACGACTGAATCTCTGCTTGAATAAGCACATTTTCCTCATCTGAAAATAAGTTTACTACTAGGAAAATGTTGACTAGGTAGACTGTCCTTATAGTAAAATCCAATTTTTCACCCCTTCAATACACTAAGTATGAACAATCTGATGTCAACTGCTGCCATTCTTTTAGAAACAATTTTTACCTTCCCCAATTTTGAACAGGAACATCAGTTAATTCATTGTCTGTCAATGGTATATTCCTTACCAGCATCTTTCCTTGCGGCCTTGTTGTCCTCAACTTCTTGTAGAGAACCTTTTTTGCCTTGCTTCCAGCTGGTTAATGAGGGCCATGGTTATAACAACCTCATAACAGTCTTTGACCCTTTTTGCAAAGTTACCAAACAACAGGTTTCGTGGTGGTACACTGGTTTCAAAATGCATTACAAAGGAGTTCCAGTTCATCCTGCTGTGCTTCAACCATATCATTTGTATCAATAACTTTCAACACAGCTGTAATACCTGCTGACAACAGTTTTAAGCACTTTTTAAAACTTCATCTCCTGGGCCCTAGCAGGCAAACCCATCTATGACCAAATTTGGTGATTAACCACCGGTACCTTCAGGAGATCACAATTAACAGGAGCTTTATAGTTTTTTGCTACTTCATCCATAGCTAGCTCCTGTAACTGGTGGGAGAGCATATACTGAATGGTTTCAGCCAATTCTACATCAATCGCCTTTCCTGCCTCTCTACACTCAGCAAACTTCCCAGCAATGTTCGGAATTAACTCCCACCGAACAGCTTTTACTGCTCTCCCCCAGCAAACTGCCCTGATAGAACATCCTCCTCACAGGCAGGACAGTTCTGCAGCCCTGAAACAGGTGCTGCTAGCACAAGCTCTCCATCAGCCTGGCTTGGGCATCACTCCTCCTCACGGAGCTGGAACATCCTCCTCACAGGCAGGATAGTTCTGCAGCCCTAAAACAGGTGCTGCTAGCACAAGCTCTCCATCAGCCTGGCTTGGGCATCACTCCTCCTCACGGAGCTGGAACATCCTCCTCACAGGCAGGATAGTTCTGCAGCCCTAAAACAGGTGCTGCTAGCACAAGCTCTCCATCAGCCTGGCTTGGGCACCACTCCTCCCCACGGAGCTGGTCCCTGTCGAGCATTCTTTTGAAATAGAATCTCAACGTGGGGAGAGCCGTGAGCAAACGGACTCTCCTATGGAGGGTATAACCTCCAGGCCCGACTCATTTACGGGCCACAGAGACTTGCCAGCGGCCCCCTACTGACAAGCCTCCACTGCCCCCGGCAGTGGGTCCGCAACCCACTGGCTGTGTAGCCAGCACCGGACCAGGTGTACCAGACGGGCCTCCATCCTCAACACTCTCCTGCCACTTTACCTTTCTACCCCCGGAGCGCCTCGCCGACACCTTCTTCCCTTTCTGCAACATATCTACAAAAACTTCCAACCGTCGCAGAAAAGGACCTGTGGTAAAGTATTTCAACAAACCTTACCTCGTTTCTTCGTCAACAAACCTTACCTCCGTTTAAACTTGTTAACGAAACTGCAGATGCTGGAGAATGGAGGGTGAAGCCTGAAGAAGGGTCTCGACCCGAAACGTCGCCCATCTCCTTCGCTCCTTAGATGCCGCTGCACCCGCTGAATTCTCCAGCTTTCCATGTAACCCGCGGTTTAAACTTACCGCTCGGAGGAGCGCTGCTGCTCCCCCGCCCGACTGCACCAGCGTCTGACGTCATGACGCACCAACGGCTGTACGGGCTTCTATTCACGTAGTCACTCACGTGACTCCGAAGTAAAATTACAGGCAGTTGATTAGTCAGAAATGGGCAGTTAAGTAACTATTGGATAGGGAATATTAAAAGTACCTTATTATCAACACGACACTATCAATAATGCTGTTGCAATTGATGGCAGAAAAAGAGTGACAACTGGAGTAGAATTTTGTTGGCCGACATCTGGATTTCACTTTAAAAAGCAGTCATCATTGTATAGACCCAATAGTTGAAGAAGGAATGTCATACAAGTTGTCAAATAACCCAATAATAACAATCAGGCAATTATTCATTTATCATTTGCAATGTCATGGGTGTTTGTAATGTCTGATGTCCCTGGATGTCCAAACTGACTTTAGTTATTTGTTTTTTATCTGATGATGCTTATTAACATTATGCATTCATGTAAGTGGTAACTGTGGTGAGTGTAGAAATGTTGCCATGAGATTGCTGCCATGTATTTTAACTGATATTTCTCTGCATATTGAAGATTCAACAATTTCTGCAACCACAGAAGAAAGCACATCCACAGACGAAAGTACAATGATGACCTCTTCTACAATTGAATCAACATCAACATCAACATCAGCAGAGACAGGTACCATAATTTGTACTTGCACTCTAAATATTTGCTTGGGTCATTTGGAAATAATGATAAAACTTGTCTTGTCAACCCATTTTAGACTATTTGTGTCATACAGAATCACAATAGTTTTGATTCTGTATGACTAGTACATTAAACATCGTACAATAAGACGGTGATAATGCCATAACACAGACAACAAAATTCCATGAATAATTTTTCATGATTCCTAATTATCTTCAGAACTCCAAATATTATCCACACAATTACTCATTGAATTGGAGGCATACAGTGTGGAAACAAGCCCTTTGGCCCAACAAGCCCACACCGGCCAACATGTCCCAATTTCCCTAGCCCCACCTGCCTATGTTTGGAAGTCCCATATCCCTCCAAACCTGTCCTATCTATGTACCTGTCAAAGTTTCTTAAGTGTTGTGTAGGTCCCTGCCTCAACTACCTCCTTTGGCAGCTTGTTCCATACATCCACCACCCTTAGTGTGAAAAAGATACCCCTCTGATTTCTATTAAATCTTTTCCCCTTTACCTTAAACCTATGTCATCTGGTCATTGATTCCCCTACTCTGGGCAAGAGACTCTGAGATTCTACCTGATCTATTCCTCTCATGATTTTATACACCTGGCTACATCCTCAAACATATTGAGGGTTTTGTCTAAAGTGCTGGCCAGGAATAACAACAGAAAAACGACCAAGCCAAATTGGAGATAGCTGGGGAAATTTGGACGAGTTCATGACTTGAGCAAATATGGGTTGACACGTTGTTGATTAGTCAAAGTTGGTCAGTTAATTCATGGCAACTACAGAAAGAGAATGTTAATTCTGACAGGAAGTGCTCAATGGAATTTGCCTTCACAATTTCTATATTTTCAGTTGAAGAATACTATATTAAATAATATGCAATTACATGGTGAAATTGGCCAGCATAACACAGATTAAATAATTCCATGAAATAATTTTTCATGGTTCCTAATTTTCATCAGAATTCAAATATTAATCACGCTGCTATCTGTTAAATCCTTGGTGACATTACTTCGCATCAGTTTAATTTTCACTGCTGCCATTTACATGCTTTATGAAAGTGTCCAATTTCCTTTCAATATCCATTGATGTCACATCTTAATTTCATTCTCGGAAACAAGCACAACAACTGCAACTGCATTGACTACGTCCGCCATTAGCAGCGAAACAACAGGTACTAGGATAATGCAAAAGCAGGATTCACTGATCAAACTTCAAAAAGATATCTTATATTTCAACATGACAATCAATATTACTGTCATAATTGATGACAAAAAGAGATATTAACTGGAGTAAAATTTTGTCACCGAACATCTGGATTTCACTTGATAACAGAAGTAGAATTTTATTCCCTACCATTTAACTCACATTGAAAAGCAGTGGCTATTTTAAACAACCCAGTACAGTAAGTCGGAATATCATGAACGTAGTCAAATAAGCCAATAATGAAAGTCAGGCATTAATTCATTTATTTTCCGTTAATATCGTGGATGCTTCTTTGTTTGAAAAAGAGCAGCAGATCAAATGCTCCATTTACCACTTACATGATTGCATGATGTCAATATGCATCATTAGAATAAAAAACAAATTAATTACAGTCATCTTGGACATCCAAGAAACATTTTAGTGTATTTTAACACATTTTTTTGCATATGTGAAGATCCGACAATCACTGCAACTACAGAAGAAAGCACATCCACAGACCAAAGTACAATGATAACCTCTTATACAACAAAATCAACATCAACAGAGACAGGTACCGTAAATTACAACTTGTACTCCAAATCTGCACAAGTTTAATTTGGAAATATAGATACAAACTGTCTTGTCAACCTCCTTGAGGCTCAGAGAGTAATTGTGTCATAGAGAATGGCTCAATGTGTGCATGCCATGGACAAACAGCCATTGAAGCTAGCTCCATTTGCATCATTTGTGTATAGTGTATAGTTGTGTACAGTGTATTAAGTACACTTGAAACATATTGCAGTTTTGTCCAAAATGCTGGACTGGAATAACAATGGTAAAACAAACTAGCCACATTTCAGAAAACTAAGGGTATCAGAGAAAAAAATTACAGGCAGTTGTTTGCTCAGAAATGGTCCGTTAATTCACGTAACTATTGGGTAGATAATATTAAAAGTAACTTAGTTATCAACATGTGACAAAAAATAATGCTGTTGTAATTGACAATAGAAAAAGAGTGATAACTGGAGAAAATATTTGTTGACGAACATCAGGATTTCAGTTTGAAAAGCAGTCACCATTGTAATAAACCCAATAATTTAAGTAGGAATGTCATACAAGTAATCAAATAACCCAATAATAAAAATCAGGCAAGTATTTGTTTATCAATTGTAATATCATAGATGCTTCATTGATTGGGGGTTAATATGCATCATCATATAAAAAAAAATAATTAAAGTCAGCTTGGACATCCAGGGACATTTTACATGTGTAGAAATGTCACCATGAGAGTGCTGTCATGTATTTTAACTGATATTTCTCTGCATATGTGAAGATTTGACTATCACTGAACCCACAGAAGACAGCACAGCCACAGGCGCAAGTGCTACGATGGCCTCTTCTACAACATAGTTACCATCAACAGAGAAAAGTACCATAAATCACATCTAGTACACCGATTTTGCACAGGGGAAATTTGGAACTTATCTTCTCAACACCTCTTAGACTTAGAGCGTAATTGTGACGTACTGAATGGAAATAAGTACTCAAGGCCAAATATGTCCAAGCCACGAATGATCAGCCATTGAAGCTAGCTCCATTTGCCCACGGGCATTCCACATCATTCTAACACTTTCCATTCAATGCACCTGTCCAAATCTATTTAAATCATATTATTGCTCCTGGCTCAACCACTTCACCTGGATGCTTGCTCCATATACCCATCACCCTGTGTGAAAAAGATCAGTTAATCCAATTAATTAAAGGTAACTACAGAAAGAGAATGTTATTCTGCATGCACAAATTCTATATTTTCAGTTCAAGACTACTACATTAAACATTGTGCAATAACATGGTGACAATGCCATGCATAAAGGGGCTGTCCCACGTGGGCGACCTAATTGGCGAGTTTATAAGAGTTTGAAATAATGACATGTTGAAGACCCCCTTCGAAATTGTAAAATACCTCCTTCGACTATGTTGGAGACCAGCTTCGACTAGCTACCACTAGCTATGACTAACCAGGAGAATTGGACACCAAATAGTGGTGTCTCCAAATAGTGGACCTCCTTCGACCTCCTTCGACTATGTTGGAGACCAGCTTCGACTAGCTATCACTAGCTATGACTAACCGGGACACCAAATAGTGGAGAGTGA
The DNA here is from genome assembly GCA_035221665.1 of Okamejei kenojei. NCBI lineage: Eukaryota > Metazoa > Chordata > Chondrichthyes > Rajiformes > Rajidae > Okamejei > Okamejei kenojei. Next base: position 60,817,036 of record CM069144.1, on the reverse strand, counting down.
AGACGACCTTCTTCGATCTCCCTTCGACTATGATGTAGACTATCTATGATATCCTTCGACGACCCTCGATTACCTATGACTAACATGCCGACCTACTACGACTAAAGCTACGAGTAAAAAAATTATCGATTTTTTCCCACGGCAACCTTTTTTTACTCGCGGGCATTTTTGGTAACATTACTTCTCATCAGTTTAATTTTCAATGCTGCAGTTTACATGTTTTGTGAAACAATATGTCCAATTTACCTTCCATTTCCATTGCAAATTGCATTGATATCACATGGATAAATCTATGTTTACAAAATAGCACCCTATCCCCTGCACCCAGATAAAACATACATGATTGCATGTTGCAAATATGCATCTTCTCGTCAGTTTAATTTTCACTGCTTTACTTTACATGCTTTATGGAACAAAAGAGTACAATTTCCTTTCAATTATCTATTATAGTAATATTTTCACTTCATTCACAGAACCTAGCACAACTGCTACTGCATCGACTACGTCCGCCACTAGCAGCAAAATAACAGGTACTAGGATGATGCAGCACCAGAATTCATTGATCAGAATTTAAAAACATATCTTACTTATCAACATGTGACAATCATTAATGCAGTTGTAATTGATGACAGTAATTGTATTTTATTGCCTAACATCTTTCACTTTGAAAAAACAGTCACCATTTTAAACAACCTAATAGATTAAGTAGGAATATCATGCAAGTAGTCAAATAAGCCAATAATGAAAATCAGGAAGTTATTCAATTATTATTCGTTACTATTTGGGATGCTTCTTTGTTTGAAAAATAGCAGCAGGTCAAATACTCCAAGTACTAGGTACATGATTGCATTTTGTCAATATGCAATGTCCGATAAAAAAATAAATAATAAGTAATCTTGGACTTCCACTTTCAATATCCATCGATATCACATCTTCATTTCATTCTCAGAACCAAGCACAACAACAGCCATTGCATCGACTACGTCCGCCACTAGCAGCGACACAACAGGTACAAGGATATTGCAGCACCAGGATTCACTGAAGAGATGTAGAAAGATGTCTTTCTAACATCTCATCAGCCTTTCTAACATCTCTGACAGTAAATATCCCGTAATGGTCAATAATGCTGTTGTAATTGATGACAGAAAAGGAGAGATTGTTGCCTATCATCTGGATCTCTGTTAGAAAAGCAGTCACCATTGTAATCAACCCAATAGTTTCAGTAGCAATGCCATGCAATTAGTCAAATAAGCCAATACAGAAAGACAGGCAATTATTCACTTATTATTTGTTAATATTATGACGCTTCTTTTGATTGGAAAATAGCAGCATATTCCATGCACCAGTTACTACTTACATGACTGCATGTTGCTAATAAAAATGTAGCCATCGGAGTGTTGACATGTATTTTAACTGATATTTCTCTGCATATGTGAAGATTCCACAATTTCTGCAACCACGGATGAAAGCGCATCCCACAGACCAAAGTACAATAATGACCTCTTATACAACAGAGTCAACGTCAACAGAGACAGGTACCATAAATTTCAACTTTAGTTGAGTTTAGTTTAGAGCTGCAGCACGGAAACAGGCAAAAGTTTATTGATGACCAATTACCACATATATAATTGCATGATGTCACTATGTATAATCAGATTTTAAAAAATCAAATAACTAAATCAGCTTGGAATTCCAGGGCATTTACAAGTTTTACAAGTGCAGTCATGGGAGTGCTGCCATGTATTTTAACCGATATTTCTCTGCATATGTGAATATTCCATACCACTCAAAAACTTTCCAATCCATGCACCTGTCCAAATCTCTTTTAAATCTCTTTTAAATCTCTTTTAAATAATATAATTATTTCTGCCTCAACAACTTCATCTGGATGCTGGCACCTTATACCCATCACCCTCTTTGAAAAACATCCCCTCAGATTCGTATTATACCTTTTCCCTCTCACCTTAAAACTCTGCCCTCCAGTACGAGATAGCCAACCTTTGTAAAGACTGTGCATTCACACTTCTATTTCCACATGATTTATAGCGTTCAATATGATCAACATTCAGCCCCCTTTAATCCAATAAATAAAGTAAAGTCTGCCCTTCATTTGTGTATAGTTCAGCTCCTTATACTGGTTACATCCTCAAACGAATTGCAGTTTTGTTCAAAGTGCAGGCCAGGAATAACAGTAAAACAAACTACCTGAATTCCAAACAACTAGGAATATTTAGAATAGTAGAGGGGCTGTCCCACTGTACGAGGTAATTGAAGAGTTCTCCCGTGTTTAAAAACAAAAAATCAAACTCGTGGTAAACACGTAGAATGTACGTAGCGGGTACGTCGGAGCTCGAGACATCTCTTAGCGGCTCGTAACACTAACGGCAGGTACTCAGGAAACGAGGTAAGCTTGTGAAGACTCATGAAGATTTGTCAACATGTTGAAAAATGACCACGAGCGCCCTGAGTACCTATGAGCGGATAGTGCCGTAATTCTCTGAGTTCCAATCAGGGGAAACTCGGGAGAACTCTTGAATTAGCTCGTACAGTGGGACAGCCCCTTTAATGATATGTGCAAAAACATTTACAGGCAATTTGTTGATCAGAATTGTCCAGGTAATTCAGATAACTAATGGATAGAGAATGCTAAATATTAGGGCAGATGCTCAATCAAATTTGCATGCCAACAATTCAATATTTCCAGTTGAGGACTATTACATTGTGCAATATAACGTGGTGACACTACCCTGCATAACAATGAGAACAACAATACATAAAACAAGTTTTCACGTTTCCTTAGAAACTTCAGATCTCCAAATGTTATCCACGCAATTACTCGTTAAATTCTTTGTTATCATTTCACTCATTAGTTTACTGCTGCACTGTTTTATGAAATAACAAACTGTCCAATTTACTTTCCATTGTGCATTACTCAATATCCATTGATGTCACATCTTCATTTCATTCTCAGAACCAAACTCACAACCGGCCACTGTATCAACTGCATCCACCATGAGCAGTGAAACAACAGGTACTAGGATAATGCAGCACCAGAACTCACTGATGAGATGAGGGAAAGATGTCTTACTTAACACGTGACAGTCAATAATGGAGTTGTAATTGATGACAGAAAAGGAGAGATTTTGGTCTATCATCTGGATGTCAGTTAGAAAAGCAGTCACCATAGTATTCAACCCAATAGTTTCAGAAGCAATACCATACAAGTAGTCAATTAAGCCAATAATGAATGTCAGGCAATTATTAATTTATTATTTTTTAATCTTGCAGATGCTTCTTTGTTTGGAAAATAGCAGCAGATCAATGCATCAGCTTCTGCTTAGATAACTGCATGATGCTAATAAAACTTTTGCCATGAGAATGCTGCCATGTTTTTTAATTAATATTTCTCTGTATATGTGAAGATTCAACAATTTCTTCATCCACAGAAGAAAGCACGTCCACAGACCAAAGTACAATGTTGACCTCTTATACAACAGAATCAACATCAACAGAGACAGGTAACATAAACTACAACTTGAACTCCAAATCAGGGCAAGCGAAATTTAGAATAATGATAAAAATGTCTTGTCAACCTTCATTAGACGCGCAGCGCAATTATGTCACACAGAATGAAAGTATTCTCTAAGGCACAATATGTCCAAGCCACAGTGATCAGCCATTAAAGCCATTTGACCAATTCCATATCACTCTAACATTACTTAACATCAGTTTAATTTTCACTGCTACACTTTACATACTTTTGGAAACAAAAAGAGTACAATTTCCTTTCAATTATCCATTGATGTCACATCTTCATTTCATTATCATAAGCAAGCACAACAACTGCCACTTGCATCAACCACATCTGCCCATTTGCAGCAAAACAACAGGTACAAGGATAATGCAGCACCAGCATTCACTGATCAGACTTTAAAAACATATCTTACTTATCAACACATGACAGGCAATAATGCAGTTGTAATTGATGACAGAAGTGGAATACAGAAATGACGGAGACACTTCACTTGGAGAGATTGAGACTTGTCCTTATGGACAGGTTAGATCTCTTCAAAGGGATTTGGTCTCCCTACATTAAATATCTACAGGGTCACAATGGTTTCGGCGCAGGGACTTGACTGAGGCCTGAATATCTGAATGGATGAAGAAATAATATAATAAATCATGAATGTATCTCCAAGAATGGATTATTTAGTAATATTTTAATCATCGCATCAAAACTTCTCACATTTTCTTTTCTATTTTCTATTCTCTTTCTCTATCTTCCTAATCTTTAATTAAGGAAAAAAATATAGAAACATATTATATAAATTTTTAATATGTATACACCTATTTTTATTTGTATGAAAAGATTATAGATGTCTTAAATTTGTAATTATATAAAATTGTGCATTTTCAACTATATAATAAATTTTGAAATATAAAGTTAATAATAATACAAACATTCTTAATATTTTGATAAACATTATGAATATTATAGAACTTTGTTTAAGATTGGGTATTATGTAGTTATATTAGGGGGGATTCGTATTTGGTAATTAGAAGAATATCTATGGTATGAGAAGTCTGAGTATATTGCTTATTTTAGGAATATACTATATACACTCCCAATTATATAAAATAAATAACCACGAAATGTATAATGGATAATATTACAATTAACATAAACAGTATCAATCGATAATCAATATTATATAATTTTGTATATTATATAATTTCACTGTCGTATAAGAGTGTACTCGGTATATATTGTTTCTACAATAAAAAAAATTAAAAAAAAAAAAAAAAAAAAAAAAAAGTAATTGATGACAGAAGTAGAATCTTATTCCCTAACATCTCTTTCATTAAATTTGAAGAGCAGTCACCAATTCAAGCAACCCTATAGATTAAGTAGGAATACTTTGAAGTAGTTAGTAAGCCAATAATGAAAGTCAGGCAATTATTCATTATTATTCGTTAATATCGTGGATGCTTCTTTGTTTGAAAATTAGCAGCAGATCAAATGCTCCAGTTACAACTTACATGATTGCATGATGTCAATATGCATCACCAGATTAAAAAAACTAAAAAATGTCAGCTTGAACTTCCAAGGACATTTTAGTGTATTTTAACTGATACATTTCTCTGCATATGTGAAGAGTCTCGCCTAAAATGTTGCCTAAGTGGGACAGGCCCTTAAGGGTATTAGGAAGAGTTAATGACATGCAAAATAAAATTACAGGGAGTTGATTAGTCAGAAATGGGCAGTTAAGTAACTATTGGATAGAGAATATTAAAAGTACCTTATTCTGTTAGAAATTGGTGGCAGAAAAAGAGTGACAACTGGAGTAGAATTTTGTTGGCCAACATCTGGATTTCACTTTAAAAAGCAGTCACCATTGTCTCGACCCAATAGTTGAAGAAGGAATGTCATACAAGTTGTCAAATAACCCAATAATAACAATCAGGCAATTATTCATTTATCATTTGCAATATCATGGGTGTTTGTAATGTCTGATGTCCCTGGATGTCCAAACTGACTTTAGTTATTTGTTTTTTATCTGATGATGCTTATTAACATTATGCATTCATGTAAGTGGTAACTGTGGCGAGTGTAGAAATGTTGTCATGAGATTGCTGCCATGTATTTTAACTGATATTTCTCTGCATATTGAAGATTCAACAATTTCTGCAACCACAGAAGAAAGCACATCCACAGACGAAAGTACAACGATGACCTCTTCTACAATTGAACCAACATCAACATCAGCAGAAACAGGTACCATAATTTGTACTTGCACTCTAAATATTTGCTTGGGTCATTTGGAAATAATGATAAAACTTGTCTTGTCAACCCTTTTTAGACTATTTGTGTCATACAGAATCAAAATAGTTTCTATGACCCAATATGTCCAAGCCACAGTTGATCAGCCATTGAAGCTAGTTCCATTTGCCGCGTCAGTCTCATATCACTCTCAAACTTACCAATCCATGCACCTGTCCAAATCTCTTAAATAATATAATTGTTTCTGCCTCAACCATTTCATCTGGATCCTTGCTCCACATACGCCTCACCCTCTGTGAAAAACAACCCCTCAGGTTGTTATTATATATTTTACCTCTCACCGTAAAACTGTGCCCTCCAGTACTAGATACCCAACCCAAGATAAAGACTCTGTTCATTCACACTATCAAATGAATGGATAATGCCTAATCTAAAGGCAAATGCACAGTCAAATTTGAATGAACAAATGCAATATTTTCAATTGAAGAATAGTACATTAAACATCATACAATAACACGGTGACAATGCCATAACACAGACAACAAAATTCCATGAATAATTTTTCATGATTCCTAATTATCTTCAGAACTCCAAATATTATCCACACAATTACTCATTGAATTGGAGTCATACAATGTGGAAACAAGCCCTTTGGCCCAACAAGCCCACACCGGCCAACATGTCCCTATTTCACTAGCCCCACCTGCCTATGTTTGGAAGGCCCATATCCCTCCAAACCTGTCCTATCTATGTACCTGTCAAACAGTTTCTTAAGTGTTGTGTAGGTCCCTGCCTCAACTACCTCCTTCAGCAGCTTGTTCTATACATCCACCACCCTTAGTGTGAAAAAGATACCCCTCTGATTTCTATTAAATCTTTTCCCCTTTACCTTAAACCTATGTCATCTGGTCATCGATTCCCCTACTCTGGGTAAGAGACTCTGAGATTCTACCTGATCTATTCCTCTCATGATTTTATACACCTGGCCACATCCTCAAACATATTGAGGGTTTTGTCTAAAGCGCTGGCCAGGAATAACAACAGAAAAACGACCAAGCCAAATTGCAGATAGCTGGGGACATTTGGACGAGTTCTTGACTTGAGCACAAATGGGTTTACACGTTGTTGATTAGTCAAAGTTGGTCAGTTAATTCGTGGCAACTACAGAAAGAGAATGTTAATTCTGACAGGAAGTGCTCAATAGAATTTGCCTTCACAAATTCTTTTTTTTCAGTTGAAGAATACTACATTAAACGATATGCAAATACATGGTGACATTGGCCAGTATAACACAGATTAAATAATTCCATGAAATAATTTTTCATGGTTCCTAATTTTCATCAGAACTCCAAATATTAATCACGCTGCTATCTGTTAAATCCTTGGTGACATTACTTCGCATCAGTTTAATTTTCACTGCTGCCATTTACATGCTTTATGAAAGTGTCCAATTTCCTTTCAATATCCATTGATGTCACATCTTAATTTCATTCTCGGAAACAAGCACAACAACTGCAACTGCATTGACTACGTCCGCCATTAGCAGCGAAACAACAGGTACTAGGATAATGCAAAAGCAGGATTCACTGATCAAACTTCAAAAAGATATCTTATATTTCAACATGACAATCAATATTACTGTCATAATTGATGACAAAAAGAGATATTAACTGGAGTAAAATTTTGTCACCGAACATCTGGATTTTCACTTGATAACAGAAGTAGAATTTTATTCCCTACCATTTAACTCACATTGAAAAGCAGTGGCTATTTTAAACAACCCAGTACAGTAAGTCGGAATATCATGAACGTAGTCAAATAAGCCAATAATGAAAGTCAGGCATTAATTCATTTATTTTCCGTTAATATAGTGGATGCTTCTTTGTTTGAAAAAGAGCAGCAGATCAAATGCTCCATTTACCACTTACATGATTGCATGATGTCAATATGCATCATTAGAATAAAAAACAAATAATTACAGTCATCTTGGACATCCAAGAACATTTTAGTGTATTTTAACACATTTTTTTTTGCATATGTGAAGATCCGACAATCACTGCAACTACAGAAGAAAGCACATCCACAGACCAAAGTACAATGATAACCTCTTATACAACAAAATCAACATCAACAGAGACAGGTACCGTAAATTACAACTTGTACTCCAAATCTGCACAAGTTTAATTTGGAAATATAGATACAAACTGTCTTGTCAACCTCCTTGAGGCTCAGAGAGTAATTGTGTCATAGAGAATGGCTCAATGTGTGCATGCCATGGACAAACAGCCATTGAAGCTAGCTCCATTTGCATCATTTGTGTATAGTGTATAGTTGTGTACAGTGTATTAAGTACACTTGAAACATATTGCAGTTTTGTCAAAATGCTGGACTGGAATAACAATGGTGAAACAAACTAGCCCCCATTTCAGAAAAACTAAGGGTATCAGAGAAGTAAAAAATTACAGGCAGTTGTTTGCTCAGAAATGGTCCGTTAATTCACGTAACTATTGGGTAGATAATATTAAAAGTAACTTAGTTATCAACATGTGACAAAAAATAATGCTGTTGTAATTGACAATAGAAAAAGAGTGATAACTGGAGAAAATATTTGTTGACGAACATCAGGATTTCAGTTTGAAAAGCAGTCACCATTGTAATAAACCCAATAATTTAAGTAGGAATGTCATACAAGTAATCAAATAACCCAATAATAAAAATCAGGCAAGTATTTGTTTATCAATTGTAATATCATAGATGCTTCATTGATTGGGGGTTAATATGCATCATCATATATAAAAAAAAATAATTAAAGTCAGCTTGGACATCCAGGGACATTTTACATGTGTAGAAATGTCACCATGAGAGTGCTGTCATGTATTTTAACTGATATTTCTCTGCATATGTGAAGATTTTGACTATCACTGAACCCACAGAAGACAGCACAGCCACAGGCGCAAGTGCTACGATGGTCTCTTCTACAACATAGTTACCATCAACAGAGAAAAGTACCATAAATCACATCTAGTACACCGATTTTGCACAGGGGAAATTTGGAACTTATCTTCTCAACACCTCTTAGACTTAGAGCGTAATTGTGACGTACTGAATGGAAATAAGTACTCAAGGCCAAATATGTCCAAGCCACGAATGATCAGCCATTGAAGCTAGCTCCATTTGCCCACGGGCATTCCACATCATTCTAACACTTTCCATTCAATGCACCTGTCCAAATCTATTTAAATCATATTATTGCTCCTGGCTCAACCACTTCACCTGGATGCTTGCTCCATATACCCATCACCCTGTGTGAAAAAGATCAGTTAATCCAATTAATTAAAGGTAACTACAGAAAGAGAATGTTATTCTGCATGCACAAATTCTATATTTTCAGTTCAAGACTACTACATTAAACATTGTGCAATAACATGGTGACAATGCCATGCATAAAGGGGCTGTCCCACGTGGGCGACCTAATTGGCGAGTTTATAAGAGTTTGAAATAATGACATGTTGAAGACCCCCCTTCGAAATTGTAAAATACCTCCTTCGACTATGTTGGAGACCAGCTTCGACTAGCTACCACTAGCTATGACTAACCAGGAGAATTGGACACCAAATAGTGGTGTCTCCAAATAGTGGACCTCCTTCGACCTCCTTCGACTATGTTGGAGACCAGCTTCGACTAGCTATCACTAGCTATGACTAACCGGGACACCAAATAGTGGAGAGTGAAGACGACCTTCTTCGATCTCCCTTCGACTATGATGTAGACTATCTATGATAATCCTTCGACGACCCTCGATTACCTATGACTAACATGCCGACCTACTACGACTAAAGCTACGAGTAAAAAAATTATCGATTTTTTCCCACGGCAACCTTTTTTTACTCGCGGGCATTTTTGGTAACATTACTTCTCATCAGTTTAATTTTCAATGCTGGCAGTTTACATGTTTTTGTGAAACAATATGTCCAATTTACCTTCCATTTCCATTGCAAATTGCATTGATATCACATGGATAAATCTATGTTTACAAAATAGCACCCTATCCCCTGCACCCAGATAAAACATACATGATTGCATGTTGCAAATATGCATCTTCTCGTCAGTTTAATTTTCACTGCTTTACTTTACATGCTTTATGGAACAAAAGAGTACAATTTCCTTTCAATTATCTATTATAGTAATATTTTCACTTCATTCACAGAACCTAGCACAACTGCTACTGCATCGACTACGTCCGCCACTAGCAGCAAAATAACAGGTACTAGGATGATGCAGCACCAGAATTCATTGATCAGAATTTAAAAACATATCTTACTTATCAACATGTGACAATCATTAATGCAGTTGTAATTGATGACAGTAATTGTATTTTATTGCCTAACATCTTTCACTTTGAAAAACAGTCACCATTTTAAACAACCTAATAGATTAAGTAGGAATATCATGCAAGTAGTCAAATAAGCCAATAATGAAAATCAGGAAGTTATTCAATTATTATTCGTTACTATTTGGGATGCTTCTTTGTTTGAAAAATAGCAGCAGGTCAAATACTCCAAGTACTAGGTACATGATTGCATTTTGTCAATATGCAATGTCCGATAAAAAAATAAATAATAAGTAATCTTGGACTTCCACTTTCAATATCCATCGATATCACATCTTCATTTCATTCTCAGAAACCAAGCACAACAACAGCCATTTGCATCGACTACGTCCGCCACTAGCAGCGACACAACAGGTACAAGGATATTGCAGCACCAGGATTCACTGAAGAGATGTAGAAAGATGTCTTTCTAACATCTCATCAGCCTTTCTAACATCTCTGACAGTAAATATCCCGTAATGGTCAATAATGCTGTTGTAATTGATGACAGAAAAGGAGAGATTGTTGCCTATCATCTGGATCTCTGTTAGAAAAGCAGTCACCATTGTAATCAACCCAATAGTTTCAGTACAATGCCATGCAATTAGTCAAATAAGCCAATACAGAAAGACAGGCAATTATTCACTTATTATTTGTTAATATTATGACGCTTCTTTTGATTGGAAAATAGCAGCATATTCCATGCACCAGTTACTACTTACATGACTGCATGTTGCTAATAAAAATGTAGCCATCGGAGTGTTGACATGTATTTTAACTGATATTTCTCTGCATATGTGAAGATTCCACAATTTCTGCAACCACGGATGAAAGCGCACCCACAGACCAAAGTACAATAATGACCTCTTATACAACAGAGTCAACGTCAACAGAGACAGGTACCATAAATTTCAACTTTAGTTGAGTTTTAGTTTAGAGCTGCAGCACGGAAACAGGCAAAAGTTTATTGATGACCAATTACCACATATATAATTGCATGATGTCACTATGTATAATCAGATTTTAAAAAATCAAATAACTAAATCAGCTTGGAATTCCAGGGGCATTTACAAGTTTTACAAGTGCAGTCATGGGAGTGCTGCCATGTATTTTAACCGATATTTCTCTGCATATGTGAATATTCCATACCACTCAAAAACTTTCCAATCCATGCACCTGTCCAAATCTCTTTTAAATCTCTTTTAAATCTCTTTTAAATAATATAATTATTTCTGCCTCAACAACTTCATCTGGATGCTGGCACCTTATACCCATCACCCTCTTTGAAAAACATCCCCTCAGATTCGTATTATACCTTTTCCCTCTCACCTTAAAACTCTGCCCTCCAGTACGAGATAGCCAACCTTTGTAAAGACTGTGCATTCACACTTCTATTTCCACATGATTTATAGCGTTCAATATGATCAACATTCAGCCCCCTTTAATCCAATAAATAAAGTAAAGTCTGCCCTTCATTTGTGTATAGTTCAGCTCCTTATACTGGTTACATCCTCAAACGAATTGCAGTTTTGTTCAAAGTGCAGGCCAGGAATAACAGTAAAACAAACTACCTGAATTCCAAACAACTAGGAATATTTAGAATAGTAGAGGGGCTGTCCCACTGTACGAGGTAATTGAAGAGTTCTCCCGTGTTTAAAAACAAAAAATCAAACTCGTGGTAAACACGTAGAATGTACGTAGCGGGTACGTCGGAGCTCGAGACATCTCTTAGCGGCTCGTAACACTAACGGCAGGTACTCAGGAAACGAGGTAAGCTTGTGAAGACTCATGAAGATTTGTCAACATGTTGAAAAATGACCACGAGCGCCCCGAGTACCTATGAGCGGATAGTGCCGTAATTCTCTGAGTTCCAATCAGGGGAAACTCGGGAGAACTCTTGAATTAGCTCGTACAGTGGGACAGCCCCTTTAATGATATGTGCAAAAACATTTACAGGCAATTTGTTGATCAGAATTGTCCAGGTAATTCAGATAACTAATGGATAGAGAATGCTAAATATTAGGGCAGATGCTCAATCAAATTTGCATGCCAACAATTCAATATTTCCAGTTGAGGACTATTACATTGTGCAATAACGTGGTGACACTACCCTGCATAACAATGAGAACAACAATACATAAAACAAGTTTTCACGTTTCCTTAGAAACTTCAGATCTCCAAATGTTATCCACGCAATTACTCGTTAAATTCTTTGTTATCATTTCACTCATTAGTTTACTGCTGCACTGTTTTATGAAATAACAAACTGTCCAATTTACTTTCCATTGTGCATTACTCAATATCCATTGATGTCACATCTTCATTTCATTCTCAGAACCAAAACTCACAACCGGCCACTGTATCAACTGCATCCACCATGAGCAGTGAAACAACAGGTACTAGGATAATGCAGCACCAGAACTCACTGATGAGATGAGGGAAAGATGTCTTACTTAACACGTGACAGTCAATAATGGAGTTGTAATTGATGACAGAAAAGGAGAGATTTTGGTCTATCATCTGGATGTCAGTTAGAAAAGCAGTCACCATAGTATTCAACCCAATAGTTTCAGAAGCAATACCATACAAGTATCAATTAAGCCAATAATGAATGTCAGGCAATTATTAATTTATTATTTTTTAATCTTGCAGATGCTTCTTTGTTTGGAAAATAGCAGCAGATCAATGCATCAGCTTCTGCTTAGATAACTGCATGGATCTAATAAAACTTTTGCCATGAGAATGCTGCCATGTTTTTTAATTAATATTTCTCTGTATATGTGAAGATTCAACAATTTCTTCATCCACAGAAGAAAGCACGTCCACAGACCAAAGTACAATGTTGACCTCTTATACAACAGAATCAACATCAACAGAGACAGGTAACATAAACTACAACTTGAACTCCAAATCAGGGGCAAGCGAAATTTAGAAATAATGATAAAAATGTCTTGTCAAAACCTTCATTAGACGCGCAGCGCAATTATGTCACACAGAATGAAAGTATTTCTCTAAGGCACAATATGTCCAAGCCACAGTGATCAGCCATTAAAGCCATTTGACCAATTCCATATCACTCTAACATTACTTAACATCAGTTTAATTTTCACTGCTACACTTTACATACTTTTGGAAACAAAAAGAGTACAATTTCCTTTCAATTATCCATTGATGTCACATCTTCATTTCATTATCATAAGCAAGCACAACAACTGCCACTGCATCAACCACATCTGCCATTTGCAGCAAAACAACAGGTACAAGGATAATGCAGCACCAGCATTCACTGATCAGACTTTAAAAACATATCTTACTTATCAACACATGACAGGCAATAATGCAGTTGTAATTGATGACAGAAGTGGAATACAGAAATGACGGAGACACTTCACTTGGAGAGATTGAGACTTGTCCTTATGGACAGGTTAGATCTCTTCAAAGGGATTTGGTCTCCCTACATTAAATATCTACAGGGTCACAATGGTTCGGCGCAGGGACTTGACTGAGGCCTGAATATCTGAATGGATGAAGAAATACATATAATAAATCATGAATGTATCTCCAAGAATGGATTATTTAGTAATATTTTAATCTCCATCAAACTTCTCACATTTTCTTTTCTATTTTCTATTCTCTTTCTCTATCTTCCTATCTTTAATTAAGGAAAAAAATATAGAAACATATTATATAAATTTTTAATATGTATACACCTATTTTTATTTGTATGAAAAGATTATAGATGTCTTAAATTTGTAATTATATAAAATTGTGCATTTTCAACTATATAATAATTTTGAAATATAAAGTTAATAATAATACAAACATTCTTAATATTTTTGATAACATTATGAATATTATAGAACTTTGTTTAAGATTGGGTATTATGTAGTTATATTAGGGGGGATTCGTATTTGGTAATTAGAAGAATATCTATGGTATGAGAAGTCTGAGTATATTGCTTATTTTAGGAATATACTATATACACTCCCAATTATATAAAATAAATAACCACGAAATGTATAATGGATAATATTACAATTAACATAAACAGTATCAATCGATAATCAATATTATATAATTTTGTATATTATATAATTTTCACTGTCGTATAAGAGTGTACTCGGTATATATTGTTTCTACAATAAAAAAAATTTAAAAAAAAAAAAAAAAAAAAAAAGTAATTGATGACAGAAGTAGAATCTTATTCCCTAACATCTCTTTCATTAAATTTGAAGAGCAGTCACCAATTCAAGCAACCCTATAGATTAAGTAGGAATACTTTGAAGTAGTTAGTAAGCCAATAATGAAAGTCAGGCAATTATTCATTTATTATTCGTTAATATCGTGGATGCTTCTTTGTTTGAAAATTAGCAGCAGATCAAATGCTCCAGTTACAACTTACATGATTGCATGATGTCAATATGCATCACCAGATTAAAAAAACTAAAAAATGTCAGCTTGAACTTCCAAGGACATTTTAGTGTATTTTAACTGATACATTTCTCTGCATATGTGAAGAGTCTCGCCTAAAATGTTGCCTAAGTGGGACAGGCCCTTAAGGGTATTAGGAAGAGTTAATGACATGCAAAATAAAATTACAGGGAGTTGATTAGTCAGAAATGGGCAGTTAAGTAACTATTGGATAGAGAATATTAAAAGTACCTTATTCTGTTAGAAATTGGTGGCAGAAAAAGAGTGACAACTGGAGTAGAATTTTGTTGGCCAACATCTGGATTTCACTTTAAAAAGCAGTCACCATTGTCTCGACCCAATAGTTGAAGAAGGAATGTCATACAAGTTGTCAAATAACCCAATAATAACAATCAGGCAATTATTCATTTATCATTTGCAATATCATGGGTGTTTGTAATGTCTGATGTCCCTGGATGTCCAAACTGACTTTAGTTATTTGTTTTTTATCTGATGATGCTTATTAACATTATGCATTCATGTAAGTGGTAAACTGTGGCGAGTGTAGAAATGTTTGTCATGAGATTGCTGCCATGTATTTTAACTGATATTTCTCTGCATATTGAAGATTCAACAATTTCTGCAACCACAGAAGAAAGCACATCCACAGACGAAAGTACAACGATGACCTCTTCTACAATTGAACCAACATCAACATCAGCAGAAACAGGTACCATAATTTGTACTTGCACTCTAAATATTTGCTTGGGTCATTTGGAAATAATGATAAAACTTGTCTTGTCAACCCTTTTTAGACTATTTGTGTCATACAGAATCAAAATAGTTTCTATGACCCAATATGTCCAAGCCACAGTTGATCAGCCATTGAAGCTAGTTCCATTTGCCGCGTCAGTCTCATATCACTCTCAAACTTACCAATCCATGCACCTGTCCAAATCTCTTAAATAATATAATTGTTTCTGCCTCAACCATTTCATCTGGATCCTTGCTCCACATACGCCTCACCCTCTGTGAAAAACAACCCCTCAGGTTGTTATTATATATTTTACCTCTCACCGTAAAACTGTGCCCTCCAGTACTAGATACCCAACCCAAGATAAAGACTCTGTTCATTCACACTATCAAATGAATGGATAATGCCTAATCTAAAGGCAAATGCACAGTCAAATTTGAATGAACAAATGCAATATTTTCAATTGAAGAATAGTACATTAAACATCATACAATAACACGGTGACAATGCCATAACACAGACAACAAAATTCCATGAATAATTTTTCATGATTCCTAATTATCTTCAGAACTCCAAATATTATCCACACAATTACTCATTGAATTGGAGTCATACAATGTGGAAACAAGCCCTTTGGCCCAACAAGCCCACACCGGCCAACATGTCCCTATTTCACTAGCCCCACCTGCCTATGTTTGGAAGGCCCATATCCCTCCAAACCTGTCCTATCTATGTACCTGTCAAACAGTTTCTTAAGTGTTGTGTAGGTCCCTGCCTCAACTACCTCCTTCAGCAGCTTGTTCTATACATCCACCACCCTTAGTGTGAAAAAGATACCCCTCTGATTTCTATTAAATCTTTTCCCCTTTACCTTAAACCTATGTCATCTGGTCATCGATTCCCCTACTCTGGGTAAGAGACTCTGAGATTCTACCTGATCTATTCCTCTCTCATGATTTTATACACCTGGCCACATCCTCAAACATATTGAGGGTTTTGTCTAAAGCGCTGGCCAGGAATAACAACAGAAAAACGACCAAGCCAAATTGCAGATAGCTGGGGACATTTGGACGAGTTCTTGACTTGAGCACAAATGGGTTTACACGTTGTTGATTAGTCAAAGTTGGTCAGTTAATTCGTGGCAACTACAGAAAGAGAATGTTAATTCTGACAGGAAGTGCTCAATAGAATTTGCCTTCACAAATTCTTTTTTTTCAGTTGAAGAATACTACATTAAACGATATGCAAATACATGGTGACATTGGCCAGTATAACACAGATTAAATAATTCCATGAAATAATTTTTCATGGTTCCTAATTTTCATCAGAACTCCAAATATTAATCACGCTGCTATCTGTTAAATCCTTGGTGACATTACTTCGCATCAGTTTAATTTTCACTGCTGCCATTTACATGCTTTATGAAAGTGTCCAATTTCCTTTCAATATCCATTGATGTCACATCTTAATTTCATTCTCGGAAACAAGCACAACAACTGCAACTGCATTGACTACGTCCGCCATTAGCAGCGAAACAACAGGTACTAGGATAATGCAAAAGCAGGATTCACTGATCAAACTTCAAAAAGATATCTTATAAAAACATGACAATCAATATTACTGTCATAATTGATGACAAAAAGAGATATTAACTGGAGTAAAATTTTGTCACCGAACATCTGGATTTCACTTGATAACAGAAGTAGAATTTTATTCCCTACCATTTAACTCACATTGAAAAGCAGTGGCTATTTTAAACAACCCAGTACAGTAAGTCGGAATATCATGAACGTAGTCAAATAAGCCAATAATGAAAGTCAGGCATTAATTCATTTATTTTCCGTTAATATAGTGGATGCTTCTTTGTTTGAAAAAGAGCAGCAGATCAAATGCTCCATTTACCACTTACATGATTGCATGATGTCAATATGCATCATTAGAATAAAAAACAAATAATTACAGTCATCTTGGACATCCAAGAACATTTTAGTGTATTTTAACACATTTTTTTGCATATGTGAAGATCCGACAATCACTGCAACTACAGAAGAAAGCACATCCACAGACCAAAGTACAATGATAACCTCTTATACAACAAAATCAACATCAACAGAGACAGGTACCGTAAATTACAACTTGTACTCCAAATCTGCACAAGTTTAATTTGGAAATATAGATACAAACTGTCTTGTCAACCTCCTTGAGGCTCAGAGAGTAATTGTGTCATAGAGAATGGCTCAATGTGTGCATGCCATGGACAAACAGCCATTGAAGCTAGCTCCATTTGCATCATTTGTGTATAGTGTATAGTTGTGTACAGTGTATTAAGTACACTTGAAACATATTGCAGTTTTGTCCAAAATGCTGGACTGGAATAACAATGGTGAAACAAACTAGCCCCATTTCAGAAAACTAAGGGTATCAGAGAAAAAAATTACAGGCAGTTGTTTGCTCAGAAATGGTCCGTTAATTCACGTAACTATTGGGTAGATAATATTAAAAGTAACTTAGTTATCAACATGTGACAAAAAATAATGCTGTTGTAATTGACAATAGAAAAAGAGTGATAACTGGAGAAAATATTTGTTGACGAACATCAGGATTTCAGTTTGAAAAGCAGTCACCATTGTAATAAACCCAATAATTTAAGTAGGAATGTCATACAAGTAATCAAATAACCCAATAATAAAAATCAGGCAAGTATTTGTTTATCAATTGTAATATCATAGATGCTTCATTGATTGGGGGTTAATATGCATCATCATATAAAAAAAAAATAATTAAAGTCAGCTTGGACATCCAGGGACATTTTACATGTGTAGAAATGTCACCATGAGAGTGCTGTCATGTATTTTAACTGATATTTCTCTGCATATGTGAAGATTTGACTATCACTGAACCCACAGAAGACAGCACAGCCACAGGCGCAAGTGCTACGATGGTCTCTTCTACAACATAGTTACCATCAACAGAGAAAAGTACCATAAATCACATCTAGTACACCGATTTTGCACAGGGGAAATTTGGAACTTATCTTCTCAACACCTCTTAGACTTAGAGCGTAATTGTGACGTACTGAATGGAAATAAGGTACTCAAGGCCAAATATGTTCCAAGCCACGAATGATCAGCCATTGAAGCTAGCTCCATTTGCCCACGGGCATTCCACATCATTCTAACACTTTCCATTCAATGCACCTGTCCAAATCTATTTAAATCATATTATTGCTCCTGGCTCAACCACTTCACCTGGATGCTTGCTCCATATACCCATCACCCTGTGTGAAAAAGATCAGTTAATCCAATTAATTAAAGGTAACTACAGAAAGAGAATGTTATTCTGCATGCACAAATTCTATATTTTCAGTTCAAGACTACTACATTAAACATTGTGCAATAACATGGTGACAATGCCATGCATAAAGGGGCTGTCCCACGTGGGCGACCTAATTGGCGAGTTTATAAGAGTTTGAAATAATGACATGTTGAAGACCCCCTTCGAAATTGTAAAATACCTCCTTCGACTATGTTGGAGACCAGCTTCGACTAGCTACCACTAGCTATGACTAACCAGGAGAATTGGACACCAAATAGTGGTGTCTCCAAATAGTGGACCTCCTTCGACCTCCTTCGACTATGTTGGAGACCAGCTTCGACTAGCTATCACTAGCTATGACTAACCGGGACACCAAATAGTGGAGAGTGAAGACGACCTTCTTCGATCTCCCTTCGACTATGATGTAGACTATCTATGATATCCTTCGACGACCCTCGATTACCTATGACTAACATGCCGACCTACTACGACTAAAGCTACGAGTAAAAAAATTATCGATTTTTTCCCACGGCAACCTTTTTTTAACTCGCGGGCATTTTTGGTAACATTACTTCTCATCAGTTTAATTTTCAATGCTGCAGTTTACATGTTTTGTGAAACAATATGTCCAATTTACCTTCCATTTCCATTGCAAATTGCATTGATATCACATGGATAAATCTATGTTTACAAAATAGCACCCTATCCCCTGCACCCAGATAAAACATACATGATTGCATGTTGCAAATATGCATCTTCTCGTCAGTTTAATTTTCACTGCTTTACTTTACATGCTTTATGGAACAAAAGAGTACAATTTCCTTTCAATTATCTATTATAGTAATATTTTCACTTCATTCACAGAACCTAGCACAACTGCTACTGCATCGACTACGTCCGCCACTAGCAGCAAAATAACAGGTACTAGGATGATGCAGCACCAGAATTCATTGATCAGAATTTAAAAACATATCTTACTTATCAACATGTGACAATCATTAATGCAGTTGTAATTGATGACAGTAATTGTATTTTATTGCCTAACATCTTTCACTTTGAAAAACAGTCACCATTTTAAACAACCTAATAGATTAAGTAGGAATATCATGCAAGTAGTCAAATAAGCCAATAATGAAAATCAGGAAGTTATTCAATTATTATTCGTTACTATTTGGGATGCTTCTTTGTTTGAAAAATAGCAGCAGGTCAAATACTCCAAGTACTAGGTACATGATTGCATTTTGTCAATATGCAATGTCCGATAAAAAAATAAATAATAAGTAATCTTGGACTTCCACTTTCAATATCCATCGATATCACATCTTCATTTCATTCTCAGAACCAAGCACAACAACAGCCATTGCATCGACTACGTCCGCCACTAGCAGCGACACAACAGGTACAAGGATATTGCAGCACCAGGATTCACTGAAGAGATGTAGAAAGATGTCTTTCTAACATCTCATCAGCCTTTCTAACATCTCTGACAGTAAATATCCCGTAATGGTCAATAATGCTGTTGTAATTGATGACAGAAAAGGAGAGATTGTTGCCTATCATCTGGATCTCTGTTAGAAAAGCAGTCACCATTGTAATCAACCCAATAGTTTCAGTAGCAATGCCATGCAATTAGTCAAATAAGCCAATACAGAAAGACAGGCAATTATTCACTTATTATTTGTTAATATTATGACGCTTCTTTTGATTGGAAAATAGCAGCATATTCCATGCACCAGTTACTACTTACATGACTGCATGTTGCTAATAAAAATGTAGCCATCGGAGTGTTGACATGTATTTTAACTGATATTTCTCTGCATATGTGAAGATTCCACAATTTCTGCAACCACGGATGAAAGCGCACCCACAGACCAAAGTACAATAATGACCTCTTATACAACAGAGTCAACGTCAACAGAGACAGGTACCATAAATTTCAACTTTAGTTGAGTTTAGTTTAGAGCTGCAGCACGGAAACAGGCAAAAGTTTATTGATGACCAATTACCACATATATAATTGCATGATGTCACTATGTATAATCAGATTTTAAAAAATCAAATAACTAAATCAGCTTGGAATTCCAGGGGCATTTACAAGTTTTACAAGTGCAGTCATGGGAGTGCTGCCATGTATTTTAACCGATATTTCTCTGCATATGTGAATATTCCATACCACTCAAAAACTTTCCAATCCATGCACCTGTCCAAATCTCTTTTAAATCTCTTTTAAATCTCTTTTAAATAATATAATTATTTCTGCCTCAACAACTTCATCTGGATGCTGGCACCTTATACCCATCACCCTCTTTGAAAAACATCCCCTCAGATTCGTATTATACCTTTTCCCTCTCACCTTAAAACTCTGCCCTCCAGTACGAGATAGCCAACCTTTGTAAAGACTGTGCATTCACACTTCTATTTCCACATGATTTATAGCGTTCAATATGATCAACATTCAGCCCCCTTTAATCCAATAAATAAAGTAAAGTCTGCCCTTCATTTGTGTATAGTTCAGCTCCTTATACTGGTTACATCCTCAAACGAATTGCAGTTTTGTTCAAAGTGCAGGCCAGGAATAACAGTAAAACAAACTACCTGAATTCCAAACAACTAGGAATATTTAGAATAGTAGAGGGGCTGTCCCACTGTACGAGGTAATTGAAGAGTTCTCCCGTGTTTAAAAACAAAAAATCAAACTCGTGGTAAACACGTAGAATGTACGTAGCGGGGTACGTCGGAGCTCGAGACATCTCTTAGCGGCTCGTAACACTAACGGCAGGTACTCAGGAAACGAGGTAAGCTTGTGAAGACTCATGAAGATTTGTCAACATGTTGAAAAATGACCACGAGCGCCCTGAGTACCTATGAGCGGATAGTGCCGTAATTCTCTGAGTTCCAATCAGGGGAAACTCGGGAGAACTCTTGAATTAGCTCGTACAGTGGGACAGCCCCTTTAATGATATGTGCAAAAACATTTACAGGCAATTTGTTGATCAGAATTGTCCAGGTAATTCAGATAACTAATGGATAGAGAATGCTAAATATTAGGGCAGATGCTCAATCAAATTTGCATGCCAACAATTCAATATTTCCAGTTGAGGACTATTACATTGTGCAATAACGTGGTGACACTACCCTGCATAACAATGAGAACAACAATACATAAAACAAGTTTTCACGTTTCCTTAGAAACTTCAGATCTCCAAATGTTATCCACGCAATTACTCGTTAAATTCTTTGTTATCATTTTCACTCATTAGTTTACTGCTGCACTGTTTATGAAATAACAAACTGTCCAATTTACTTTCCATTGTGCATTACTCAATATCCATTGATGTCACATCTTCATTTCATTCTCAGAACCAAACTCACAACCGGCCACTGTATCAACTGCATCCACCATGAGCAGTGAAACAACAGGTACTAGGATAATGCAGCACCAGAACTCACTGATGAGATGAGGGAAAGATGTCTTACTTAACACGTGACAGTCAATAATGGAGTTGTAATTGATGACAGAAAAGGAGAGATTTTGGTCTATCATCTGGATGTCAGTTAGAAAAGCAGTCACCATAGTATTCAACCCAATAGTTTCAGAAGCAATACCATACAAGTAGTCAATTAAGCCAATAATGAATGTCAGGCAATTATTAATTTATTATTTTTTAATCTTGCAGATGCTTCTTTGTTTGGAAAATAGCAGCAGATCAATGCATCAGCTTCTGCTTAGATAACTGCATGATGCTAATAAAACTTTTGCCATGAGAATGCTGCCATGTTTTTTAATTAATATTTCTCTGTATATGTGAAGATTCAACAATTTCTTCATCCACAGAAGAAAGCACGTCCACAGACCAAAGTACAATGTTGACCTCTTATACAACAGAATCAACATCAACAGAGACAGGTAACATAAACTACAACTTGAACTCCAAATCAGGGCAAGCGAAATTTAGAAATAATGATAAAAATGTCTTGTCAACCTTCATTAGACGCGCAGCGCAATTATGTCACACAGAATGAAAGTATTCTCTAAGGCACAATATGTCCAAGCCACAGTGATCAGCCATTAAAGCCATTTGACCAATTCCATATCACTCTAACATTACTTAACATCAGTTTAATTTTCACTGCTACACTTTACATACTTTTGGAAACAAAAAGAGTACAATTTCCTTTCAATTATCCATTGATGTCACATCTTCATTTCATTATCATAAGCAAGCACAACAACTGCCACTGCATCAACCACATCTGCCATTTGCAGCAAAACAACAGGTACAAGGATAATGCAGCACCAGCATTCACTGATCAGACTTTAAAAACATATCTTACTTATCAACACATGACAGGCAATAATGCAGTTGTAATTGATGACAGAAGTGGAATACAGAAATGACGGAGACACTTCACTTGGAGAGATTGAGACTTGTCCTTATGGACAGGTTAGATCTCTTCAAAGGGATTTGGTCTCCCTACATTAAATATCTACAGGGTCACAATGGTTCGGCGCAGGGACTTGACTGAGGCCTGAATATCTGAATGGATGAAGAAATACATATAATAAATCATGAATGTATCTCCAAGAATGGATTATTTAGTAATATTTTAATCTCCATCAAACTTCTCACATTTTCTTTTCTATTTTCTATTCTCTTTCTCTATCTTCCTATCTTTAATTAAGGAAAAAAATATAGAAACATATTATATAACATTTTTAATATGTATACACCTATTTTTATTTGTATGAAAAGATTATAGATGTCTTAAATTTGTAATTATATAAAATTGTGCATTTTCAACTATATAATAATTTTGAAATATAAAGTTAATAATAATACAAACATTCTTAATATTTTGATAACATTATGAATATTATAGAACTTTGTTTAAGATTGGGTATTATGTAGTTATATTAGGGGGGATTCGTATTTGGTAATTAGAAGAATATCTATGGTATGAGAAGTCTGAGTATATTGCTTATTTTAGGAATATACTATATACACTCCCAATTATATAAAATAAATAACCACGAAATGTATAATGGATAATATTACAATTAACATAAACAGTATCAATCGATAATCAATATTATATAATTTTGTATATTATATAATTTCACTGTCGTATAAGAGTGTACTCGGTATATATTGTTTCTACAATAAAAAAAATTAAAAAAAAAAAAAAAAAAAAAAAAAAGTAATTGATGACAGAAGTAGAATCTTATTCCCTAACATCTCTTTCATTAAATTTGAAGAGCAGTCACCAATTCAAGCAACCCTATAGATTAAGTAGGAATACTTTGAAGTAGTTAGTAAGCCAATAATGAAAGTCAGGCAATTATTCATTTATTATTCGTTAATATCGTGGATGCTTCTTTGTTTGAAAATTAGCAGCAGATCAAATGCTCCAGTTACAACTTACATGATTGCATGATGTCAATATGCATCACCAGATTAAAAAAACTAAAAAATGTCAGCTTGAACTTCCAAGGACATTTTAGTGTATTTTAACTGATACATTTCTCTGCATATGTGAAGAGTCTCGCCTAAAATGTTGCCTAAGTGGGACAGGCCCTTAAGGGTATTAGGAAGAGTTAATGACATGCAAAATAAAATTACAGGGAGTTGATTAGTCAGAAATGGGCAGTTAAGTAACTATTGGATAGAGAATATTAAAAGTACCTTATTCTGTTAGAAATTGGTGGCAGAAAAAGAGTGACAACTGGAGTAGAATTTTGTTGGCCAACATCTGGATTTCACTTTAAAAAGCAGTCACCATTGTCTCGACCCAATAGTTGAAGAAGGAATGTCATACAAGTTGTCAAATAACCCAATAATAACAATCAGGCAATTATTCATTTATCATTTGCAATATCATGGGTGTTTGTAATGTCTGATGTCCCTGGATGTCCAAACTGACTTTAGTTATTTGTTTTTTATCTGATGATGCTTATTAACATTATGCATTCATGTAAGTGGTAACTGTGGCGAGTGTAGAAATGTTGTCATGAGATTGCTGCCATGTATTTTAACTGATATTTCTCTGCATATTGAAGATTCAACAATTTCTGCAACCACAGAAGAAAGCACATCCACAGACGAAAGTACAACGATGACCTCTTCTACAATTGAACCAACATCAACATCAGCAGAAACAGGTACCATAATTTGTACTTGCACTCTAAATATTTGCTTGGGTCATTTGGAAATAATGATAAAACTTGTCTTGTCAACCCTTTTTAGACTATTTGTGTCATACAGAATCAAAATAGTTTCTATGACCCAATATGTCCAAGCCACAGTTGATCAGCCATTGAAGCTAGTTCCATTTGCCGCGTCAGTCTCATATCACTCTCAAACTTACCAATCCATGCACCTGTCCAAATCTCTTAAATAATATAATTGTTTCTTCTGCCTCAACCACTTCATCTGGATCCTTGCTCCACATACGCCTCACCCTCTGTGAAAAACAACCCCTCAGGTTGTTATTATATATTTTACCTCTCACCGTAAAACTGTGCCCTCCAGTACTAGATACCCAACCCAAGATAAAGACTCTGTTCATTCACACTATCAAATGAATGGATAATGCCTAATCTAAAGGCAAATGCACAGTCAAATTTGAATGAACAAATGCAATATTTTCAATTGAAGAATAGTACATTAAACATCATACAATAACACGGTGACAATGCCATAACACAGACAACAAAATTCCATGAATAATTTTTCATGATTCCTAATTATCTTCAGAACTCCAAATATTATCCACACAATTACTCATTGAATTGGAGTCATACAATGTGGAAACAAGCCCTTGGCCCAACAAGCCCACACCGGCCAACATGTCCCTATTTCACTAGCCCCACCTGCCTATGTTTGGAAGGCCCATATCCTCCAAAACCTGTCCTATCTATGTACCTGTCAAACAGTTTCTTAAGTGTTGTGTAGGTCCCTGCCTCAACTACCTCCTTCAGCAGCTTGTTCTATACATCCACCACCCTTAGTGTGAAAAAGATACCCCTCTGATTTCTATTAAATCTTTTCCCCCTTTACCTTAAACCTATGTCATCTGGTCATCGATTCCCCTACTCTG
This sequence comes from Okamejei kenojei, assembly GCA_035221665.1. Taxonomy (NCBI): domain Eukaryota; kingdom Metazoa; phylum Chordata; class Chondrichthyes; order Rajiformes; family Rajidae; genus Okamejei; species Okamejei kenojei. The sequence goes on along the minus strand of CM069144.1, from coordinate 60,791,308 downwards.
GGTAAGAGACTCTGAGATTCTACCTGATCTATTCCTCTCATGATTTTATACACCTGGCCACATCCTCAAACATATTGAGGGTTTTGTCTAAAGCGCTGGCCAGGAATAACAAACAGAAAAACGACCAAGCCAAATTGCAGATAGCTGGGGACATTTGGACGAGTTTCTTGACTTGAGCACAAATGGGTTTACACGTTGTTGATTAGTCAAAGTTGGTCAGTTAATTCGTGGCAACTACAGAAAGAGAATGTTAATTCTGACAGGAAGTGCTCAATAGAATTTGCCTTCACAAATTCTTTTTTTTCAGTTGAAGAATACTACATTAAACGATATGCAAATACATGGTGACATTGGCCAGTATAACACAGATTAAATAATTCCATGAAATAATTTTTCATGGTTCCTAATTTTCATCAGAACTCCAAATATTAATCACGCTGCTATCTGTTGAATCCTTGGTGACATTACTTCGCATCAGTTTAATTTTCACTGCTGCCATTTACATGCTTTATGAAAGAAAAAGTGTCCAATTTCCTTTCAATATCCATTGATGTCACATCTTAATTTCATTCTCGGAAACAAGCACAACAACTGCAACTGCAGTGACTACGTCCGCCATTAGCAGCGAAACAACAGGTACTAGGATAATGCAACAGCAGGATTCACTGATCAAACTTCAAAAAGATGTCTTATATTTCAACATGTGACAATCAATATTACTGTCATAATTGATGACAAAAAATGTTAACTGGAGTAGAATTTTGTTGCCGAACATCTGGATTTCAATTGATAACAGAAGTAGAATTTTATTCCCTACCATTTAACTCACATTGAAAAGCAGTGGCTATTTTAAACAACCCAGTACAGTAAGTCGGAATATCATGAACGTAGTCAAATAAGCCAATAATGAAAGTCAGGCATTCATTCATTTATTTTCCGTTAATATCGTGGATGCTTCTTTGTTTGAAAAAGAGCAGCAGATCAAATGCTCCATTTACCACTTACATGATTGCATGATGTCAATATGCATCATTAGATTAAAAAATAAATAATTACAGTCATCTTGGACATCCAAGAACATTTTAGTGTATTTTAAAACACATTTTTCTGCATATGTGAAGATCCGACAATCACTGCAACTACAGAAGAAAGCACATCCACAGACCAAAGTACAATGATAACCTCTTATACAACAGAATCAACATCAACAGAGACAGGTACCGTAAATTACAACTTGTACTCCAAATCTGCACAAGTTTAATTTGGAAATAGAGATACAACCTGTCTCGTCAACCTCCTTGAGGCTCAGAGAATAATTGTGTCATAGAGAATGGCTCAATGTGTGCATGCCATGGACAAACAGCCATTGAAGCTAGCTCCATTTGCATCATTTGTGTATAGTGTATAGTTGTGTACAGTGTATTGTGTACACTTCAAACATATTGCAGTTTTGTCCAAAAATGCTGGACTGGAATAACAATGGTAAAACAAACTACCCATTCCAGAAAACTAAGGGCATTAGAGAAAAAAAAAATACAGGCAGTTGATTGCTCAAAATGGTCCATTAATTAACGTAACTATTGGGTAGATAATATTAAAAGTGACTTAGTTATCAACATGTGACAAAAAATAATGCTAATTGTAATAAACCCAAAAATTTAAGTAGGAATGTCATACAAGTAATCAAATAACCCAATCATAAAAATCAGGCAGGTATTTGTTTATCAATTGTAATATCATTGATGCTTCATTTTTTTTATGGGGTTAATATGCATCATCATATAAACAACAAATAATTAAAGTCAGCTTGGACATCCAGGGACAATTGTAGAAATTTACAAGTGTAGAAATGTCACCATGAGAGTGCTGTCATGTATTTTAACTGATATTTCTCTGCATATGTACGTACATGGTAAATGGTAGGAATTGAGGAATGCTGTGGAACAGAGGGATCTAGGAATAACTGTGCATAGTTCCCTGAAGGTGGAATCGCATGTAATAGGGTGGTAAAGAAAGCCTTTGGTGTGCTGGCCTTTATAAATCCAGAGCATTGAATATAGGAGTTGGGAAGTAATGTTAAAATTGTACAAGGCATTGGTAAGACCAATTCTGGAGTATGGTGTACAATTTTGGTCGCCTAGTTATAGGAAGGATGTCAACAAAATAGAGAGAGTACAGAGGAGATTTACTAGAATGTTGCCAGGGTTCCAGCAACTATGTTACAGAGAAAGGTTGAACAAGTCAGGTCTTTATTCTTTGGAGCGCAGAAGGTTAAGGGGGGACTTGATTGAGGTCTTTAAAATGATGAAAGGGATCGACAGAGTTAACGTGGATACGTTTTTTCCCATTGAGGGTAGGGAATGATTCAAACAAGAGGGCATGACATGAGAATTAAGGGACAGAAGTTTCGGGGTAACGTGAGGGGGAACTTCTTTACTCAGAGGGTGGTGGCTGTGTGGAATGAGCTTCCAGCAGATGTGGTGGAGGCAGGATCGATTTTAACATTTAAGAGTAAAGTGGATAGGGTATATGGACGTGAAGGGAATGGAGGGGTATGGGTCTGAGTGCAGGTAGATGGGACTAGGGGAAAACAAATGGTCGGCACGGACTGGAAGGGCCGAGAGGGCCTGTTTCCGTGCTGTAATTGTTATATGGTTGTATGGTTATATGGTTATGTGAAGATTTGACAATCTCTGAACCCACAGAAGACAGCACAGCCACAGGCGAAAGTGCTACGATGGCCTCTTCTACAACATAATCACTACCAACAAGAAAAGTACCATAAATCACATCTAGTACACCGATTTTTGCACAGGGGAAATTTGGAAATAATGATAAAACTTATCTTCTCAACCCCTCTTAGACGCGGAGCATAATTGTGTCGTACTGAATGGAAATAAGTACTCAAGCCCAAATAGGTCCAAGCCACGAATGATTAGCCATTGAAGCTAGCTCCATTTGCCCACAGGCGTTCCACATCACTCTAACACTTTAGATTCGATGCACCTGTCCAAAGCTTTTTAAATCTTTTTAAATTATTGCTCCTGGCTCAACCACTTCATCTGGATGCTTGCTCCATATACCCATCACCCTCTGTGAAAAAGATCAGTTAATCCAATTAATTAAAGGTAACTACAGAAAGAGAATGTTATTCTGCATGCAGAAATTCTGTATTTTCAGTTCAAGACTACTACATTGAACATTGTGCAATAACATGGTGACAATGCCATGCATAATGGGGGCTGTCCCACGTGGGGCGACCTAATTGGCGAGTTTATAAAAGTTTGAAATAATGACATGTTGAAGACCTCCTTCGACTTTGTAAAAAACCTCCTTCGACCAACTTCGACTATGTTGGAGACCAGTTTTGACTAGCTACCACTAGCTATGACTAACCAGGAGAATTGGACACCAAATACTGGAGAGTGAAGACGACCTCCTTCGATCTCCTTCGACCTCCCTTCGACTATGATGAAGACTATCTATGATTACCTTCGACGACCCTCGATTACCTACGACTAACATGCCGACCTACTACGACCTACTACGACTAAACCTACGAGTAAAAAAATTATCGATTTTTTCGCACGGCAACCTTTTTTTACTCGCGGGCATTTTTTAACACGTTGGAAAAAACTCTGTGACCTAGCTGTGGCCTCAAATACACGGAGACCACTCTCGAGCATGAAGGAGAGTTACAAAGACCTCCTACTACCTCATGTCGACCATGCTGCGAGTATGAGTCGAGGGCAAACTCGCCAAAACTCGTGGATGAGGTCGCCCTAGTGGGACAGCCCTTTTACACAGATTTTAAAATTCCATTAAATCATTTCTCATGATTCCTAATTTTTATCAGAACTCCAATGCTTCTCATCCATTGTATTCTTGGTAACATTACTTCTCATCAGTTTAATTTTCAATGTTGCAGTTTACATGTTTTGTGAAACAATATGTCCAATTTAACTTCCATTTCCATTGCAAATTCCATTGATATCACATGGATAAATCTATGTTTACAAAATAGCACCCTATCCCCTGCACCCAGATAAAACATACATAATTGCATGTTGCAAATATGCATCTTCTCGTCAGTTTAATTTTCACTGCTTTACTTTACATCCTTTATGGGTCAAAAGAGTACAATTTCCTTTCAATTATCTATTATAGTAATATTTTCACTTCATTCACAGAACCTAGCACAACAACTGCCACTGCATCGACTACGTCCACCAATAGCAGCAAAATAACAGGTACTAGGATGATGCAGCACCAGAATTCACTGATCAGAATTTAAAAACATATCTTACTTATCAACACGTGACAATCATTAATGCAGTTGTAATTGATGACAGAAATTGTATTTTATTGCCTAACATCTTTCACTTTGAAAAGCAGTCACCATTTTAAACAACCTAATAGATTAAGTAGGAATATCATGCAAGTAGTCAAATAAGCCAATAATGAAAGTCAGGAAGTTATTCAATTATTATTCGTTAATATTTGGGATGCTTCTTTGTTTGAAAAATAGCAGCAGGTCAAATGCTCCAGTTACTAGTTACATGATTGCATTTTGTCAATATGTCCGATTAAAAAACAAATAATAAGTAATCTTTGACTTCCACTTTCAATATCCATTGATATCACATCTTCATTTCATTCTCAGAACCAAGCACAACAACAGCCATTGCATCGACTACGTCCGCCACTAGCAGCGAAACAACAGGTACAAGGATATTGCAGCACCAGGATTCACTGAAGAGATGTAGAAAGATGTATTTCTAACATCTCATCAGTCTTTCTAAAATCTCTGACAGTAAATATCCCGTAATGGTCAATAATGCTGTTGTAATTGATGACAGAAAAGGAGAGATTGTTGCCTATCATCTCGATGAGAGTTAGAAAATAAGTCACCATTGTAATCAACCCAATAGTTTCAGTAGCAATGCCATGCAAGTAGTCAAATAAGCCAATAATGAAAGACAAGCAATTATTCACTTATTATTTGTTAATATTATTGATGCTTCTTTGTTTGGAAAATAGCAGCATATTCCATGCATCAGTTACTACTTACATGACTGCATGTTGCTAATAAAAATGTAGCCATCGGAGTGTTGACGTGTATTTTAACTGATATTTCTCTGCATATGTGAAGATTCAACAATTTCTGCAACCACGGATGAAAGCGCACCCACAGACCAAAGTACAATGATGACCTCTTATACAACAGAGTCAACATCAACAGAGACAGGTACCATAAATTTCAACTTTAGTTGAGTTTAGTTTAGAGCTGCAGCACGGAAACAGGCCAAAGTTGAATGATGACCAATTACCACATATATAATTGCATGATGTCACTATGTATAATCAGATTTAAAAAAATCAAATAACTAAATCAGCTTGGAATTCCAGGGACATTTACAAGTTTTACAAGTGCAGTCATGGGAGTGCTGCCATGTATTTTAACCGATATTTCTCTGCATATGTGAATATTCAACAATTTCTGCAAGCACAGAGGAAAGCACATCCACAGACCAAAGTACAGTGATGACCTCTTATACAACAGAATCAACATCAACAGAGACATGTACCATAGGTACTAGTACACCAAATCTGGGCAGGGGGATAAGGTATTTGGGAATAATGATAAAATCTGTCTTGTCAACCCTTCTTTAAATCAAAGAGTAATTGTGTCATACAGAATGGAAATAGGCTCTGCGGCCCAATATGTCCAATTCACGGATGATCAGCCATTGAAGCTAGCTCCAATTGTCCATGGCGGTTCCATACCACTCAAAAACTTTCCAATCCATGCACCTGTCCAAATCTCTTTTAAATAACATAATTATTTCTGCCTCGACAACTTCATCTGGATGCTGGCTCCATATATCCATCACACTCTTTGAAAAACATCCCCTCAGATTCCCATCATATCTTTTCCCTCTCACCTTAAAACTATGCCCTCCAGTACGAGATAGCCAACCTTTGTAAATACTGTGCATTCACACTTCTATTTCCACTTGATTTATAGCGTTCAATACGATCATCATTCAGCCCCCTTTAATCCAATAAATAAAGTAAAGTCTGCCCATCATTTGTGTATAGTTCAGCTCCTTATACTGGTTACATCCTCAAACGAATTGCAGTTTTATTCAAAGAGCAGGCCAGGAATAACAGTAGAACAAACTACCTGAATTCCAAACAATTAGGAATATTAAGAATAGTTAAGGGGCTGTCCCACTGTACGAGGTAATTCAAGAGTTCTCCCGTGTTTAAAAAAATGATGAAAGGGATCGACAGAGTTAACAAAGAAGCATCCACAATATTAACGAATAATAAATGAATAATTGCCTGACTTTTATTATTGGCTTACTAACTACTTCAAAGTATTACTCGTGGGAAACACGTAGAATGTACGTAGCGGGTACGTCGGAACTCGAGACATCTCTTAGCGGCTCGTAACACTAACGGCAGGTACTCGGGAAACGCGGTAAGCTCGTGAAGACTCATGAAGATTTGTCAACATGTTGCAAAATGTCCACGAGCGCCCCGAGTACCTACGAGCGGATAATTCTCCGAGTTTGAATCAGGAGAAACTCGGGAGAACTCTTGAATTAGCTCGTACATTGGGACAGCCCCTTTAATGATATGTGCAAAAACATTTACAGGCGATTTGTTGATCAGAATTGGCCAGGTAATTCAGATAACTAATGGATAGAGAATGCTAAATCTTAGGGCAGATGCTCAATCAAATTTGCATGCCAACAATTCAATATTTCCAGTTGAGGACTATTACAGTAAACATTGTGCAATAACGTGGTGACACTACCCTGCATAACACTAAGAACAACAATACATAAAACAAGTTTTCATGTTTCCTTAGAAACTTCAGAACTCCAAATGTTATCCACGCAATTACTCGTTAAATTCTTTGTTAACATTTCACTCATTAGTTTACTGCTGCACTGTTTTATGAAATAACAAGTTGTCCAATTTACTTTCAATATCCATTGATGTCACATCTTCATTTCATTCTCAGAACCAAACTCACAACCGGCCATTGTATCAACTGCATCCACCATGAGCAGTGAAACAACAGGTACTAGGATAATGCAGCACCAGAACTCACTGATGAGATGATGGAAAGATGTCTTACTTAACACGTGACAGTCAATAATGCAGTTGTAATTGGTGACAGAAAAGGAGAGATTGTGGCCTATCATCTGGATGTCAGTTAGAAAAGCAGTCACCATAGTAATCAACCCAATAGTTTAAAAAGCAATACCATACAGGTAGTCAAATAAGCCAATAATGAAAGTCAGGCAATTATTCATTTATTATTTTTTAATCTTGCAGATGCTTTCTTGTTTGGAAAATAGCAGCAGATCCAATGCATCAGCTTCTGCTTAGATAACTGCATGATGCTAATAAAAGTTTTGCCATGAGAATGCTGCCATGTTTTTTAATTAATATTTCTCTGTATATGTGAAGATTCGACAATTTCTTCATCCACAGAAGAAAGCACATCCACAGACCAAAGTACAATGATGACCTCCTATACAACAGAATCAACATCAACAGGGACAGGTAACATAAACTACAACTTGAACTCCAAATCAGGGCAAGGGAAATTTAGAAATAATGATAAAAATGTCTTGTCAACCTTCATTAGACGCGCAGCGCAATTATGTCACACAGAATGAAAGTATTCTCCAAGGCACAATATGTCCAAGCCACAGTGATCAGCCATTAAAGCCATTTGACCAATTCCATATCACTCTAACATTACTTCACATCAGTTTAATTTTCACTGCTACACTTTACATACTTTTGGAAACAAAAAGAGTACAATTTCCTTTCAATTATCCATTGATGTCACATCTTCATTTCATTATCATAAGCAAGCACAACAACTGCCACTGCATCAACCACATCTGCCATTTGCAGCAAAACAACAGGTACTAGGATAATGCAGCACCAGCATTCACTGATCAGACTTTAAAAACATATCTTACTTATCAACACATGACAGGGAATAAGCAGTTGTAATTGATGACATAAGTAGAATCTTATTGCCTAACGTCTTTCATTAAATTTGAAGAGCAGTCACCAAATTAAGCAACCCTATAGATTAAGTAGGAATACTTTGAAGTAGTTAGTAAGCCAATAATGAAAGTCAGGCAATTATTCGTTTATTATTCGTTAATATTGTGGATGCTTCTTTGTTTGAAAATTAGCAGCAGATCAAATGCTCCAGTTACAACTTACATGATTGCATGATGTCAATATGCATCACCAGATTAAAAAAACTAAAAAATGTCACCTTGAACTTCCAAGGACATTTTAGTGTATTTTAACATACATTAACTCTGCGAATGTGAAGAGTCTCGCCTAAAAAGTTGTCTAAGTGGGACAGGCCCTCAAGGGTATTAGGAAGAGTTAATGACATGCAAAATAAAATTACAGGCAGTTGATTAGTCAGAAATGGGCAGTTAAGTAACTATTGGATAGAGAATATTAAAAGTACCTTATTATCAACATGTGACAATCAATAATGCAGTTACAATTGATGGCAGAAAAAGAGTGACAACTGGAGTAGAATTTTGTTGGCCAACATCTGGATTTCACTTTAAAAAGCAGTCACCATTGTCTCGACCCAATAGTTGAAGAAGGAATGTCATACAAGTTGTCAAATAACCCAATAATAACAATCAGGCAATTATTCATTGGTCATTTGCAATATCATGGGTGTTTGTAATGTCTGATGTCCCTGGATGTCCAAACTGACTTTAGTTATTTGTTTTTTATCTGATGATGCTTATTAACATTATGCATTCATGTAAGTGGTAACTGTGGCGAGTGTAGAAATGTTGCCATGAGATTGCTGCCATGTATTTTAACTGATATTTCTCTGCATATTGAAGATTCAACAATTTCTGCAACCACAGAAGAAAGCACATCCACAGTCGAAAGTACAACGATGACCTCTTCTACAATTGAACCAACATCAACATCAGCAGAGACAGGTACCATAATTTGTAATTGCACTCTAAATATTTGCTTGGGTCATTTGGAAATAATGATAAAACTTGTCTTGTCAACCCTTTTTAGACTATTTGTGTCATACAGAATCAAAATAGTTTCTACGACCCAATATGTCCAAGTCAGGGTTGATCAGCCATTGAAGCTAGTTCCTATTGCCACGTCAGTTTCATATCACTCTCAAACTTACCAATCCATGCACCTGTCCAAATCTCTTAAATAATATTATATATTTTACCTCTCATTGTAAAACTGTTCACACTATCAAATGAATGGATAATGCCTAATCTAACGGCAAATGCTCAGTCCAATTTGCATGAACAAATTCAATTTTTTCAATTGAAGAATAGTACATTAAACATCGTACAATAACACGGTGACAATGCCATAACACAGACAACAAAATTCCATGAATAATTTTTCATGATTCCTAATTATCTTCAGAACTCCAAATATTATCCACACAATTACTCATTGAATTGGAGTCATACAATGTGGAAACAAGCCCTTTGGCCCAACAAGCCCACACCGGCCAACATGACCCAATTTCACTAGCCCCACCTGCCTATGTTTGGAAGGCCCATATCACTCCAAACCTGTCCTATCTATGTACATGTCCAACAGTTTCTTAAGCATTCTGTAGGTCCCTGCCTCAACTACGTCCTTTGGCAGCTTGTTCCATACATCCACCACCCTTAGTGTGAAAAAGATACCCCTCTGATTTCTATTAAATCTTTTCCACTTTACCTTAAACCTATGTCATCTGGTCATCGATTCCCCTACTCTGGGTAAGAGACTCTGAGATTCTACCTGATCTATTCCTCTCATGATTTTATACACCTGGCTACATCCTCAAACATACTGAGGGTTTTGTCTAAAGTGCTGGCCAGGAATAACAACAGAAAAACGACCAAGCCAAATTGCAGATAGCTCGGGAAATTTGGACGAGTTCATGACTTGAGCAAAAATGGGTTTACACGTTGTTGATTAGTCAAAGTTGGTCAGTTAATTCATGGCAAATACAGAAAGAGAATGTTAATTCTGACAGGAAGTGTTCAATGGGATTTGCCTTCACAAATTCTATATTTTCAGTTGAAGAATACTACATTAAACGATATGCAATTACATGGTGACATTGTCCAGCTAACACAGATTAAATAATTCCATGAAATAATTTTTCATGGTTCCTAATTATCATCAGAACTCCAAATATTAATCACGCTGCTATCTGTTGAATCCTTGGTGACATTACTTCGCATCAGTTTAATTTTCACTGCTGCAATTTACATGCTTTATGAAAGAAAAAGTGTCCAATTTCCTTTCAATATCCATTGATGTCACATCTTAATTTCATTCTCGGAAACAAGCACAACAACTGCAACTGCATTGACTACGTCCGCCATTAGCAGCGAAATAACAGGTACTAGGATAATGCAACAGCAGGATTCACTGATCAAACTTTAAAAAGATATCTTATATTTCAACAACGTGACATCAATATTTACTGTCAGAATTTATGACAAAAAATGTTAACTGAGTAGAATTTTGTCGCCGAACATCTGGATTTCACTTGATAACAGAAGTAGAATTTTATTCCCTACCATTTAACTCACATTGAAAAGCAGTGGCTATTTTAAACAACCCAGTACAGTAAGTCGGAATATCATGAACGTAGTCAAATAAGCCAATAATGAAAGTCAGGCATTAATTCATTTATTTTCCGTTAATATCGTGGATGCTTCTTTGTTTGAAAAAGAGCAGCAGATCAAATGCTCCATTTACCACTTACATGATTGCATGATGTCAATATGCATCATTAGATTAAAAAACAAATAATTACAGTCATCTTGGACATCCAAGAACATTTTAGTGTATTTTAACACATTTTTCTGCATATGTGAAGATCCGACAATCACTGCAACTACAGAAGAAAGCACGTCCACAGACCAAAGTACAATGATAACCTCTTATAAAACAGAATCAACATCAACAGAGACAGGTACCGTAAATTACAACTTGTACTCCAAATCTGCACAAGTTTAATTTGGAAATAGAGATACAACCTGTCTTGTCAACCTCCTTGAGGCTCAGAGAGTAATTGTGTCATAGAGAATGGCTCAATGTGTGCATGCCATGGACAAACAGCCATTGAAGCTAGCTCCATTTTGCATCATTTGTGTATAGTGTATAGTTGTGTACAGTGTATGTTGTACACTTCAAACATATTGCAGTTTTGTCCAAAATGCTGGACTGGAATAACAATGGACTGGACTGGAATAACAATGGTAAAACAAACTAGCCACATTTCAGAAAACTATGGGTTTCAGAGAAAAAAATTACAGGCAGTTGTTTGCTCAGAAATGGTCTGTTGATTCACGTAACTATTGGGTAGATAATATTAAAAGTAACTTAGTTTATCAACATGTGACAAAAAATAATGCTGTTGTAATTGACAATGGAAAAAGAGTGATAACTGGAGAAAATATTTGTTCACGAACATCAGAATTTCAGTTTGAAAAGCAGACCACCATTGTAATAATCCCAATAATTTAAGTAGGAATGTCATACGAGTAATCAAATAACCCAATAATAAAAATCAGGCAAGTATTTGTTTATCAATTGTAATATCATAGATGCTTCATTGTTTGGCGGTTAACGTACATCATCATATTAAAAAAAAATTGAAGTCAGCTTGGACATCCAGGGACATTTTACATGTGTAGAAATGTCACCATGAGAGTGCTGTCATGTATTTTAACTGATATTTCTCTGCATATGTGAAGATTTGACAATTTCTGAACCCACAGAAGACAGCACAGCCACAGGCAAAAGTGCTACGATGGCCTCTTCTACAACATAATCACCATCAACAGAGAAAAGTACCATAAATCACATCTAGTACACTGATTTTGCACAGGGGAAATTTGGAAATAATGATAAAACTTATCTTCTCAACCCCTCTTAGACTTGGAGCGTGATTGTGTCGTACTGAATGGAAATAAGTACTCAAGGCCAAATATGTCCAAGCCACGAATGATCAGCCATTGAAGCTAGCTCCATTTGCCCACGGGCGTTCCACATCACGCTAACACTTTCCATTCGATGCACCTGTCCAAATCTCTTTTAAATCATATTATTGCTCCTGGTTCAATCACTTCATCTGGATGCTTGCTCCATATACCCATCACCGTCTAAAAAAATCAGAATCCAATTAATTAAAGGTAACTACCGAAAGAGAATGTTAAATCTAACAGGAAATGCTCAATCCAATCTGCATGCACAAATTCTGTATTTTCAGTTCAAGACTACTACATTAAACATTGTGCAACAATATGGTGACAATGCCATGCATAATGGGGCTGTCCCACGTGGGCGACCTAATTGGCGAGTTTATAAGAGTTTGAATTAATGACAAGATGAAGACCTCCTTCGACTTTGTAAAAGACCTCCTTCGACCTCCTTCGACTATGTTGGAGACCAGCTTCGACTAGCTACCACTAGCTAAGACTAACCGGGAGAATTGGACACCGAATAGTGGAGAGTGAAAACGACCTCCTTCGATCTCCCTTCGACTATGATGAAGACTATCTATGATTACCTTCGAAGACCCTCCATTACCTACGACTAACATGCCGACCTACTACGACCTACTACGACTAAATCAACGAGTAAAAGTTTTCGATTTTTTCCGACGGCTACCTTTTTTTACTCGCGGGCATTTTTTAACACATTGAAAAAAACTCTGTGACCTAGCTGTGGCCTCAAGTACGCGGACACCACTCTCGAGCATGAAGGAGAGTTACGAAGACTTCCTACTACCTCATGTCGACCATGCTGCGAGCATGAGTCGAGGGCAAACTCGCCAAAACTCATGGATTAGGTCGCCCAAGTGGGACAGCCCTTTTACACAGATTTTAAAATTCCATGAAATCATTTCTAATGATTCCTAATTTTTATCAGAACTCCAATACAATTATTCATTGGATTCTTGGTAACATTACTTCTCATCAGTTTAATTTTCAATGCTGCAGTTTACATGTTTTGTGAAACAATATGTCCAATTTACCTTCCATTTCCATTGCAAATTCCATTGATGTCACATGGATAAATCTATGTTTACAAAATAGCACCCTATCCCCTGCACCCAGATAAAACATACATGATTGCATGTTGCAAATATGCATCTTCTCGTCAGTTTAATCTTCAGTGCTTTACTTTACATGCTTTATGGAACAAAAGAGTACAATTTCCTTTCAATTATCTATTATAGTAATATTTTCACTTCATTCACAGAACCTAGCACAACAACTGCCACTGCATCGGCTACGTCCACCAATAGCAGCAAAATAACAGGTACTAGGATGATGCAGCACCAGAATTCACTGATCAGAATTTAAAAACATATCTTAGTTATCAACACGTGACAATCATTAATGCAGTTGTACTTGATGACAGAAATTGTATTTTATTGCCTAACATCTTTCACTTTGAAAAGCAGTCACCATTTTAAACAACCTAATAGATTAAGTAGGAATATCATGCAAGTAGTCAAATAAGCCAATAATGAAAGTCAGGAAGTTATTCAATCATTATTCATCAATATTTGGGATGCTTCTTTGTTTGAAAAATAGCAGCAGGTCAAATGCTCCAGTTACTAGTTACATGATTGCATTTTGTCAATATGCAATGTCCGATTAAAAAACAAATAATAAGTAATCTTGGACTTCCAAGGACATTTTACCGTAGATGTTAACATATTTAAATTACAACTTGTACTCCAAATCTGAGCAAGGGTAATTTGGAAATAATCATTAAACTTGTCTTGTCAATCCCTCTTTGCTCAGAGAGTAATTTTGTCAATCAGACGAATTATGTCACACCTTCATTTCATTCACAGAACCAAGCACACTTCTTACTTGGCCACTGCATCTTACTTATCTTACTTACCAACACATGACAATGAATATTTATGTCGTAATGGATGACAGATAAAGAGTGTAGATTTTTTTGTGTAACATCTTGCTTTCACTTCAATGAGCAGTTGCCCTTGTAATCAACCTAATAGTTTATGTAGGAATACCATGCAAGTAGCCAATGATGAAAGTCAGGCAATTATTCATTTATTATTTGTTAATATTATGGATGCTTCTTTATTTGGGACATAGCAGCAGATCCAATGCACCAGTTATTGTGGCAGATTATTATATCGTTCAAGAAATTGCCTCCTCTAGCCACTAGAAGAAAACATGGGGTGAGGAGAGTGTGTCGTTTGTACATGGGAGCTCTCCACGAGACAGTCAAAGCCTTTCAAAAGATAAATCTTCATAACACAGTCTCTTGATTAATAGTTTTTTTTATTTTCAAAGCAAGACAGTAACATATTCATCCAACCTTCTTCTTTGACTCGTACATTTTAACCTTAGCTTCCTGCAATGCTTTCTCCGAACTAAACTAAAAAGCCAACAGTTTCTGCGCAAGAATCCCAGCAAACATGCCTCCGACTACGCAATAAATCCCACCCACATGATTACAGGCAGGCAAAATTTAAAGGAAAATGCCATAATCTATGACACACAAAATTAAGCCAAATGGCCACTACATACCGGCCTCTAATTGTTCCATCTTCACCTTCACCTTCTAGAACCAAGCATAACTTGATTATTGGTCTTATTAAAACATTGTTTTTAATTTGAAGTCCTACCATGTGCACCAAACCCTTAACATTAGGCATGATACACAGTATATAGTCCAACCACAAAAGCCCAAAGTTTTGATCGCATGAAACATCTTCCTCCATGTCCGATCAACTCATGGATATGTTGTAACAATAATGTTGAAGTGTGATAATCCTTTGAGAGAATAATAGAATTTTTAGCAATAACATTCACTGTGATGTTTTGTTTAATTTCCAGATCATTAGCAGATATTTCAAGTCCCAGTTCAAGTTTTCGCCATTCTCTGTCTGACTTACAGAGAAACTCTGGTCCATTGATCCATCTCTTATTGCTTAAGAAACTGTCCACTGTCAGTCCTCTGGAAGCTTCATCCACAGGATTTTCTTTTGTGTTGACATATTTCCCTTGTGAAACATTCGTAACTCCCAATGCTCTATCCATTGGCAAATTGTCTTTGTCCAAATCCAACTCTCTGGTCTCCTCGGTTCTATCATCTGGTGGAATGCTTTCCAATATAACACGATCGTTGCTGATCCACTTGGCAAGTGTGAATCCTCCCTTATTGGAGAGGGAAGTCAGATGTTTTACCATTTCAATTGCTTCCTTCACGGTACTCATGGATTTTAAGCAATCATCCACATAGAACAAAGTGGTTATTAATTCCTCTGGAAAGTGCTCTTTATTGTTCTCTGTGGTCTTCTTTAAAGCAAAGTTTGCACAATTTGGTCATGACACTGCTCCAAAGAGATGTACCTTCATCCGGTATTCAACAAGATCTTGTTGTACATCCCCTTCAGGCCAAAAATCGCAGGTAGTCAATGTGTTTTTCTGACGATGAAATATCGCTCTGATATCAACCATCAAAGCAATTGGTTCTTGTCTGTATTTAATGAGAACTCCAATGAGTGAGTTGGTAAGGTCTGGACATTGCAGTAGTTGAGTTAAATTATGTTCCTTTGAAGACTGCAGCACAGTCAAAGACCACCTTCAAGGTCCCATTCTTCGAGTGATACACCCCATGGTGAGGAATGTACCAAAGCTCCCCATCACTTCGATTCACTTGGTTTGTTGGTACCATTTCAGCATAATCATTATCAATCATATGCTTTAAGAAGGACGTATATTCCTCATGAAATTTTGCATTCTTGCCAAACTTGCATTTCAAATTCTGGGTGCGTTGCTCTGCCATGCTACGATTGTTCAGCAGACTAGCACTTTCTTGTTTGAAAGTTAAGTCCAGCCAATAGTGTCTGACTATCATTTTTACTGAGTGGTTCATAATATCCAAGAACTTTAACTCTTCTCTGGATATTTCTTCAGATTCCCTTACTGGTGCATTCATTGAAGTCATGATTGTATTGTTTGATTAAAAGCTTTTCTAATTTACTAGTAGATATTTGATTAACAGCAGCGGCAGGGTGGTTCTTATGGTTCCCACTTTCGTTGTTCCTTCTCAAGTAGCCACAGATAACCCATCCTAGTAGGGTTTTCACAGCAAACGGTCCATCACTTTGGCTCCTCACAATCTGTATAGGTTCCATTGCCTTCAAAGCATTCATCCCGATCAGTAGATCAATACCAGAATTTATTTTAGCTATTTTGACATCCTTCAAGTAAGGCCATTGTCTCAAGTCCTCATGTCTGGGTATATTTTGATGACCAAAAGGCATGGTCTCTTGTGCGAACACTTCAGACATTGATATGAAATTCTCTTCATCCAGACTGGTTATCTCCATACGTACTGTAGTGACTAATGCACTCCTTATCTTCATTCATGGTACGCAATTGAATCTTAATCTCTTCTCCTGTGATGTTCAGCCTTCTCATCAAGTCTTCTGTGCAGAAGGTAGACGAACTTCCGTGATCCAAAAATGCATATGTTTGCAACACTGTATTTGTCTTGCTATTCCTTACCTGTACTGGTAAAGGGCCTGTCCCACTTTCACGACTTAATTCAAAACCTCTGCCGAGTTTAAAGGATCTAAAAAAAAAAATCAAGATTGTGGTAATCTACGAACTCCTACGACTTTCCACGACTATGTTCACGAACTCCTATGAACTCCGACGAGTATGTCTACGAATTCCCACGACTGATTTGATGCCCTCCTTACAAGTAAAAAGTTGCAATTTCTTCCATCCCGACCATTTTTTTTACTCGTGGACATTTTGTATCAGGCTGGAAAAAAAAATGTCCCCACTTACCTGATGCCACGAGTACCTATGGCTAGCATAACAGGCCTCTACAATATATCTACAAATTCCTACGATCTCCTATGGACTCGTTACGAACATTCTGCGAGCTTGAATCAAGGGCAAAACTCGGGAGAATTCGTGAATAACTCGTGAAAGTGGGACTGGCCCTTTAGATAGAGAAGACACAGGAATTTACATTGGCCCCAATATGAGCAGTTGCCTGAGGTGAGGTGGCAGCATCACTAGTAGATGGCTTCTCCTGTTCTATTTGTTCTGGCTTCTTCTTTACAGTGTGTAGTGCTTCAGGATGATCTTGCTTTCACTTATCACAAATTATAGGACTCTTACAGTCTTTAACCATGTGTCCTTTTTTTAAACATCCAAAACAGATTCCCTTTTCTTTTAAGAAATCCACCCTTTCTTTATATTCCTTCTTCTTGAATCTTCAACCATGACTATATGATTCTGTGCCCTGAGTAGCCCCAGGACTGGTTTTAGCAATTTAGTGAATAGTCTGGGGGCTGAGGTTAATCTATTAGGCAATGCTTTAAACCGCCACAAATGTTCCATCCAGTTAAACTTCAAAAATCTCCTATGATCGTCATGAATGGCCACTGAATAGTAAGCATCTTTGGGCTCAATGCTAGCCATGTAACATCCCTTGGAAGGCAGTTGTTTGGCAGTGACAAAAGTTTCCATTTTAAAGTGTTTATACTGCACAAAGGTGTTAAGCTCTGCCAAATCAAGTATAATTCGACATCCTCCATCCTTCTTTTGCCTAGGAAATATATTGGACACAAACTGAAGAGGCTCATGATTTGACCTCTCAATTACCCCTTTCTTGAATAAAGACTCAAGTTCACCTTGTACACTCATACACTCCTGTTGTGAAAACACAAAAGTGCGGCTAGGTGTATGCTGAGTGGGTGGAGGCGAGTCAGAAATAAACTCAATTTGGAAACCTTGTATACTGTGCAGTATAAACGGGTCAGATGTTATCCAATACCGTTCATGTAAGAAAAATTGCAATCTCCCTCCAACTTGTAATTGATGCATCGTAGGGTCACTTACCTTAGTGTTTACTGGCGCTATGGTCTCTGCCTCTGCCCTCGAGGTCTGGGGGGGTAGGGCTGTTGGAGGACGCCATCCCTGAATCTTGAATATGGCCAGGCTTGGACCCTGCCCTAAAAAAAGATTTCTGTGCCTGTTGCTCGGAACCACGTCCACCATAACCGGAGAACTGTCTGGTATGGGGAGGAGGGTAGGGGTACAATCACCAGAAAGACGATACCTTATGAGGTGCCTTCATGAGGCCAACAGTTTTTGCCTCCTCATCCAACTCTTTTACCTGTTTAGACAGGTCTTCTCCGAACATCCCCTGGCTTGCACAACTCAGCAAATTTTGGGTTTAGAGTAGGACGGATGGCATTCTTCCTGAGGCAATTGATTTCAAAATGTGCATTGAACATTAATGCCACCGCGTCCTGCTGAGTATCAGAGAGTGGCGCCCCATCCATTGACCTGGCCGGAGGCAAGTAGCCTGCGTGGATTAAGTTGAATTTTTTACCCTCTTCGCTCTGACGTCCCCCCCCCCCCCAATGTGTCCCAGATAGATTGATTATTACAACCTGTGGACACTAAGTTGAGGCACAGTTCAGTGGAGTATGATATTTGGCAGTTGTATCCTCCATCATTTGGTCTTGGAGTGATGGGAAGCAAGGCGATAATTTTATGCTCATATGCGAGCTCTTTTCCAATGTGCCCCTGTTAAGGGCAGGGATAGCAAATCAGGGTGCCATAGGGGGTACATCCGATTTATACCCCTCATGCCACGAAGCATGCTTCCCAACTGTGCCTCTGTACTCTGGGTCAGTATAACACTGACCTCGTATGCGCCCCTCATCAGAGAGGGAGATATTCTGCAGCCTGACACAGGTGCTGCTGCCTCTGTTCTCTGTAATCCCCGGGCTCCGATAGCTCTGTCCTTTGGAGCGATATCATACTGGAGTAACCTCTCAACCAGGGTTCTCCATGTTGGGCAGCCTGCCATAATGACTGCCCATATAAGATGGAGTGTGGCATTTTCCACCTCCATGGTGCACTCACTCTCTGAGTCCAGGGCCCTCACAGTTCTTTCTGTGGCTTTTCCTCCCCTGTGGAGTTTGCCAAGGCACTTTCGGGTAGCACACAAGTTTTTAGCCGCTGCTGCTCTCGCCACTGGCCCTGAAGGCGAATTCAGGCGGGGCCGGGGGCGCCGCCCGCTGCCCGCAGTCCCGCGGTCTTCCGCAGCCGTTCGTCACGCGGCCGCGCCTCTTTACTTTTGACCTGTTTTCCCAAGTCCGATGCTGAAAAAGGGGTAAGCAAAACACCCCCAACCGGGTATGGGGTACCGGTTCCTGTGTGAGTGGTTAGAGGAGCAACGACCTCAGCGAAGTTATGAACACTTACCTGAGCATTTAAACTTACCGCTGGAAGGAGAGACGCGCTCGCCAGTCAGTCGTTGCACAATGCGTCAGACGTAATGACGCGCATGCGTGAGGACGGCCTTCTTCATGTAGTCACTCACATGACTCCGAAGTAAAATACAAATAAATGTGAGGTTATCCACTTTGGCGGCAAAAACAAGGGGGCAGATTATTATCTCAATGGGGGTAGGTTAGGTAAGGGGAAGGTGCAGCGAGACCTGGGTGTCCTTGTACACCTGTCACTGAAAGTTGGCATGCAGGTACAGCAGGCAGTGAAGAAAGTTAATGGAATGTTGGCCTTCATAACAAGAACATTTCAGTATAGGAGTAAAGAGATTCTTCTGCAGTTGCATAGGGCCCTCGTAAGACCACATCTGGAGTATCGTGTACAATTTTGGTCTCCTCATTTGAGGAAGATCATCCTTGCGATTCAGGCAGTGCAGTGTAGGTTCACGAGATTGATCCCTGGGATGGCGGGACTGTCATATGGAGAAAGATTGAAAAGCCTGAGCTTGTATTCACTGGAGTTTAGAACAATGAGGGGGATCTTATAGAAACGTATAAAATTATAAAAGGACTGAACAAGCTAGATGGAGAAAAAATGTTCGCAATGTTGAGCGAGTCCAGAACCAGGGGCCACAGTCTTAGAATAAAGGGAAGGCCATTTAAGACTGAGGTGAGAAAAAACTTTTTCACCTAGAGAGTTGTGAATTTGTGGAATTTCCTGCCACAGAGGGGAGTGGAGGCCAAATCACGGGATGGATTTAAGAGAGAGTTAGATATAGCTCTTGTGGATAGTGGAATCAAGGGATGTGGGGAGAAGGCAGGCATGGATTATTGATTTGGGATGATCAGCCATGATCACAATTAATGGTGGTGCTGGCTCGAAGGGCTGAATGGCCTCCTCCTACATCTATTTTCTATGTTTCTATCTATGTTTCTATGAAATGTTATTTGTTGAGTTCTTGGTAACATTACATCTCATCAGATAGTTTATGTAGTTTATTTTTGATATCATGGACGCTTATTTGTTTGGAAATAAGCATCCATTGTCTTGTCAACCTTCCTTAGACTCAGACAGTAATTATGTCACAGAGAATGGAAATAGTCTCTACGGCCCAATATGTCCAAGCCACGGATGATGAGCAAAAGGATTTGAGTATAGGATTTGAGTATAGGGGCAGGGAGGTTCTACTGCAGTTGTACAGGGTCTTGGTGAGACCACACCTGGAGTATTGCATACAGTTTTGGTCTCCAAATCTGAGGAAATACATTCTTGCCATAGAAGGAGTACAGATAAGGTTCATCAGACTGATTCCTAGGATGTCTGGACTTTCACATGAAGAAAGACTGGGTAGACTCGGCTTGTACTTTCGCTAGAATTTAAAAGTTATTATTGAGGGGGGATCTTATAGAAATGTACAAAATTCTTAAGGGGTTGGACAGAGCTAGATGCAGGAAGATTGTTCCCGATGTTGGGGAAGTCCAGAACAAGGGTCACAGTTTAAGGACAAGGGGGAATCTCTTTAGGACCGAGATTGAGAAACAATATCTTGGTTTTCCACAGTGCAGAATATCTGGATATTCTCTGAACAGAAGGAAGTTGAGGGGGGGGTCCCAATTACACTTATTTAAGAGGGAGTTAGTTGTGGCCTTGTGGCTAAAGGGATCAGGTCGGTATGGAGAGAAGGCAGGTACAGGATACTGAGTTGGATTGATCGGCAGATTTCCTATTGAATGGCGGTGCAGGTATAAGGGCTGAATGGCCTACTCTGCACCTATTTTCTGTTTGCTGTTTCTATGAGCCAATTGCAGTTAGCTCTATTTGACAGTGGCAGTTCCCATATCACACTAATATTATTCTTCATGTTTAATTGCTGCTGTTCTTTATATACCTTTTGGAGACACAAAAAAAGTGTTTAATTCACTTTTCAATTTCATTAATGTACATCTTCATATCATTCTCAGAACAAAGCACATCAACTTGCAACCGTGCATCGATACTTAGACGCCAACTAGCAGCGAAAACAAATCGGTACTTGAGGATTAATGCTCCGAGCATACAGGATTCACTGATCATACTTAAAAAAAAATATATATCTTATCAACACGTTGACAATCAATAATGGGTCATAATCCATGACAGAAATATCATGATACACGAGTAGAATATTGTTGCCTATAATAAGGGTGAATTCAGCTTTGTGAAAAGTATTCGCCATTGTAATCAACCCTATAGTTTCATGTCGAAATATCATACAAGTAGTCAAAAAAGTCAATAATATGTCGACAATTATTAATTTAACATTTCTATTATCGTGGATTTCTTCTTTTGTTTGGATACAATTATCAGTAGATCAAAATGCACCAAGTTACAACGTACATAATTGTACGTTGCTAATTCACATCAACAAGAATAAAAAATATAAAATAATTCATGTGTTTAGAATTGTATCTCAAAATTCTGGGCATGGGTAATTTGGAATTATTGAGTTTAAACGTGTCCTTGTCAACCCACCCTATGTCTTAGAGAGTAATTGTGTCTATCCGAATGGACAGAATCTCAACACGTCCAATATTTCAATAATTGATCAGCCATTGAAGCCTAGCTCCATTTGCCCACGGTGGTCCAAGTCACTAAACTTTCGAATCCATTCATCTGTCCAAGTCTACTTTTAAAAATAATTATAATGTCTTGTCGCAATCACTTCATATGGATGCTTGCTCCATATACCATGTTCATGAATTCTAGAGTAACATTAATTCATCAGTTTAGTTTTTGTTGGATATCATGCTAGCAGTCAAATAAGCAATACTTGAAAGTCAAGGCAATTATTATGTTTTATGTAGTAACATATTAGATGCATTATGTGTTTTGGAAAAATGTTTAGCAGATCCAATGTACCAGTTACCACTTACATTGATTGTATGATGTTATATGGATTATCGATTAAAGAAAAGATATTTGCTTTCAACATCCGGGACATTTTATGTGTAGACAAGAGTATGCGCCATTATTTATTTTAAATCTTATAATTTCTCTGCAAATTGTAGTGTCGTCAACGTCTCACCTCAGGAAGAAAGACATCCTCAGCCCAAAGTACAATGATGACCTCTTATACAAGTGAATCAACATCAACAGAGACTGGTAACATAAATTACAAGCCGTACTCTAAATCTGGGCAAGGGATATTTGAAAACAATGATACAAATGTCTTTTCACCCTTCATTAGACTTACAGAGGAAATATGTCACACAGAATGAAAATATTCTCAAGGAAAAATAGGTCCAAGCCACGGATGATCATCCATTGAAGCTAGCTTCATTTGCCCACGGCAGTTCCATATCACTCAAACACTTTGCATCCATCAACCTGTCTAAATCTCTTTTAAATAGTATAATTGTTCCTGCCTCGACCATTTCATCTGGATGCTTGCTCCATACATCCATCACCCTATGAAAAAGATCAGTTAATCCAATTAATTAAATGTAACTATGGAAAGAGAATGTTAAATCTAACAGGAAATGCTCAATCCAATTTGGATGCACAAAATATACATTTTCAGTTCAAGACTACTACATTGTGCTATAACATGGTGACAATGCCATGCATAACACAGATTTAAAAATTCCATGATATAATTTTTCATGATTCTTCAGAACTCCACTGCAATTATTGTTTGGATTCTTGGTAACATTTCTTCTCATCAGTATAATTTACACTGCTGCAGTTTATATGCTTTAAGAAACAATGTGTCCAATTTACTTTCCATTTCCACTGCAATTTTCATTGAGATCACATGGATAATTCTATGTTTGCAAAATAGCACCCTATCCCCTGCACCCAGATATCACTAACATTATTGCATGTAGCAAATATGCATCCTCTCATCAGTTTAATTTTCACTGTTGAACTTTACATGCTTTATGAAACTAAAAGAGTACAATTTCCTTTCAATCACAACCTCATTTCATTCTCAGAACCAAGCACAACAGCTGCCACTGCATCGCCTATGTCCACCACTAGCAGCGAAACAACAGGTACTAGGATGATGCAGCACCAGGATTCGCTGATCAAACTTAAAAAATATATCTTACTTATCACAATGTGACAATCAATAATACAATTGTATTTGATGACAGAAGTTGAATTTTATTGTCTATAATCTGTAACTCACTTTGAAAAGCAGTCGCAATTTTAAACAACGCAATAGATGAAGTGGGAATATCATGTAAGTAGCCAAATAAGCCAATAATGAAAGACAGGAAAGTATTCATTTATTATTCGTTAAAATCGTGGATGCTTCTTTGTTTGAAAAATAGCAGCAGTTCAAATGCTCCAGTTACTAGTAACATGATTGCATGATGTCAATATGTCAGATAAAAAAACAAATAATTAAAGTCACCTTGGACCTCCAAGAACATTTTAGTGTATCTGAACTTATATTTAAATTACAACTTGTACTACAAATATTTGCAATTGTGTCAAGCAGATAGAAATAGTCTCTCTGGCTCAATATGTCCAAGCTACGGATGATCAGCCATTGAAGTTAGTTCCATTTGCCCATGGTGGTTCCATATCACTCTAACACTTTCCAATCCATGCATCTGTCCAAGTCTCTTTTAATTAATATACCTGTTCTTGTCTCAACCACTTCATATGGATGCTTGCTCCATATACCCATCTCATCTGTGAAAAAGAACATTTTTCATGAGTCATAATTTTCATCAGATACGCCAAAGGTTAACCACGGAATTATTAATTAAATCCTTGATAACTACTTTTCATCAGTTTCAATTTCATGCTGCATTTTACATGCTTTATGAAACAGTTTTCTTTCAATATCCATTGATGACACATCATTTAATTCTCAGAACCAAGCACATCAACTGCCACTGCATCTTACTTATCTTACTTACCACCACATGACAATCAATATTACTGTCGGAATGGATGACAGAAAAAGAGTGATAACTGGTGTAGATTTTTTTTGTACAACATCTTGCTTTCATTTTGATAAGCAGTTCACTTTTTAATATCATGGAAGCTTCTTTTTTCAGGGAATATTAACAGATGAAGTTACAATGCACAACAGTTACGACCTTTCTTATACACCTGATAGCATGCTGCTTATAAAAGTTTTGTCATGAGTGGGTGCTGTTGTGTATTTATTTTAAACTAATAGTTCTCTGCATATGTGAAGATTTGACAACTTCTGCTACCACAGAAGAAAGCATATCCACAGACCAAAGTACAATGATGACTTCTTATACAAGAGAATCAACATCAACAGGGACAGGTACCATAAATCACATCTAGTGCACTGCATTTGGTCAAGGGAAATTCAGAAATAATGGTAAAATTTACCTTGTCAATCCCTCTTCGACTCAGAGAGTAATAGTGTCATACAGAATGAAAATAGTCTCTATGGCCCAATATGTCCAAGCCACGGTTGATCAGCCACTGAAGATAGCTCCACTTGCCTGCAGCGGTTCCATATCACTCTAAATTTTTCCAATTCATGCACCTGTCCAAATCTCTTTTAAATAATATAATTGTTCCTGCCTCAACCACTTAATCTGGATGCCTGCCCCATACATTCATCACCCTCGGTGAAAAATATCAGATCATGCTCTTGTCTGAAGAAGGGTTTCGGCCTGAAACGTTGCCTGTTTCCTTCGTTCCATAGATGCTGCTGCACCCGCTGATCTTCTCCAGCGTTTTTGTGTACCTTTTTATTATATCTATTCCCTCTAACCTTAAATCAGTGCCCTACAATACTAGATACCCAACCTGGGTAAAGACTCTGTTCATTCACACTTCTATTTCAACATGATTTACACAAAAATATCAGATCAACCTTCAACCTCCTTCAATCCAAGAAATAAAGTAAAGCCTGCCCAACATGTGTGTGCAGATCAGCTCTTATACTGGTTATATCCTGAAACATATTGCAGTTTTGTACAAAGTTCTGGCCCTTGAAAACCAATATTAAAATGAACTAGCCACATTCCAGATAGCTAGGGGATATTTAGGACTCAAAATATTATCCATGCAATTATTTGTTGAGTACTTGGTAACATTACATCTTGTTCAGTTATAGTTTATGTAGTTTATTTTTAATATGATGCATGCTTATTTGTTTGGAAAAAACTAGCAGATCTATTGCACCAGTTACCACTTACATGATTGCATGATGTTAATATGCATCTTCAGATTAAACAAAAAATAGTAAGATTAAATGAGAACTTACCAGTTTGAAGTTTGATCCTTATTTCATGAGGAGTTACGTTGAGGGATTACGTGAAGAAGCCCCGCCAGAGCGCATGCTTGTCATACTTCAAAGCAGCGGCGTGAAAACACAGAAACCCAATAGCCTAAGTAACAAAGTAAGGCTTTTAGAAGACTAGAACTACCAGATGATCCTTTAGATTATGAGGGTGGGAGCGGAGGGCACTTAATCCCTCATCGTAACTCCTCATAAAATAAGGATCAAACTTCAAACTGGTAAGTTCTCATTTAATCTTACTATTTTATTTCGGAGTCACGTGAGGGACTATTTGAAGATTTCAAAGCTCTGTGATTTCATGCCGTAGATAGTTCCATTACACACACTGCCTTGGTTGACACAGGATGACCAAATAATGTATCAAACATTGTTTAATTTATACAATAAATGTCTTAAACAATAAAATTTGACATAACAGTAATAACCCCTCTTTCACTGGGGAAATTACAAAGGAGAACTCAAACAGAACCCAAAACAGCTTGCCCAATCTTTGCATTGCGAGGACAGGTTTGTCATAAACCCTAAAAGATTCCTTAACTGGACTATCCTGCAGTGAGGATTTGGTGTAATGGCACGTCCTGCGCCTTTGCTGCATACGTTGATGCTGCCCTGGTGGAGTGATTTAAACCCATCAGTGTCTACTCCAGCAAACTGCAAACCTGTTTCGGTCATCTAGCAATAGCTTGTACTGACACCTTTGTATGAGTTTTTATGTGGCTGATGACCATGGCTGTTTCAGAGCCTCTGAGACTCTTGATGACCTTGATATTATTAGCTCAGATGCGTAATTACATATAGTCTTAGATCAATGGATGTATTTTAAGCTTATTTTGGTTCCAGCCATCCCTGGCCTGCTGATTAGATCATATGCATAAAACACAATATCATCTACAGAAGAATGCATGCTGTCCAGTCATAACCTTTGCAATATTTGGACCCATAACGCTGCCACTATCACCATGAACATGATCACTTTGAGCGTTAACTTCCGGAAAGGCAGAGATGTAATTGGAGCCCATTGCCAAAGCAGTGTGAGAACTATGCTCACATCCCAGATTTCTGAATATGTACGCCTGGGAGAGTTTTGTTAAAATACCTCCTATGAATCGGCCACCAATAGATGAGATCCGACAGAATGTTGTCCGCACCCTTGCCCTAAGTAGGAGGACAATAACTTCTAGCACTATAAATGGCACTATAGCTTAACTGCTTGTCAAAATGCAATGTAGCCAGGAACTCCAATACATCCGGTATGCCTGCAACTTATGATAAGATGTATTTAACTGTAAACAGGACATCTCCCATTTCTTAATATGAGATACATATTTGTTTAAAAAAAAAAATTATTAGTACTATCTCTCCAGACCATCGTAATCACATCGACGGTTCTACTCAATAGTCTGAGTCCCTGGAACAGTCTGGTCAGAAGATACAAATCAATAAATTAATATGCTCATGTAAAGGGGAACTTTCCTCCTGTCCCAGTGTGAACCAACAAGTTACTCCAATTGGGATGCTCATGAATGCTGTGTCATCCGTCTCAAACCAATGGGACCATGCTGTGTGGACCAGTTTAGAATCCACTAAACACCTAAGTGTAGTCATACTCTAATTTGGTGAGACCTTGATTGAATGAGGAAGAAATGGGGAAAGTGTAAGAACGTACATCCCCAATATAGCGAGAATGTATCCTCCGCTACTGCCCCTAAATTTGGTTCCCATGCCGAATACAGGTACTGGTAATTTAATCCAGATGCAACAGATCTATGTCTGGCAATCCATACCGGCTAACAATGTTTTTTAAACTTTTGAATTCTTAATTCATTTTTTGTTTGTCATGGAATTTACATGACCTGGTGTCTGCAACTTTTGCATTATCTACCTGATAGGTAGATATCTGAGACCCAGATGTTCCTTGTAATGCACCAGTTCCAGATGAGGCCAGGCAGACTGTTACAGAATAATGACCTCATTCTACCCATCTGATTGATATGGGTACCAGCTGTGGTATTATGAATCTGAAGCTGCACATGCAATCATGCATTATTGAGCAGAATTCTTTAGGCCATAGAATGCACCCAGCAATTCTAAGCAATTTACCCCAGCCTTTGCAGGGTTAATGCTTTCTTCACATTTTATCTGCCGCCCCAGCCAGACTTGATATCAGTGGCTACTCATCCCGAAGCTCACATCAGTTTGTAAACTAAAGGTTATTGAGTCAGAATGTCGCTAGTACATCGCGAGACATTAGTTACAATTTTGGCCGTAGGCAAAGTACTGTCATGTTAATTAACCAATGATGACCTCAAATAGCCAATTATTCTAAATGGTACTAATCTAAGTTTAATAGAAAGATTAAATGAGAACTTACCAGTTTGAAGTTTGATCTTGATTTTATGAGGAGTTATGTTGATGATTACATGAAGAAGGCCCGCCAGGCGGCATGCGCACCAAACCTCAAAGCAGCGGTATGAAATCACAAATAAACAACACTGAAGTACATAGTAAGATCAGTGACTCGAGAACAACCATATGATCCTTTATGAGAGAGGGTTGGGCATGGCGGGCACGTAATCACCAACGTAATTCCTCATAAAATCAAGATCAAACTTCAAACTGGTAAGATCTTGTTTTATCTTACTATTTTACTTCGGAGTCACGTGAGTGATTCCATGAAGAGTTCAAAGCTTTGTGATTTCATGCTGCAGAT
Organism: Okamejei kenojei; assembly: GCA_035221665.1. Lineage (NCBI taxonomy): Eukaryota > Metazoa > Chordata > Chondrichthyes > Rajiformes > Rajidae > Okamejei > Okamejei kenojei. Next base: position 60,762,936 of record CM069144.1, on the reverse strand, counting down.
TGCAAATCTCAGCATCCCACTGCATTGATTAACTCACACTTTGAGATCCAGCACTTATTCTGTGTTATCATCGATCTGATCTGGATGATACACCAGTGGCAAGGAGATTAATTACAGGATGTTTTTCCCTTGATTATCATGTGACTAACATATGTCACCATCGTAGAGTAGCAATTTGAATTTGAGCATGTAGAATATGTATATTCGTTCAAAACCCCTTACTCATGGGTGCATTTAGTATATATATTTAGTTGATACCAACAACTGAAGGATTGGTAACTCATGCAATCTCCACTACCTTGGAGTAAGTGATGGTATTTGGAACTTCTCATCTTAGAGTTCTAAACATCAGTTCATAATAACTGTATTCAACCGACCACACTACTGTAGCAAGTTTCAAGTTCAAGTTCAATGAGTTATTGTCATGTTCAGCAATGCTGAATACTGTTACTTCATCATTGTGGCTGAAGTAGCCTCAGCTGACAATAGAACAAGGTTGTTAACAACGATCTGATTGCTACTTACACAATATCAGTTCCTTGATTTGCTCAGATTGTTATAACCCCAAGGTGGAGACAAGGCTAATAGTAAGATTAAATGAGAACTTACCAGTTTGAAGTTTGATCCTTATTTTATGAGGAGTAACATTGAGGGATTACGTGAAGAAGCCCCGCCAGGCGCATGCGCATCTTACTTCAAAGCAGCGGCGTGAAAACACAGAAACAAATAGCCGGAGTAACATAGTAAGGCTTTAAGAAGACTAGAACTACCAGATGATCTCTTAGATTATGAGGGTGGGAGCGGAGGGCACGTAACTCCCTCAACATTACACCTCATAAAATAAGGATCAAAACTTCAACCTGGTAAGTTCTCGTTTAATCTTACTATTTTACTTCGGAGTCACATGAGTGACTACGTGAAAGAATTTCAAAGCTCTGTGTTTCCATGCCGTAGATACACTCCATACGACAATCTGCTTCAGTTGACACAGTGTGAATAAATAATATATTGAACATTGCTTCAAATTATTCAATAACTATTTTTAATAATAACAAAAAAACAGTAATAACCCTCTGTCCCAGGGTGAAATTACAAACACATGATAGATAAATTAAAGCAAAATAAAATTTAAATGGAACCAAAACAGCATGCCCAAACCCTGCCTCTGTTGTACAGGTTTGTCATAGAATTGAGAAATGCTTGACTCTCTAGACCATCCTGTGGCCGCAAGGATGATGGTCTAGCGGCAGTCCTGGAGCCTTCGTCGTGGATGTGATGCCGCCCTGGTGGAGTGAGATTTGAAATAATGATTGTCGACTCCAGCACAATTGAGAAGACCTGGTTTTAAACCATCTACAATAGTTTGTACTGAACTCTTTTTATATGGCTTTTTGTGATCTAATGAGCAGGTCCTGTTCAGAACCTCTGAGACTCCTTGTAACTAATATATTGGCTTAAGTGTTTAACTACACATAACATTAGTAACAGATATGCTTTAAACGTCACCTTGGTTCCTGGCAATACCTGGCCTGCTTGTTTGATTTAAAATCCTACACATAAAATGTCAATGTCATCTACAGACAAATGCATACAATCTTTCGCAAACAATTGTAATGTTTGTACACGTTGATGCTTGAAACCGCGCCTTTAGCATAACAACATTTATTGAGTTAATCTCTGCCATAGATAATGACGTAATGGGAGCCCATTTGCTTGAAGCAGTGTGAGAACTATACTGATATCCCAGATTTCCTATATATCTAGGTTTAGGTGGGTTTTTGTAAAATTCCTCTCATAAATCGGGATACTAACGGATGAGACCCGATAGTTGTTGTTGTTCTGAAGATTCCCCAAATAGGACAAAGCACTCCGAGCACTGTAATGGCACTATAACTCAGGTGTCTCATTAAAATGAATTAGCAAGGAACCTCCAACACATCACATATGCTTGCGGTATGATAAGTATATTTGATTGTCACAGGAAACATCTCCATTTCTTTATGCGCACTCCATATTGTTTTTTAGTGCTATTTTCTCCAGCTGCAGTGATAACCTCCACAGTCCTGTTTGATAATTCCAAGGCCTTGGAATGGTCTGGTCAGACTGCAGGACCAAAAAAATTGATACGGTCATGTAAACGGGGTGGACTTTCTCTATAACCGGAGTGCACCAAAAATTACTGCAGCTGGGAATCATCATGAATTGGTCTTGAGTCATCATTCGCTAATACTAATGGGAACCATGCTTGTGTTGGCCAATCTGGGACACCAAAACGCCATTGGCGGAAGTCACGCTCTATTTTCGGTGAGACATTTCGTGATCAGACAAAATGGAGGAAATGCATAAAAAGAATGAGAACCCCCAATGTAACGAGAAACATCCACAGCCACTGCTCCTGGATCTGGTTCCATGATAACATATATAGCCAACTGGTGATTCAATCTGGATGCGAACAGTCAATATCTGGCAACCCAATCGAGTGACCAATTGTTTGAAAAGTCTCAGCATTAACATCCACTCTATATTATCATTGAACTTTCTCGACCCTAGGGTCTGCACCACATAGGTCTATACTTGGTAGTAGGTGGCTGAAACCCAGATGTTCCTTGAAATACACCAATGCAGATGAGGTTAGCCCAAGTTATCAATTGGATACTGATCTTGCTCTTTCCATTTGATTAATATGGTGTGGTGTTTCAATTGGAAGTTGACGTTGTAAATTTATTCATTGTGGAGCTATATGCTTTTAACATAAAATGCCCCAATAATTCCAAAATAATTTATCCGTGCTGTGTGGAGAATTCCAAATCTTCCTCGTTCATTCCATCTAACCCCACAGCTAAGACTTGGGTGTCTGTAGCCCCCCAATCGAGAGGCTTACATAGTCTGTAAGATCTCACTGGAAGGTTTGTGCACAAAATGTTATTGGGTAGCCTGACTAAACATTAATTAATCACCACTGCAATTGTGCTAGAGCTGTGGTTGGTACACTGCATAACCCGATCAAAATGGCCTGCGTGCTCCTTTAATTGCTTGTTCTCTTGGCGCTTTGCAAATGTTGATAATGAAGGTCCGTACTGTTACTGTAGGGAAAGCTGCTACCAATTTCCCAATGACCTTTGCAAACTTTTCGGCATGGAGGGATTAAGCTTTGTGTGAGGCAGGTACAGACATTGCAATATCACAACCTGGCTGTGGTAATTTACTGTCATATCAACATGAATCGATAAGAAACCACATATACCACATATTTTGGGTTGGCTCTGTAACTTGGACCTTAGTTGGAATGGACCAAAAACCCTAATGTTTCAAACTCGTTTTTGGTTACTGCACGATCTTTCAGCTTGACTCTTTAGTCTTGCTGATAATTAAGATATCATCTAAATAGGCATGGACATGTGATTGTGGGCCTCAATAGCCCCAGCACAGGTGTTAAACAAATTTTAGTAAATTTGCTAGGTGCTGAGCTCTAATCCATTAGGGCAATGCTTTGTATTGACACATCTGTCCATCCAATAAATTTCAAGTACCGCAGATAATGAAGCATGAATTGGCATGAATATATATGCATTTGCAATCGATAGTTGCCATATAACAACCCTGTGATACCAGCGCTTTTGCAGTACACAAGGGTCCATTAGAGATGTCCATTAAAGTGCTGTAGAGAACGGAAGAGTTTAAGTGAGTGAGGGTCCAGAATTTTCTACAACCCCCATCTTTTTTTGGGTCTGGGGATAATATAGACACAATTGTTGAGAATGATTAAATTGCTTTCTCAATCACTCCTTTATGGCAATAAATTCTTAATCTCATCGTTAACCTGTCAGTCTCTGGAGCAGAAATTCCTCCAACATTATGTTAGGCTTGTGCTGTTGAGGTGGATGTATCCCTGAGATAAACTCCAATTGTAGAACACTGACACAGTCTTTAGTATAACATTATCAGAATTTTACAGCACCATTCATTATAAAACAATTTTAATATCCTCCATAGGAGGTGTCCAGCAGAAACTTTTTTTCGATTAAACAAACAAGTCCCTGTACCTCTCAGTTGGGCTGTAAGCTTGTTGTCTGCCCATATTGACGGTCTGTAGCCGATCTGTCTTGGTGGGTTATCTCGTTGCCCACTGTGTATTCCCCCCCCCCCTGCTGGGCCAGCACCTGGATCCGACCTTCAGTAAGTAAACCCAGGCTTTCAAATAGTTGGCGAGAGGTGGTTGGTTTTCAGTAAAGGCAATAGTTTTTTGCCTCATCATCAATCTCACGGATTTGCTTCACAAGTTTCCATCCAACGGAATTTAGGCATTTTGAATATCATTGCCTTACAAAGAGGCAGCAAATTTTGGGATTGAGAGTAGGCCTGATGGCGATTTTTCTAATACAATTAACCTCAAAAAGACATTGCATAACATAGCCAACAAATCTTTTTATCATTGTCCCTTTTTACCATAGTGCCAAATGCAGTGATTGTTAGCCGCCACCAGTTGGAGGATGTGTTGTTATCGGAACCTCCTGTCCCTTCATTGAGGGACTCTATGGGTGCCCATTATTGCTGGGTTCACGTAGGCACTTTCGCGGATGCAGAGTTGATAGGTGTCTGATATACTTGTTTGTGTCTCTGTCATCATAGATTGCTGGAGCTGGTGAGCACTAAATAGTTGAGTGTTGGCAGGTATTTCTTCCATTGCCTCACCAGTCCCCTCCGGAATAGCAAAAGCTCATTGCTATTCCGGGACACCTGGAGGTGGCCTCTTGTGCTCTGGTGTTTTCACATAAGCAGGGACATAGAATCAGGGTCAGCTGCATCCTGCCCTGCTTTCTCCCACTTCTATTGTAGGGAGGATCCTCCAGTCCTAACAGGCGCTGAAGAAATACCCACTTGCTGGTACTCCATATATTCCTCTTTGGATATAGGCCTTCATTGCACAGCTGTCTTGGGGAAACCACGGGGGCATTGACCCTTGTTTTTTGAATTAAAGTCTTGCAGCACTGTATACGGACAGTTGCTGTATTTAGGGATTGTCGTTGCAACACACTATCCAGCCCGAGTGAGGAGGATTTTATCACCGACTCCGTGGGCCTTGCTGTCTAGCCGGTGGAGAATCATCTCCCGATCGTGGGCGAGCAGATATGTAGTGAATTTGAGTAACCCTGTCCCAGGCGTTGCTGGCGCCGCCTTTCATAAGGCCGCACTTTTTGACATGGAAAACGGCCATCCATTCAGGCACTGCTGGCACGGCTCTGCCAGAGCCGGCACTTCACACATGAAGCAGCCCTGTTCAGGTGCTGCTGGGCACGGATCTCCCGTAGGCCAGTAATGTCATAATGAAAACAGCCCTGTATAGGATGCTGCTGGCACTGCTACTCCCGGTAGGCGGCACTTTCCTATATGAAGCAGCCCTTGTAAGGCACTGCTGGCACGGGCTGTCCCATAGGCCCGCACATTTTACACATGAAGCAGCCCTGTCAGGCGCTGCTGGCGCGGCCTTTGTCCCATAGGCCCCACATTTTACACAAGAAGCGCCCTGTTCAGGCGCTGCTGGCGCGGCTCTGTTCATTAGGCTCCGCGCAATTGCCTGTGTAAGCTCACTTAATCAACATTTAGTGTACAGCTTTACCTGTGATGGGGTAAATAATTCATAGCAACTTGTGCTTAAAAATTATAACATTGTCAGAACATATAACTATAACTTTTATTTGCTTTAGCTTTTACTTAAGAAAAAACACTATCTAAAATACATACATTTTATTATAAGGGAGAAAAACTTTTTAGCCCGACTCACCTGAGTCCAAATAGGCTGAATGTGTCCCAGTAATTTCTTGACTGGGGACAACATCTGTGAGCCACTGACACCACTGTCAGTGGCTCAAGATGGCTTCCTTGCTGTTCCAAAGGCATCCACAGGTTAGAGCCGCTGACCCCTCCTGTCTAGCGACTCTGCTTACATTTCTGTGCCCATTTTTTTTATGGCATCTCTTCAGGCTGGGGAGCTGCTGACCCCCCCTGTCAGCGACTTGCTTAATTCCTTGCCGTTTTAGGCATCCCTGCAGGCTGGGAGCTGTCTGACCCCCCTGTCAGTTTAACTGCTTGCTTAAATTCCTTGCGTTTCTATGGCATTCTGCAGGCTGGGATTGCCGCTGACTGCATTGTTAGGCGGCTCCTTATCATCGCACCACGATCCCAATTTTTTTTTTTACCGGTTTATCCGCTGTTTGGGGTCGGACCTGAATTTCCACAGTCCATAACCGGCAAGTTGTCGAGCTTCGAAACGGCAGGAAAAAACCTCTGTACAAAAGAGGCTCCTGCTAAACACCATGTACAGTAAAAACCCAAACTTACCTTTTAAGTTTAACTTACCACCAGCAGGAGCTGTGTCCTGCTAGACTGGTGCTTGCGCCAATGCGGCTGACGTACTGGTGCGCATGTGGCCTGGCGGGCCTTCTTCACGGAATCACTCACGTGACTCCGAAGTAAAATTAGATGGGTGAGGACCTAACCTCTCAACAGGTGTGTGGTAGCGGAATATTTATCTTTCTGATCTATGGCTGCCAATATAACACCCTTTTTTATCCCAGTTACAATGCTGAAATTTTTATTTGAATCTTTTATACTGGACCTTAAGGGTTAAGTATGTTCCGTCCCAGAATTACTCGACACCCACCATCGTCCGTTTGGCTAGGGAATTGGACCACATTGTTACGGCTGACAGCACCATTCCACCTGTAGGATGTAGAGTTGGTGGTATTGAACCCCATATACCCAACTATGTGTAATTTGTATAGGGTGGATGTACTTCCGATGATAACCTATTCGAGATCCCGGATTACAGTCAATATTCTCATACTGTTTATTAATTTGAAAGTTATATGGTTTTTTGAGGTGGCATCATTGGCCTCAGTATTAGTCTCATTGTCCAGGTGTTCCTCTAGGTACTAGAGGATCTGCGCCAAGGCTGGTGAAACGTGGGTTTAGCGTAGGCTGGATATTTATTTTTTAAGTATTAACCTAATAAATTAGGCCTTACAGAGCAGGGTTCCTTCATCCTGCTGTGTTTTAGAGAGTGGCCTTGCCATTTGTCCATATGCCATAAATTCCTGCTTCAACAGTTTTTAAAAATTGTATTTTATTATTTTTTTTACGCCTTTTGGCCCATTTAATTCATGTCCCCTCATGATGCGCTCCTTTAGAGCGATGCACAGTGAAACATGGTGTTGATTTGTGAATTGTTTTCCCCATTATGAAGTCTGGAACTGGTGAGGGACATTAAATTTGCTGCCAGATTGTCAACCTCACTTCAACGGTATGGTAAATTGCTAACCACATGTGGCACACCTGGAGAATGGCTCTTGTGCTTTGGTGTATGCACATAAGCTGTGATCACCACTTCAGGGTCAGCATTATTACTGCTCCTGGCTCTCCCGGCGGATGCTCAGGGAGGTTCAACACACAGTCCTCTAAAACGAGGTGTGGTGTGATGGGTCCCAAAAATCGTCAGGGTCAGCATCCTATTGCCTGGCTCTTTCGGATGATGCTCACAGGAGCGTAAACACAGCCCTAACAAGTGCTGCTGTGCTGGGTCCCCATGTCGTGGCTCTCCTGGCTGATGCTCATGGGAGGTCACCACTTCAGGGTTAGATTTATACTGCCCTGCTCCTGCTTACAGGAGGTCAGACACATAGCCCTGTCAACAGGTGCTTGTGGCGTGGCTCTCCCGTAGGCCTGTCCTGTGAAAAGTTCGGTGTCAGCAACCCATTAACCCGAACTGATTTGCCTTTTGCCACAGGGAGACCTTGAGCAGCCATCTCCTAGGCGCTGCTGGCACGGCTCTCCAGTAGGCCGGCATTTTTACACATGAAGCAGCCCTATCCCAGGTGCTGCTAGTGCGGCTCGCCGTAGGCCAGCGCTGTAACAGATATGGCGTCAGTAGAACATTGACCAGTCCTGGTCTCCCCCTCCAGCAGGGAGACCTTGTGCAGCCCTGTCCCAGGCGTTGCCGGCGCCGCCTCTCGTAGAGGCCGGTCGGGGCTTTTTTACATGAAGGCAGCCCCCTGTCCTAGGTGCTGCTGGTGCTGTACTCTCCCCGTAGGCTGGCGCTTTTACCCATGAAGCAGCCCTATCCCAGGCGCTGCTGGTGGCGGCTCTCCTGTAGGCCAGCGCTGTGATAGATTTGGCGTCAGTAGCACTGACCCGTCCTGGTCTCCTATTCAGCAGGGAGACCTTGAGCAACCCTGTACTAGGCGGTTGCTGATGGCCGCCTCCCGTAGAGGCCGGACACTTTTTACATGAAAAGCAGCCCTGTCCTAGGCGCTGCTAGCATGGCTCTCCCGTAGGCCGGCGCTTATCACACATGAAGTACCCTGTCCTAGGTGCTCTGCTGGCGTGGCTCTCCCGTAGCCGGTGCGTTTTACGTGAAGCCAGCCCTGTCCTAGGCTCTGCTGCGTGGCCTGTCCCATAGGCCCTCCTATTATAGTGGAGTCTCACTAATTTGGTAGTTGTGAATTGCTAAAAGGGTGAAAATACCCATATTATCGAAGAGGAACCCTTGCTGCCTGACTCACCCGAATTCTAATAGGGTCCTGCACAAGTTCTCTTGTCCCTCCAATTTTTCCTCTATGCTGGGGGGCAACGTGTCTGTGAGTTGCTGACCGACTGTCCAGCGACCCTAGCGTTATTATTTAAAACCGCATCCCCGCAGGCTTTGTCAGCGGCTGTTTATCTGGAAACCTGATCTTTCTCCGGCTATGCCGCTTCAGCGGTTCGGAGACCGGGGTTCCCCCGCAGCCCAAGCCGGCTTAGGCATCGGACCTCCGATAAATCGGGCAGGAAACCTCTGTAAAGAGAGGCTCCTGCTCGAACAGACAATGCTGGTAAGTAAAAACACTTACCTTCTAGGTTGAAACTTACCGCCGGCAGGAGCGTTGCCCCGCCAGTCCGGTGCTTTCCAATGCGTCTGACGTAATGACAAGCATGCGCTCTGGCGGGGCTTCTTCACGTTGTCACTCACGTGACTCCGAAGTAAAATAATGTCAGCTTGAATATCAAGGGACATTTTACAAGTGTAATATGAGAGTGCTTTTATGTATTTAAACTGATATTTTGCTGTATATGTGAGGATTCGACAATTTCTGCAAGCACAGGAGAAAGCACGTCCACAGACCAAAGTACAACAATGACCTCTTATACAACAGAACCAACATCAACAGAGACAGATAACATATACAGTATAACAACTTGTACTCCAAAATCTGGGCAAATGATTAAGCTTGTCTTGTCAACCTTGTCTTGTCAACCTTCCTTAGACTCGCAGAGCTATTATGTCACACAGAATGGAAATAGACTCTACGGCCCAATATGTCCAAGCCACGGATGATCAGCCATTGAAGCTAGCCCTATTTGACAGTGACAGTTCCATATCACTCTAATATTATTTCACATGTTTAATTTTCACTGCTGCTCTTTACATACTTTAGGAAACAAAAAAGTGTTTAATTCACTTTCAATTTCCATTAATGTCACATCTTCATTTCATTCTCAGAACCAAGCACATCAACTGCCACTGCATCGTCTACGTCCGCCACCAGCAGCGAAACAACAGGTACGAGGATAATGAAGCAAAAGTTCAAACTATTTAAAAAAACATTATTTATCAACACATGACAATCAATAATGGGTCATAATCCATGACAGATATATAGTGATAACTCGAGTAGAATGTTGTTGTCTAACACCTGGAATTCACTTTGATAAGTAATCGTCATTGTAATCACTCCTGTAGTTTATGTAGAAATATCATACAAGTAGTCAAAAAAGTCAGTAAAGTAACTCAGACAATGATTAATTTAACATTTCTATTATCGTGGGTGCTTCTTTGTTTGGAAAATATCAGTAGATCAAATGCACCAGTTACAACTTACATGATTGTATGTTGCTAATACACATCAATTAATGTGAGTTTAGAATTGTACTCCAAATCTGAGCATGGGAAATTTGGAAATATTGATTAAACCTGTCTTGTCAACCCCTCCTAGACATAGAGAGTAATTGTGTCAATCAGAATGGAAATAATCCCCACGGTCCAATATTTCCAATATGATCAGCCATTGAAGCCAGCACCATTTTCCCACGACGGTTCCATATCACTCTAAACTTTCTAATCCATTCATCTGTCCAAGTCTCTTTTAAATAATACTAGACTAAGTGGGACCTGTTGGATCCCAGCTTCATGCGGGAGGGCTGGTCCCCCAACACAATATTCCACCTCCCCACCAATTCCAAGATTGCTGGCCAGTGTGGGGGTGGGGGATGGGCTTTCTGGTGTGCTAGAGTGGGTGTTGTGGGCCGAAGGGACTGGTTTCCAGAGGGCTAGTATGGACATTGTGGGCCAAATGGATTCTTGGGCTGGCAGCTCAGTCACAGGCCTGGCAGCTCAAGTAACTCAAACCTGGCAGGCTTTCAGCTCAGAAACTGTCATAAAATCTGCCGAAAACTGGTGAGAGATTGTGTGAGAGAAGGGGGAGAGGGTGGATAATCAATTTTAGATATTTTCATCGGCTTTTACAGTTGCAAAAGGCACACGGTTGCAAAAGGCACACGGTTGCAAAAGGCACACGGTTGCAAAAGGCACATATTTCAATAGCCACACAGTTGCAAAAGGAACAGTTGAAAAACACATGAAGGGCACTCACAGGTCAGTATTCTCAGTGGTCTGTAGATTTGCAGCTCAGACTGAGAGTCGTGACAGAGAGTGAGCCACGCCACACTTCCGGGTTTTATAGTTCCCCCCCCCCCCCCCCCCCCCCCCCCCCCCACCCCCCCCCCCCCCCCCCCCCCCCTCCCCCCCCCCCCCCACTGGAAGGGCCGTGGCCTTCAGGGCATGATTAACAGGAGAGAGAATCTCAACATTTTTAAACATTAATAAGTCTATTATTTTTCATCAATGCGAAAAATCCTCTGACCCTGACAGCTGGAGGAGGACTCTGAGTTTGGTGGCCAAAAATCACAGCCGTAAGAGGTTGCATTTTTTTTCTAAAATCAATACATAGGTGCAAACAGGAAGTAGTCAAGTTTAGACTTTTAATGATATAGATAACTGTTCTTATCGCAATCACTTCATATGGATGCTTGCTCCATATACCCAGTTTCATTGATTTCTAGGTAGCATTACATCTCATCAGTTATAGTTTATGTTGGAATATCATGCAAGCAGTCAAATAAGTCAATAATGAAAGTCAGGCAATTATTCATTTATTATTTGTTAACATCGTCAATGCTTATTCGTTTTCAAGTGCAGTTTCGTGCCATTTCAAGCAGGGTGCAAGTCCACCAAATTCAAGTGCAGTTTCATGCCTTTTCAAGCAGGGTGCAAGGCCACCAAACTCAAGTGCAGTTTTATACCATTTCAAGCAGGGTGCAGGGCCACCAAATTCAAGTGCAGTTTCATACCATTTCAAGCAGGGTGCAAGGTCACCAAATTCAAGTGCCATTTCATTCCATTTCAAGCAGCATGCAAGGCCACCAAATTCAAATGCAGTTTCATACCATTTCAAGCAGGGTGCAAGGCCTCCAAATTCAAATGCAGTTTCATACCATTTCAAGCAGCGTGCAAGGCCACCAAATTCAAATGCAGTTTCATACCATTTCAAGCAGCGTGCAAGGCCACCAAATTCAAATGCAGTTTCATACCATTTCAAGCAGCGTGCAAGGTCGCCAAATTCAAGTGCAGTTTCCTACCACTTCAAGCAAGGTGCAAGGCCACCAAATTCAAATGCAGTTTCAGTCCATTTCAAGCAGGGTGAAACCACCATAAAATCACATAAAAACTACTTAAAAACCACACTCACAGTTCAGTAGACATTCAGTGTGTTCAGTTGATTCACATCTTAGGCAGAGAGTTGTGACCTCTCCCTACCCCAACTTGCAGAGACTGAGCCACACGCATACTTCTGTGTTTTATAGTCCCTACCCCCTCCCACCAGACAGGGCGTGGCCTTCATGGCATGATTGACAGGAGAGTCTATCTCAAGGTTTTTTAAACAGTAATAACTTTTATTTTTCATCGATGGGAAAAACCCTCGGCCCTGGTGAGCGGAGGGGTACTCTGAGTAAGATGGCCAAAATTCATTGCCGTACGTGGTAGCATTTTATTTCTAAAATCAATATATTGCGCAAACAGTAAGGGGTCAAGATTAGTCTTTTACACTTTAGCATTTTCAAACCAACCACTTTAGCATTTTCAAACCAAACACTTTTGCATTTTTCTAACCACATTAAAGGCCCTCACAAATCAGTAAAACCACACTCACAGTTTAGTAGACATGTGTTCAATGTTATTCGCAGCTCAGACTGAGAGTTGTGACCTCTCCCTCCCAATCTTGCAGAGCCTGAAGCACATCCACACTTGCGGATTTTATAGTCCTTCCCCATTCCCACCGGAAGGGGTGAGGCCTTCATGATATGAATGACAGGAGAGAGAATATCAACATTTTAAAAACATTAATAAATCATTTATTTTTCATCAATGGGGAAAATCCTCTTGTCCTTCGCAGCGGAGGGGGACTCTGAGTAAGACGGCCAAAAATCACAGCCGTAAGTGGCAGCATTTTTTTCTAAAATCAATATGCAGTGCAAACAGGAAGTGGTCAAGTTTAGACTTTTAATTATATAGATAACTGTTCTTGTCTCAACCATTCATATGGATGCTTCCTCCATATATGCATCACATCTGTGAAAAAGAACATTTTTCATGATTCATAATTTTCATCAGAACACCAAAGTTTAACCACGCAATTATTCATTGAATCCTTCATAACACTACTTTTCATCAGTTTAATTTTCCGTGCTGCATTTTACATGCTTTATGAAACAGTTTTCTTTCAATATCCATTGATGACACATCTTCATTTCATTCTCAGAATGAAGCACATCAACTGCCACTGCATCTTACTTATCTTACTTACCACCACATGACAATCAATATTACTGTTCGAATGGATGACAGTAAAAGAGTGATAACTGGTGTTGTTTTTTGTGTACAACATCGTGCTTTCAATTTGATAAGCAGTACACCTTGTAATCAACCCAATAGTTTAAGTAGGAATACCATGCAAGTTGTCAAATAAGCCAATAATTAAAGTCAGGCAATTATTCATATATTATTCATTAATATCATGGAAGCTTCTTTTTTGGGATATAGCAGCAAATCCAATGCACCAGTTACGACTTACATGATTGCATGCTGCTTATAAAAGTTTTGCCATGAGTGTGCTGTCATGTATTTTAAGTAATATTTCTCTGCATATGTGAAGATTCAACAACTTCTGCAGCTACAGAAGAAAGCACATCCACAGACCAAAGTACAACATCAACGGAGACAGGTACCATAAATCACATCTAGTAGACCAGATTTTGGCAAGGGAAATCTAGAATTTTCCATTCCATGCATCTGTCCAAATCTCTTTTAACTAATGTCATTGTTCCTGCCTCAACAATTTCATCTCGATGCCTGCTCCATACATCTATCAGCCTCGGTGAAAAATATCAGATTAGGTTCTTATTATATCTATTCCCTCTAAACTTAAATCAGTGCCCTACAATACTAGATACAAAAAAGATGTCATTCGCCATCGTAGTCAACCCTACAGTTTATGTAGAAATATCATAAAAGTAGACAAAAATGTCAATAATGTAAGTCAGAGACTTATTAATTTAACATTTCTATTATCGTGGATGCTTATTAGTTTGGAAAATGTCAGTAGATCAAATGCACCAGTTACAACTTACATGATTGTATGTTGCTAATACACATCATCAGAATAAAAAATAAAATAATTAATGTCAGTTTAGAATTGTACTCCAAATCTGGGCATGAGTAATTTGGAAATATTGATTTAACTTGTCTCGTCAACCTCTCCTAGCCTTAGAGAGTAATTGTGTCAATCTGAATGGAAATAATCTCCATGGTCCAATGTGCCCAATATGATTAGCCATTGAAGCCAGCTCCATTTACCCACGATGGTTCCATATCACTCTCAATTTTCTAATACATTCATCTGCCCAAGTCTCTTTTAAATAATATAACTGTTCTTGTTACAACCACTTGATATGGATGTTTGCTCCACATACCCATGTCCATTGAATTCTAGGTAACATTACATCTCATCAGTTATAGTTTATGTTGGAATATCATGCAAGCAGTCAAATAAGCCAATACTGAAAGTCAGGCAATTATTCGGTTATTATTTGTTAACATCATCGATACATATTTGTTTTGGAAAATAGTAGCAGATCCAATGCACCAGTTACCACTTACATGATTGTACAATGTTAATATGCATCATCAGATTAAAAAATAATAATATCTCCTTGGATATTCAGGGACATTTTATGAGTAGCCATGAGTATGCTGCCATGTATTTTTACTGATATTTCTCTACATATGTGAAGATTCGACAATTTCTACATCCACAGAAGAAAGCACATCCACAGACCAAAGTACAACGAAGACCTCTTATACAACAGAATCAACATCAACAGAGACTGGTAACATAAATCACATCTAGTGCACCAGATTTGGGCAGGGGAAATTTAGAAATAATGGTAAAACTTATCTTGTCAACCCCTCTTCGACTCAGAGAGTAATTGTGTCAAGCTGAATGATAATAGTCTCTACGGCCCAATGTGTCCAACCCACAGTAGATCAGCCATTGAAGCTAGCTCCACTTGCCCGCCGCGGTTCCATATCACACTAATATTTTCCAATCCATGCACCTGTCCAAATCTCTTTTAAATAATATCATTGTTCCTGCCTGAACCACTTCATCTGGCTGCCTTCTTCATACATCCATCACCCTCGGTGAAAAAGATCAGATCAGGTTTATATTATATCTATTCCCTCTAACCTTAAATCAGTGCCCTATAATACTAGATACCAAACCTGGGTAAAGACTCTGTTCATTCACACTTCTATTTCAACATGATTTGCACAAATCTATCAGATCAAACTTCAACCTCCTTCAATCCAAGAAATAAAGTAAAGCCTGCCCAACATATGTGTGCAGATCAGCTCTTATACTGGTTATATCCTCAAACATATTGCAGTTTTGTACAAAGTGCTGGCCTTGAAAATCAGGGGAAGCTAACCAGGAAAATAAAGAAGGACAGTAAAAGCTTCTTTAGATATGTTAAGAGAAAAAGAGTAGCAAAGTCAAATGTGGGTCCTTGGAAGGCAGACATGGGTGAAATTATTATGGGTAACAAGGAAATGGCAGAAGAGTTGAACAGGTACTTCAGATCTGTCTTCACTAAGGAAGACACACACACTCTCCCAGATGTACTGGAGGACAGAGGATCGAAGGGGATTGAGGAACTGATAGAAATTTCCATTAGACGAGAAATATTATTGGGTGAGCTAATGGGACTGAAGGATGATAAATGCCCTGGGCTGGATGGTCTGCATCCCAGGGTCCTCAGGGAGGTGGCTCTAGAAATAGTGGACGCATTGGTGATCATTTTCCAATGTTCAATAGATTCATGATAAGTGGATTGGTGGATAGCTAATGTTATCCCACTTTTCAAGAAAGGAGCGAGAGAGAAAATGGGTAATTACAGACCAGTTAGCCTGACTTCGGTGGTGGGAAAGATGCTGGAGTCAATTATTAAAGAGGTAATCATGAGGCATTTGGATAGCAGTAAAAGGATTTGTCCAAGTCAACATGGATTTATGAAAGGGAAATCATGCTTGACTAATCGCCTGGAATTTTTTGAAGATTTGACATGTAAAATGGATGAAGGGGAGCCAGTGGATGTAGTGTATCTAGACACTCAGAAAGCCTTTGATAAGGTCCCGCACGGGAGACTGGTGACTACATTTAGTGCACATGGTATTGGTGGTAGTGTGTTGACATGGATAGAAAATTGGTTGGCAGACAGGAAGCAAAGAGTAGGAGTGAACGGGTCCTTTTCAGAATGGCAGGCAGTGGTGAGTGGAGTGCCGCAAGGCTCGGTGTTGGGGCCGCAACTGTTTACCATATATATTAATGATTTGGAAGAGGGAATTAGGAGCAACACTAGCAAGTTTGCGGATGACACAAAGCTGGGTGGCAGTGTGAACTGTGAAGAGGATGTTAGGAGGTTGCAAGGTGACCTGGACACTTTGAGTGAGTGGGCAGATGCTTGATAGATGCAGTATAATATTGGTAAATGTGAGGTTATCCACTTTGGCATCAAAAACAAGGGGGCAGATTATTATCTCAATGGAGTTAGGTGGGGGAAGGGGGAGGTGCAGCGAGTCCTGGGTGTCCTTGTACACCAGTCGCTGAAAGTTGCCGTGCGGGTACAGCAAAGAAAGCTAATGGAATGTTTGCCTTCACAAAAGGATTTCAGTATAGGAGTAAAGAGGTTCTTCTGCAGTTGTATAAGGCCCTGGTAAGATCACATCTGCAGTATTGTGTACAGTTTTGGTCTCCTAATTTGAGGAAATACATCCTTGTTATTGAGACAGTGCAGCGCAGATTCACAAGATTGATCCTTGGGATGGTGGGACTGTCATATGAGGAAAGATTTAAAAGACTAGGCTTGTATTCACTGGAGTTTAGAAGGGTGAGGGAGGATCTTATAGAAACATATAAAATTATAAAAGGACTGGACAAGCTAAATGCAGGAAAAATGTTCCCAATGTTGGGCGAGTCCAGAACCAGGGGCCGCAGTCTTAGAATAAAGGGAAGGCCATTTAAGACTAAGGTGAGAAAAAACGTTTTCACCGACAGAGTTGTGAATTTGTGGAATTTCCTGCCACAGAGAGGAGTGGAGGCCAAAACACTGGATGGATTTAAGAGAAAGTCAGATAGAGCTCTAGGGGCTAGTGGAATCAAGGGATGTGGGGAGAAGGCAGGCACGGGTTATTGATTTGGGACGATCAGCCATGATCACGATGAATGGTGGTGCTGGCTCGAAGGGCCGAATGGCCTCTTCCTACATTTATTTTCTATGTTTCTATGAAATGTTATCCATGCAATTATTTGTTGAGCTCTTGGTAACATTACATCACATCAGTTATAGTTTATGTAGTTTATTTTTAATATCGTGGATGCTTATTTGTTTGGAAAACACTAGCAAATCCATTGCACCAGTTACCACATACATGATTGCCTGATGTTGATATGCATCATCAGATTAAACAAAAAATTAATATCAGCTTGAACATCCTGGGACATTTTATAAGTGTAATCATGAGAGTGCTGCCATGTATTTAAACTGATATTTCTATGTATATTGTTAGACTTACAAGATCAGACTTTTCGAGTTTTATAGTCCTTCCCCCCTCCCACCAGAAGGGGCGAGGCCTTCATGGTGTGACTGACAGGAGAGAGAACATCAAAAAAATTTAAACATTAATAAGCCTTTTATTTTTCATCGATGGGGAAAATCCTCTTGTCCTTCGCAGCGGAGGGGGACTCTGAGTAACATGGCCAAAAATCACAGCCATAAGTGGTAGCGTTTTTTTCTAAAATCAATATGCAGTGCAAACAGGAAGTGGTCTAGTTTAGACTTTTAATTATTTAGATAACTTCTCAACCACTTCATATGGATGCTTACTCCATATAGCATCACATCTGTGAAAAATAACAGAAGAAAGCACATCCACAGACCAAAGTACAATGATGACCTCTTATACAGGTACCATAAATCACATCTATAGCACCGGATTTGGGCAAGGGAAATTTAGAAATAATGGTAAAACTTATATTCTAAACCCCTCTTCGACTCAAAAAGTAATTGTGTCATACAGAATTAAAATAGTCTCTACCGCCCAATATGTCCAAGACACGGTTGATCAGCCATTGAAGCTAACTCCACTTGCCCGCAGCAGTTCCATATCACGTTAACAATTTCCATTCCATGCACCTGTCCAAATCTCTTTTAAATAATATCATTGTTCCTGCCTCAACCACTTCATCTGGATGCCTGCTCCATACATCCATCACCCTCTGTGAATAAGATCAGATCAGGTTCTTATCTATATAATTAAAACTCAAATCTTGACCACTTCCTGTTTGCAATGCATATTCATTTTTAGAAAAAATACTACCACTTACGGCTGTGATTTGTGGCCATCTTACTCAGAGTCCCCCTCCGCTGCGCAGGACAAGAGGATTTTTCCCATCGATGAAACATAGAAGACTTGTGCAAAAAAAGATTTCTGTTGATTGGTCAGAAAGGACAAGGTTATTTAGCTAACTGTGGATAGAGAATGATAAATCTAACAGCTATGCTAAGTCAAATTTGCATGCACATGTTCAGCATATTCAGTTGAAGACTACTGCATTAAACATTGTATAATTTCGTGGTGACAAATCAAAGCAGAATACTGAGAAAAAAATTGTATTAAGTAATTTATCGTATTTCGCTGGTATCTTTAGGACTCGAAATGTTATCCATGCAATTACTTGTTGTGTACTTGGTAACATTACATCTTGTTCAGTTATAGTTTATGTAGTTTATTTTTAATATGATGGATGCTTATTTGTTTGGAAAAAACTAGCAGATCCATTGCTCCATACCACTTACATCAGATTAAACAAAAAAATATATCAGCTTTAATATCAAGGGACATTTTACAAGTGTAATCATGAGAGTGCTTTTATGTATTTAAACGGATATTTTTCTGTATATGTGAAGAATCGACAATTTCTGCAACCACAGAAGAAAGAACCTCCACAGACCAAAGTACAACGATGACCTCTTATACAATAGAACCAACATCAACAGAGACAGGTACCATATACAGTATAACAACTTGTACTCCAAATCTGGGCAAATGATTAAGCATGTCTTGTCAACCTTCCTTAGACTCAGAGAGCAATAATGTCTCAAAAGTGGGAATAGTCTCTACGGCCCATTGTGCCCAAGCCACGGATGATCAGCCATTGAAGCTAGCTCTATTTGACAGTGGCAGTTCCATATCACTCTAATGTTATTTCACATGTTTAATTTTCACTGCTGCTCTTTACATACTTTAGGGAACAAAAAAGTGTTTAATTCACTTTGAATTTCCATTAATGTCACATCTTCATTTCATTCTCAGAACCAAGCACATCAAGTGCCACTGCTTCAACTACGTCCGCCACCAGCAGCGAAACAACAGGTACGAGGATAATGCAGCAACAGGATTCACTGATCAGACTTTAAAAAAGTACATTATTTATCAACACGTGACAATCAATAATGGGTCGTAATCCATGACAGAAATATAGTGATGACTCGAGCAGAATATTGTTGCCTATCATCTGGAATTCACTTTGAGAAGTAGTCGCCATTGTAATCAACCCTATAGTTTATGTAGAAATATAATACAAGTAGTCAAAAAAGTCATTAATGTAACTCAGACAATTATTAATTTAACATTTCTATTATCGTGGATGCTTCTTTGTTTGGAAAATATCAGTAGATCAAATGCACCAGTTACAATGTACATGATTGTATGTTGCTAATAATCATCAAATAATGTGAGTTTAGAATTGTACTCCAAATCTGGGCATGGGAAATTTGGAAATATTGATTAAACTTGTCTTGTCAACCCCTCCTAGACTTAGAGAGTAATTGTGTCAATCAGATTGGAAATAATCTCCACGGTCCAATATGATCAGCCATTGAAGCCAGCTCCATTTTCCCACGACGGTTCCATATCACTCTAAACTTTCGAATCCATTCGTCTGTCAAAGTCTCTTTTAAATAATATAACTATTCTTGTAGCAACCACTTCATATGAATGCTTGCTCCATATTCCCATGTTCGTTGAATTCTAGGTAACATTACATCTCATCAGTTATAGTTTATGTTAGAATATCATGCAAGCAGTCAAATAAGCCAATCATGAAAGTCAGACAATTATTCATTTATTATTTGTTAACATCATCCATGTTTATTTGTTTTGGAAATAGTAGCAGATCCAATGCAGCAGTTACCACTTACATTATTGCACAATGTTAATGTGCATCATCAGATTTAAAAAAAAAAACATCTTCTTGAACATCCAGGGACATTTTATGTATAGCCATGAGTATACTGGCATGTATTTTAGCTGATATTTCTCCGCAAATGTGAAGATTCAACAATTTCTACAACCACAGAAGAAAGCACATCCACAAACCAAAATACAATGTTAACCTCATATACAAGTGAATCAACATCAACAGAGACTGGTAACATAAATTACAAGTAGTACTCCAAATCTGGGCAAGGGATATTTGGAAATAATTATAAAAATATCTTTTCACCCTTCATTAGACTTACAGAGCAAATATGTCACACAGAATGAAAATATTCCCAAGGCAAAATAGATCCAAACCAAGAATGATCAGCCATCGAAGCTAGCTCCATTTTGCCCACGGCAGTTCCATATCACTTTCCAATCCATTCACATGTCTAAATCTCTTTTAAATAATATAATTGTTGCTGCCTCAACCACTTCATCTGGATGCTTGCTCTATACATCCATCACCCTCTGTGAAAAATAATTAATTAAAAGTAACTACGGAAAAGGAATGTTAAATCTAACAGGAAATGTTTAATCCAATTTGCGTACACAAATTCTATATTTTCAGTGCAAGACTACTACATTAAACATTGTGCAATAACATGGGGACAATGCCATGCATCACACAGACTTAAAAATTCCTTAAATCATTTTTCATGATTCGTAATTTTCTTCAGAACTCCAATGCAATTATTCGTTGGATTCTTAGTAACATTTCTTCTCATCAGTTTAATTTTCACTGCTGCAGTTTATATGCATTATGAAATAATGTGTCCAATTTACTTTCCATTTCCACTGCAATTTGCATTGATATCACATGAATAATTCTATGTTTGCAAAATAGCACCCTATCCCCGGCACCCAGATATCACTTACATGATTGCCTGTTGCAAATATGCATCCTCTCATCAGTTTAATTTTCACTGTTGTACTTTACATGCTTAATGAACCAAAAACAGTACAATTTCCTTTCAATTATCCATTGATGTCACATCCTCATTTCATTCTCAGAACCAAGTACAACAACTGCCATTGCATCGACTACAACTGCCACTAGCAGCGAAACAACAGGTACTAGGATGATGCAGCACCAGGATTCACTGATCAAACTTAAAAAAAAATCTTACACTTCTTTCGTGTGGCGTGCACAGCCTAAAGTTGTAGGACAACTTGTTCTATTTGATCTTCTGTTTGTCATATAAGCCAATAATGAAAGTCAGGCAATTATTCATTTATTATTTCTTAACATCATCAATGCTTATTCGTTTTGGAAAATAGTAGCAGTTCCAATGTACCAGTTACCACATACAGTTTTCTTTCAATATCCATTGATGTCACATCTTCATTTCATTCTCAGAACCAAGCACATCAACTGCCACTGCATCTTACTTATCTTACTTATCACCACATGACAATCAATAGTACTGTAGTAATGGATGACAGAAAAAGAGTGATAACTGGTGTAGATTTTTTCACCTTACAATTGCTTTCTCTTTTATAAGCAGCTGCCCTTGTAATTAACCAGATATTTTAAGTAGGAATACCATGCAAGATGCCAATAATGAAAGTCAGGCAGTTATTAATTGTTAATATCACGTATGCTTCTTTGTTTGGTACATAGCAGCAGATCCAATGGACCAGTTACGAGTTAAATGATTGCATGCTGCCATGTTTCGTCATGAGTGTACTGTCATGTATTTTAACTAATATTTATCTGCATATGTGAAGATTTGACAACTTCTGCAACCACAGAAGAAAGTACATCCACAGACCAAAGTACACTGAAGACCTCTTATACAATAGAATCAACATCAACTGAAACAGGTACCATAAATCACATCCAGTACACTGGATTTGGACAGGGGAAATTTAGAAATAATGGTAAAACATGATTTATACAAATCTATCAGATCAACCTTCATCCTCCTTCAATCGAAGAAATAAAGTAAAGCCTGCCCAACACTTGTGTGCAGATCAGCACTTTGTACTGGTTATACTGAAACATATTGCAGTTTTGTACAAATCGCTGGCCTTGAAAAACAGTACTAAAATGAACTAGCCAAATTCCAGATAGCTAGGGATATTAGGAAGAGTTATTGATTTGTGCAAAAAAGATTTTCATGCAGTTGATTGGTCAGTAAGGGCTAGAATATTTAGGTAACTATGGATAGAGAATGATAAATCTAACAGCTAATGCTCAATTAAATTTGCATGCACGATTTCAGTATTTTCAGTTGAAGACTACTGCATTAAACATTGTACCATAACATGGTGACAAATTAAAGCAGAACACTGAGGCGAAAATTATTTTAAGTCATTTGTCATAATTCGTAGGTATCTTTAGAACTCTAAATCTTATCCATGCAATTATTCATTGAATTCTTGTAACTTGCATCTCATCAGTTATAGTTTATGTAGGTTATTTGTTAATATCATGGATGGTTATTTGTTTGGAAAATACTAACAAATCCATTGCACCAGTTACCACTTACATGATTGCATGATGTTAATATGCATCATCAGATTAAAAAAAATTGATATCAGCTTGGACATCCAAGGACATTTTACAAGTGTGGCTGATATCTCGAGTAGAATATTGTTGCCGAACATCTGGAATTCACTTTGAAAAATAGTCGCCATTGTAATCAATCCTATAGTTTATGTAGAAATATCATGCCAGTAGTCATAAAAGTCTATAATGTAAGTCAGACAATTATTAATTTAACATTTCTATTATCATGGATGCTTCTTTGTTTGGAAAATATCAGTCAATCAAATGCACCAGTTACAACTTACTTGATTGTATGTTGCTAATACACATCATCAGATTAAAGAAATGAAATATTTAATGTCAGGTTACAATTCCAGTGACATTTTACGTCTAGTCATTAGAGTGCTGCCATGTATTTTAACTGATATTTCTCTGCATATGTGAAGATTCACAAATCTCTGCATCCACAGAATTAAGCACATCCACAGACCATAGTACAATGACAACCCCTTATACAACCGAATCAAGATCAACAGAGACAGGTAACATAAATTACAACTTGTACTCCAAATTTGGGCATGGTTAATGTGAGCTTTTGTGGACTGTGTGGGGTGGGAGGACCCGTTGCTCCTACCGTGCAGCAGGTGGCACTTTTAAGGACAAAGGGAGATGTCTTGTATATAGTTATCCTGTCTGTAGACGGTCTGTGTGTGAAGCCATTGTGTCTTGTTTTGCTGCCAGCATTAAAGTAATGTAAAAAAGACTTCTGTTTGGAAATATTGATTAAACTTACCTTGTCAACCCCCCTTAGACCTAGAGAGTCATTGAGTCAATCAGAATGGAAATAATCTCCATGGTCCAATAGGTCCAAGCCACGGATGATCAACCATTGAAACAGCTCCATTTGCCCACGACGGTTCCATATCAATCTAAACTTTCGAATCCATGAATCTGCCCAATTCACTAATATAATTGTTATTGGCTCAACCATTTTATATGGATGCTTGCTTCATATACCCATCACCTCTGTGATAAAGATTATTTTACTTCGGAGTCACGTGAGTGACTAAGTGAAGAAGGCCGTCAGCCCGCATGTGCGTCATTACGTCTACCAATTATGCAACAACTGACTGGCGGGACGCGCTGCTCCTTCCAGCGGTAAGTTTAAACCTGAAGGTAAGTTTTCAACTTATTCCCAGGTTTTGTTTTTTATCTTTCTGCAGGAATCTCTGTTACAGAGATTTTCCTGCTGGACTCATTGGGGGCGAAGTCCGGACGTGCCGCAAAACCGGTTATGGGCGCGGGAATCCCGGTCTCGGACCACGGATACCGGGACCGCGGTGAACCGGCTACAGAGACCGCAGAAGTGCGGGTAGCCAGTGGCCGTCGGGTTTGCCACCCAAGTCACTGACACTACAGTCAGTGGCTTTCAGACTGGCTGTGGTTTCCCTGAAAGGGGGTACAAGAAGCCGGTAAGGTCTGTGAAGTCAGACCAGGAGGGTTCCCCCCGACATACAGGGTCAGCTGCTTCCAGACCGCTATGGTTCCCCAGGAAGGGGGAAGAAACCAACAGCAAGTCGGGTAGGCCTGTGGAAGTCAGGCCAGGAGAGACCCCTCCAACATATAGCAGTCAGTTGCTTCTAGACTGCTGTGGGTCCCCAGGAGGGGGTAAAAGCAAAGGTAAGACAGTCATGCCTGTGGACTAGGAGACTCAGGCCAGGAGGGTTCCCCTCCTTCAATGGGTAGTGTCAGCGGACGTCTAAACCCACATGGAGTACCTGATGGAGAGGTTGCTCCACAATGATACTCCAAAGGAGGGAGTTATCAGTGCGGGCCTCCTCGGGCACCTGTTTCAGGGCTGCACAATGTCTCCCTCTCTGAGGAGGGGAGCATTCGGGGTCAGTTCCTGTCTGACTCAGTGCAAAAATCCTGATATAGATCCGTAGGAGGGGCCATGTCAGCGCAGGTATCCTCAGGGGCCTGCGGCAGCACCTGTTTTCAGGGCTGCCTATGAATCTCCCTCTCTGTGGAGAGGAGTGCGAGTGGTCAGTATGTAACTGACTTCAAAATTGAAAGTATGTCCAGGGAACCTACTGGAGCACATGCATATGGCTTCAAGAGATACTCGCAACAAAGGAATTGCTGCCGGAAGAGTTGGTCTCTAGCAGTTGGCAGAATACCCGGAAGGGGCCAGAGTTCCCCTCACGCTATAAGTACCGGCAGTGAACAGCGCTATCAGGGTGACATTGGAGGGGCATGAATCCAGGAAATGAAACCAGCCGCCGAATCCTCTCTTCAGGTAAGACTTATCCAACAGGTAAGGCCTGGATGAGGAAGCAAACGTTGTCAGACTAATCAATGTACCGATGACGAGCAAAGCTTCATCGGTAGGCAATGACACACCCCACGCCTCCATCGGGGGTAAGCGGTTCACTGAAGCTGGTGGCAGCTTGAAAGCTGGGCACGGAAATATGGCCAGAGTTCTTTCGAGGCAGTATGATGAGGGTTTTCAGACCTAGGGCCAAGCCTGTCTCAGGGAAAATATGGAATCCACACACCCTACCAGTCCTACACTCCAATCATGGATGAAAAAAGAACCCACATCAGGGGCCTTTGGGCTTACCATAAAACCACTGGTCGCCCTGGAGGTAGGTGGGCCTGGTTCTTCCGAAACATGGGGTTGTGGACCATTTACAAGTTGGTAATATTTACACTTGTTTTTTTGTACAAGTGACAATGATAACGTGAGATTCAGATATGTTTTAAAAGAACTGATAATAACATGTGATTAATTTATACTGCACAACATACAAAGGTTCCAAGCAGGTTTGGAATTAGGGCCAGAGTTGTCTTTCGAGGCAGCCCAGTATTATGGTCAGGATTGCCTTTCAGGAGAGGGTGAAAGATGGAGGAAATCACTTCATCCAGATTAAACCCGTATGTGCAGTATAGACTTTCAGAATAGGAAACTTCATTACTGTCTAACTATTGATTTCCATAAGATCTTTATGGCAAGCATCGATTTCAAAGACGCATGCTATTCAGTTTCCATTCACAGGGATCACCGGAGATATTTGAAATTTATCTGGATGGGGCAATGAAAACAGTTAAAGCATTGCAAAATTGCTGAATGCAGTCTTCAGCATTGCTCCAGACATTTTGGTCAGTAATCTTCAGTAATTACAAACTGATGCTAGTGCTCAAAGATGAGAAAATACGAATGCCATCTCCAGTTACGGAGGCGGATGCATTTTGCATGAGTTACCAATTTTTCAGTTATTGGTATCAACTACCTATAAACACCAGGTGGATTATATTGGTTGAAGTGTTGTGCATGCTCAACTCCAAGGTGACACACTATAATACAGCACGGATAACTGATGTCTTGGAGTTCATTTTCAAATGGGGCTTTGACTATAATTACTTTACAGTGCCATTAACTGTGCCAACGTGCCTTCTCATCATATTTGCTGCAGCAAGTGGGACCCACACTGTCTGGTCTCACCCTCTGATATCCAGAATTATATAGGACACATTTAATACAAGTTCTCCCAGGCCCGGTTACACAGAAGTATGGGACATTGACGTTATGTTTACACTACTTCACCAGGGGGCTCCAGCTACATCCTTATTTTTAGCCGGCTCACATAAGGTAGTTATCCTCATGGCACTGGTCTCAGTGCAATGGGTCCAGTCACTACATAAATTGCAACTGGACAGGATGGTTACATCTGCTAATAAATATTTATGTTTATGATTCAATTAACCAGAACAAACCAGGGGCGTTAGGCCTCAAACTAGTTTCAAGGCATACCCTATGGACCTTCGGTAATGTGTGGTCACACATTTACAACAATACGTCTAGGTCACCTAAAGCCGTAAAGGCTCCAAACTAGCAAAGTTTGTTAGTTACAAAAAACCTCATAAGAAGCCATTAGTTCTAGCATCTCCAGGTGGTTAAAATGGGGCTTTGGCTAATGCATGAGACGATACTAATATTTTCAACTCTCTCTCCACCAGGGCTGCTACTACATCAGCTCCAAGGGTAATGTACATTCCGCTGGACCACATCCTAGCAGCTGCAGGATGGTCAAACAAACATACTTTCCAAACATTTTATAATAACCCATTGCCAGACCGGGGGTATTTGCCAACTCCATTTTAGATTCTGTTTTATAGTTTCCCCCTGGATGAGGGGGGTCACTATTATTTTCCTTTGGTGATTAATGCATCAGCAATTTTAACAAACTAAGTCATGTCTGAATGCATTAATCTTTTTCACTCATCCATGGTCACTCATGCAGTGTGTTACGCATGGACAAATAAATACGATTAAACGAGAACTTACCAGTGAAGTTTGATCTTTATTTTATGAGCAGTTACGATGAGCGAGTATGTGCCCACTGCTCCCAACCCTCGTATCATAAAGGTCATCTGGTAGTTATACTCTTCTCCAATCTTACCATGTTCAGTACAACTAATGTTATCTGTGATTTCACATCGCTGCTTTGAGGATTGACGTGCATGCAGGCTGACGGCCTTCATCGTCATAAAAAAAAGATCAACTTCTGGTAAGCATGGATAAATAGCTGCATGCGATTTGCCACAGTATCAACATCAACAGGAAAACAGGGGTCAAATTCTTCAACTAGCAACAGCTTCAAGCCACGTTGAAAATAGTCTCTTATCGGCAATTGTACAGCATTTGCCCGCCGGCGGGTCCTCCATATCACTCATATGATTGGTGGCAGATCTACGCAGGTACAGGAGAGCCATGGGAATTATGATGGGTGGTCTTTGTTAGAGGGTGCATCACAATTTCAGGATTTTCAGTTTGAAGACTACCATTAAACTTGTACCATAAAGTGGTGACATCTGGTATGTTATATCTAGGTATCTTTAGAATCTCTACATCGTATTCGTTGATTTTTGGTCTTACATCTCATCAGTTATAGTTTATGTAGTTATTTGTTAATATAATATTTGTTTGGAGAATACTATCCATTCCAGTCACACTTACATGATTGCATGGTTAATATGCATTATCGAGCTTACATCCAGGCATTTTAACAAGTTACGTAAAGTAGAATATTGTTCATCTTCACAATAATAGTCGCCATTGAGTTGATGTAGGTAGGTCATGTAGACAGCATTTCTCAGATGCTTCTTTGTTTCAAAAATTCAGTCGATCAAATGTTACAATTATCATGATTGTATGGCCTTCAATGTCAGTTTTTCATCGCTCATCGGATACACCAATTTCTATTCCACAGACCAAAGCAATCAAACTCTGAATCACATCAACACCAGACAGGTACTCCAAACTGGGCATGTGTGATGTTTGTATGTTTTGTGGTGGGAGACCGCGTTCTCTGTATATAGTTATTAGACAGTCTGTGTGTGGCATGCCATTGTGTCTTGTCTTGTCTGCCAGCATTAAAGTAATTGTTTCATGATTCCTAGAGAATTGTGTCAATCAGGAACATGGTCCAATATGTCGAAATGGATGCTTACGGTTCCAGCTAAAACTTTCAATCCATACATCTGTCCCCTTGTCTCTTTATATGGATGCTTGGTAATTTTTCATGATTCCTAATTTTCATCAAAACTGATTACCACGCCCTTGGAAGCATTACTTCTCATCAGTTTAATTTTCCATGCTGCACTTGAGATGCATTATGAAACAATTTCCTTTCAATATCCATTGATGTCACATCTTCATTTCATTCTCAGAACCAAGCAGTACAACTGCCACTGCATCAACTACGTCCGCCACCAGCAGCAAAACAACAGGTACTATGATCCAGCAGCAGCATTCACTGATCGGAATTTAAAAACATATCTTACTTATCAACACGTGACAATCCATAATCCAGTTGTAATTGATGACAGAATTGATGGTAGAATTTTATTGCCTAACATCTTTGAAAAGCAGTCGCAATTTTAAACAACCCAATAGATTAAGTAGAAATATCATGCAAGTAGTCAAATAATCCAATAATGAAAGTCAGGAAATTATTAATTTATTATTCGTTAATATCGTGGAAGCTTCTTTGTTTGAAAAATAGCGGCAGATTAAATGCTCCAGGTACTAGTTACATGATTGCATTATGTCAATATGCATCATCAGATTAAAAAACAAATAATTGAATACATCTTGGACCTCCACAGGACATTTTACTGTATACATTAACATATTTAAATTACAAATTGTACTCCAAATCTGGGCAAGAGTAATTTGGAAATAATGATTGAACTTGTCTTGTCAAGCCCTCTTAGACTCAGAGAATAATTGTGTCAATCAGGATAATGTCACATCTTCATTTCATTCTCAGAACCAAGCACATCAAGTGCCACTGCATCTTACTTATCTTACTTACCACCACATGACAATCAATATTACTGTCGGAATGGATGACAGAAAAAGATTGATAACTGGTCTAGATTTTATTGTACAATATCTTGCTTTCACTTTGATAAGCAGTTCACCTTGTAATCAACCCAATAGTTTAAGTAGGAATACTATGCAAGTTGTCAAATAAGCCAATAATTAAAGTCTGGCAATTATTCATTTATTACTTGTTAATATCATGGAAGCTTCTTTTTTGGGATATAGCAGCAGATCCAATGCATCAGTTACTACTTACATGATTACATGCTGCTTATAAAAGATTCGCCATGAGTGTGCTGTCATGTATTTTAACTAATATTTCTCTGCATATGTGAAGATTCAACAACTTCGGCAACCACAGAAGAAAGCACATCCACAGACCAAAGTACAATGATAAACTCTTATACAACAGAATCACCATCGACAGAGATAGGTACCATAAATCACATCTAGTGCAAGGGAAATTTAGAAACAATGGTAAAACTTATCTTCTCAACCTCTCTTCGACTCAGAGAGTAATTGTGTCATACAGAATGAAAATAGTCTCTACGGTCCAATATGTCCAAGTCACGGTTGATCAGCCATTGAAGCTAGCTCCCCTTGCCGCGGCGGTTTCCATATCACTCTAAAATGTTTCCAATCCATGCACCTTCCAAATCGCTTTTAAATAATATCATTCTTCCTGCCTCAACCACTTCATCTGGATGCTTGCTCCATACATCCATCACCCTCGGTGAAAAAGATCAGATCAGGTTCGTATTATATCTATTCCATCTAACCCTACAATGCTAGATACCCAACCTGGGTAAAGTCTCTGTTCATTCAAACTTCTATTGCAACATGATTTACACAAATCTATTAGATCAACCTTCATCCTCCTTCAATCCAAGAAATAAAGTAAAGTCTGCCCAATGTGTGCAGATCAGCTCTTATACTGGTTATATCCTCAAACATATTACAGTTTTGCACAAAGAGATGGCCTTGACGTGGATACGTTTTTCCCATTGAGGATAGGGAAGATTCAAACAAGAGGGCATGACATGAGAATTAAGGGACAGAGGTTTCGGGGTAACGTGAGGGGGAACTTCTTTACTCAGAGGGTGGTGGCTGTGTGGAATGAGCTTCCAGCAGAAGTGGTGGAGGCAGGATCGATTTTAACATTTAAGAGTAAAGTGGATAGGTATATGGACATGAAGGGAATGGAGGGGTATGGTCTGAGTGCAGGTAGATGGGACTAGGGGAAAACAAATGGTCGGCACGGACTGGAAGGGCCGAGAGGGCCTGTTTCCGTGCTGTAATTGTTATATGGTTATATGGTTGAATAACAATATTAAAATGAACTAGCCACATTCCAGACAGCTAGGGATATTAGGAAGAGTTATTGACGTGCAAAAAAAGATTTCAATTAATTGGTCAGAAAGGGCAAGATTATTTAGGTAACTATGGAGAGAGAATGATAGATCTAACACCTAATGCTCAGTCAGGTTTGCATGCACAAATCAGTATTTTCAGTTGAAGACTACTGCATTAAACATTGTACAATAACGCAGTGACAAATCAAAGCAGAACACTGAGAAAAAAATTCTATTCAGTAATTTATCATAGTTCATAGGTATCTTCAGAACTCAAAATGTTATCCATGCAATAATTTTTGAGTTCTTGGTAACATTACATCTTATCAGTTGTAGTTTATATAGTTTATTTTTAATATCATGCATGCTTATTTGTTTGGAAAACACTAGCAGATCCATTGCACCAGTTACCACTTACATGATTGCATGATGTTAATAGGCATCATCAGATTAAACAAAAAATATATCAGCTTGAACATCCAGGAACAGTTTACAAGTGTAGCCATGAGAGTGCTGCCATGTATTTAAACTGATATTTCTCTGTTTATGTGAAGATTCAACAATTTCTGCAACCACAGAGGAAAGTACATCCACAGGCCAAAGTACAACGATGACCTCTTACACAACAGTATCAACATCAATAGAAACAGGTACCATAAATCACATCTAGTACACTGGATTTTGGAAAAGGAAATTAAAAAATAATGGTAAAAACTTATCTTGTCAACCCTTCTCAACTCAGAGTGTAATAGTGTCATACAGAATGAAAATAGTCTCTACGGCCCAATTATGTCCAAGCCACGGTTGATCAGCCATTGAAGCTAGCTCCATTTGCCCCGTGGCGGTTCCATATCACTCTAAAAATTTCCAATCCATGCACCTGTCCAAATTTTTTCTAAAATAATCATTGTTCTTGCCTAAACCACTTCATGTGTATACTTGCTCCATTCATTCATCACCCTTGGTGAAAAAGATCTGAACAGGTTCTCATTATATCTATTCCCTCTAACCTTAAATCAGTGTCAGAAAGGGCTCGATTATTTAGGGGGCAGGTACAGGACACTGAGTTGGATGATCAGCCATGATCATATTGAATGGTGGTGCAGGCTAGAAGGGCCTACTCTGCACCTATTTTCTATGTTTCTTTGTTTCTATATAACCATGGATAGAGAATAATAAATTTAACACATAATGCTCAATAAAATGTGCATGCACAATTTCAGTATTTTCAGTTGAAGACTACTGCATTAAACATTGTACCATAAAGTGGTGACTAATCAAAGCAGAACACTGAGAATAAAATTATGTTATCATAATTCCTAGGTATCTTTAGAACTCTAAATGTTATCCACGCAATTATTCGTTGAATTCTTGGTAACATTACATCTCATCAGTTATAGTTTATGTAGGTTATTTGTTAATATAATGGTTGGTTATTTGTTTGGAGAATACTAGCAAATCCATTGCACCAGTCACCACTTACATGATTGCATGATGTTAATATGCATCATCAGATTAAACAAAAAATAATATCAGCTTGGACATCCAGGGACATTTTACAAGTGTAGCTGATAACTCGAGTAGAATATTGTTGCCCAACATCTGGAATTCACTTTGAAAAATAGTCGCCATTGTATTCAATCCTATAGTTGATGTAGAAATATCATACAAGTAGTTATAAAAGTCAATAATGTAAGACAGACAATTATTAATTTAACATTTCTAGTATCACGGATGCTTCTTTGTTTTAAAAATATCAGTCGATCAAATGCACCAGTTACAATTTACATGATTGTATGTTGCTAAAAACATATCATCAGATTAAAACAAATAAAATATTTAATGTCAGTTTAGAATTCCAGTGACATTTTACAAGTCTAGTTATGAGAGTGCTGCCATGTATTTTAACTGATATTTCTCTGCATATGTGAAGATTCACCAATTTCTGCAACCACGGAATTAAGCACATCCACAGACCAAAGTGCAATGACAATCCCTTATACAACTGAATCAACATCAACACAGACAGGTACAATAATTACAACTTGTACTCCAAATCTGGGCATGGGTAGTGTGATGTTTGGTGGACTGTGTGGGGTGGGAGGACCCGTTGCTCCTACCGTGCTGCAGGTGGCGCTAAACAGGAAAAAGGGAGATGTCTTGTATATAGTTATCCTGTCAGTAGACAGTCTGTGTGTGCAGCCATTGTGTCTTGTCTTGCTGCCAGCATTAAAGTAATGCAATGAGGACTTCTGTTTGGATATAATGATTAAACTTGCCTTGACAAACCCCCGTAGACCTAGAGAGTCATTGTGTCAATCAGAATGGAAATAATCTCCATGGTTCAATATGTCGAAGCCATGGATGATCAACCATTGAAGCCAGCTCCATTTGCCCACGACGGTTCCATATCACTCTAAACTTTCAAATCCATACATCTGTCCCCTTTTAAATAATATAATTGTTATTGTCTCAAACACTTTATATGGATGCTTGCACCAAATACCCATCACCTCTGTCAAAAAGAACATTTTTCATGATTCCTAATTTTCATCAGAACTCCAAAGATTAACCACGCAATTATTAATTGAATCCTTGGAAGCATTACTTCTCATCAGTTTAATTTTCCATGCTGCACTTGAGATGCATTATGAAACAATTTCCTTTCAATATCCATTGATGTCACATCTTCATTTCATTCTCAGAACCAAGCAGTACAACTGCCACTGCATCAACTACGTCCGCCACCAGCAGCGAAACAACAGGTACTATGATCCAGCAGCAGCATTCACTGATCGGAATTTAAAAACATATCTTACTTATCCTCACGTGACAATCAATAATCCAGTTGTAATTGATGACAGAATTGATGGTAGAATTTTATTATCTGACATCTTTGAAAAGCAGTCGCAATTTTAAACAACCCAATAGATTAAGTAGAAATATCATGCAAGTAGTCAAATAATCCAATAATGAAAGTTAGGAAATTATTCATTTATTATTTGTTAATATCGTGGATGCTACTCTGTTTGAAAAATAACGGCTGATTAAAGGCTCCAGGTACTGGTTACATGATTGCATTATGTCAATATGCATCATCAGATTAAAAAACAATTAATTGAATACATCTTGGACCTCCACAGGACATTTTACTGTATATAGAAACATGTTTAAATTACAAATTGTACTCCAAATCTGGGCAAGAGTAATTTGGAAATAATGATTGAACTTGTCTTGTCAAGCCCTCTTAGACTCAGAGAATAATTGTGTCAATCAGGATAATGTCACATCTTCATTTCATTCTCAGAACCAAGCACATCAAGTGCCACTGCATCTTATACTTACTTACCACCACATGACAATCAATATTACTGTCGGAATGGATGACAGAAAAAGATTGATAACTGGTCTAGATTTTATTGTACAATATCTTGCTTTCACTTTGATAAGCAGTTCACCTTGTAATCAACCCAATAGTTTAAGTAGGAATACTATGCAAGTTGTCAAATAAGCCAATAATTAAAGTCTGGCAATTATTCATGTATTACTCGTTAATATCATGGAAGCTTCTTTTTTGGGATATAGCAGCAGATCTAATGCATCAGTTACTACTTACATGATTACATGCTGCTTATAAAAGATTCGCCATGAGTGTGCTGTCATGTATTTTAACTAATATTTCTCTGCATATGTGAAGATTCAACAACTTCGGCAACCACAGAAGAAAGCACATCCACAGACCAAAGTACAATGATAAACTCTTATACAACAGAATCACCATCGACAGAGACAGGTACCATGAATCACATCTAGTGCAAGGGAAATTTAGAAACAATGGTACAACTTATCTTCTCAACCTCTCTTCGACTCAGAGAGTAATTGTGTCATACAGAATGAAAATAGTCTCTACGGTCCAATATGTCCAAGTCACGGTTGATCAGCCATTGAAGCTAGCTCCCCTTGCCCGCAGCGTTTCCATATCACTCTAAAATGTTCCAATACATGCACCTTCCAAATCGCTTTTAAATAATATCATTCTTCCTGCCTCAACCACTTCATCTGGATGCTTGCTCCATACATCCATCACCCTCGGTGAAAAAGATCAGATCAGGTTCGTATTATATCTATTCCATCTAACCCTACAATGCTAGATACCCAACATGGGTAAAGTCACTGTTCATTCAAACTTCTATTTCAACATGATTTACGCAAATCTATTAGATCAACCTTCATCCTCCTTCAATCCAAGAAATAAAGTAAAGTCTGCCCAATATGTGCAGATCAGCTCTTATACTGGTTATATCCTCAAACATATTGCAGTTTTGCACAAAGTGCTGGCCTTGAATAGAATATTAAAATGAACTAGCCACATTCCAGACAGCTAGGGATATTAGGAAGAGTTATTGACGTGCAAAAAAAGATTTCAATTAATTGGTCAGAAAGGGCAAGATTATTTAGGTAACTATGGAGAGAGAATGATAGATCTAACACCTAATGCTCAGTCAAGTTTGCATGCACAAATCAGTATTTTCAGTTGAAGACTACTGCATTAAACATTGTACAATAACGCGGTGACAAATCAAAGCAGAACACTGAGAAAAAAATTCTATTCAGTAATTTATCATAGTTCATAGGTATCTTCAGAACTCAAAATGTTATCCATGCAATAATTTTTGAGTTCTTGGTAACATTACATCTTATCAGTTGTAGTTTATATAGTTTATTTTTAATATCATGGATGCTTATTTGTTTGGAAAACACTAGCAGATCCATTGCACCAGTTACCACTTACATGATTGCATGATGTTAATAGGCATCATCAGATTAAACAAAAAATATATCAGCTTGAACATCCAGGAACAGTTTACAAGTGTAGCCATGAGAGTGCTGCCATGTATTTAAACTGATATTTCTCTGTTTATGTGAAGATTCAACAATTTCTGCAACCACAGAGGAAAGTACATCCACAGGCCAAAGTACAACGATGACCACTTACACAACAGTATCAACATCAATAGAAACAGGTACCATAAATCACATCTAGTACACTGGATTTTGGAAAAGGAAATTAAAAAATAATGGTAAAACTTATCTTGTCAACCCTTCTTCAACTCAGAGTGTAATAGTGTCATACAGAATGAAAATAGTCTCTACGGCCCAATATGTCCAAGCCACGGTTGATCAGCCATTGAAGCTAGCTCCATTTGCCCGCGGCGGTTCCATATCACTCTAAAAATTTCCAATCCATGCACCTGTCCAAATTTTTTCTAAATAATATCATTGTTCTTGCCTAAACCACTTCATGTGTATACTTGCTCCATTCATTCATCACCCTTGGTGAAAAAGATCTGAACAGGTTCTCATTATATCTATTCCCTCTAACCTTAAATCAGTGTCAGAAAGGGCTCGATTATTTAGGGGGCAGGTACAGGACACTGAGTTGGATGATCAGCCATGATCATATTGAATGGTGGTGCAGGCTAGAAGGGCCTACTCTGCACCTATTTTCTATGTTTCTTTGTTTCTATATAACCATGGATAGAGAATAATAAATTTAACACATAATGCTCAATAAAATGTGCATGCACAATTTCAGTATTTTCAGTTGAAGACTACTGCATTAAACGTTGTACCATAAAGTGGTGACTAATCAAAGCAGAACACTGAGAATAAAATTATGTTATCATAATTCCTAGGTATCTTTAGAACTCTAAATGTTATCCACGCAATTATTCGTTGAATTCTTGGTAACATTACATCTCATCAGTTATAGTTTATGTAGGTTATTTGTTAATATAATGGTTGGTTATTTGTTTGGAGAATACTAGCAAATCCATTGCACCAGTCACCACTTACATGATTGCATGATGTTAATATGCATCATCAGATTAAACAAAAAATAATATCAGCTTGGACATCCAGGGACATTTTACAAGTGTAGCTGATAACTCGAGTAGAATATTGTTGCCCAACATCTGGAATTCACTTTGAAAAATAGTCGCCATTGTATTCAATCCTATAGTTGATGTAGAAATATCATACAAGTAGTTATAAAAGTCAATAATGTAAGACAGACAATTATTAATTTAACATTTCTAGTATCACGGATGCTTCTTTGTTTCAAAAATATCAGTCGATCAAATGCACCAGTTACAATTTACATGATTGTATGTTGCTAAAACACATCATCAGATTAAAAAAATATATATATTTAATGTCAGTTTAGAATTCCAGTGACATTTTACAAGTCTAGTTATGAGAGTGCTGCCATGTATTTTAACTGATATTTCTCTGCATATGTGAAGATTCACCAATTTCAGCAACCACGGAATTAAGCACATCCACAGACCAAAGTGCAATGACAATCCCTTATACAACTGAATCAACATCAACACAGACAGGTACAATAATTACAACTTGTACTCCAAATCTGGGCATGGGTAGTGTGATGTTTGGTGGACTGTGTGGGGTGGGAGGACCCGTTGCTCCTACCGTGCTGCAGGTGGCGCTGAACAGGAAAAAGGGAGATGTCTTGTATATAGTTATCCTGTCAGTAGACAGTCTGTGTGTGCAGCCATTGTGTCTTGTCTTGTTGCCAGCATTAAAGTAATGCAATGAGGACTTCTGTTTGGATATAATGACTAAACTTGCCCTGACAAACCCCCGTAGACCTAGAGAGTCATTGTGTCAATCAGAATGGAAATAATCTCCATGGTCCAATATGTCGAAGCCATGGATGATCAACCATTGAAGCCAGTTCCATTTGCCCACGACGGTTCCATATCACTCTAAACTTTCAAATCCATACATCTGTCCCCTTTTAAATAATATAATTGTTATTGTCTCAAACACTTTATATGGATGCTTGCTCCAAATACCCATCACCTCTGTCAAAAAGAACATTTTTCATGATTCCTAATTTTCATCAGAACTCCAAAGATTAACCACGCAATTATTAATTGAATCCTTGGAAGCATTACTTCTCATCAGTTTAATTTTCCATGCTGCACTTGAGATGCATTATGAAACAATTTCCTTTCAATATCCATTGATGTCACATCTTCATTTCATTCTCAGAACCAAGCAGTACAACTGCCACTGCATCAACTACGTCCGCCACCAGCAGCAAAACAACAGGTACTATGATCCAGCAGCAGCATTCACTGATCGGAATTTAAAAACATATCTTACTTATCCTCACGTGACAATCAATAATCCAGTTGTAATTGATGACAGAATTGATGGTAGAATTTTATTATCTGACATCTTTGAAAAGCAGTCGCAATTTTAAACAACCCAATAGATTAAGTAGAAATATCATGCAAGAAGTCAAATAATCCAATAATGAAAGTCAGGAAATTATTCATTTATTATTTGTTAATATCGTGGATGCTTCTCTGTTTGAAAAATAACGGCAGATTAAAGGCTCCAGGTACTGGTTACATGATTGCATTATGTCAATATGCATCATCAGATTAAAAAACAATTAATTGAATACATCTTGGACCTCCACAGGACATTTTACTGTATATAGAAACATGTTTAAATTAAAAATTGTACTCCAAATCTGGGCAAGAGTAATTTGGAAATAATGATTGAACTTGTCTTGTCAAGCCCTCTTAGACTCAGAGAATAATTGTGTCAATCAGGATAATGTCACATCTTCATTTCATTCTCAGAACCAAGCACATCAAGTGCCACTGCATCTTACTTATCTTACTTACCACCACATGACAATCAATATTACTGTCGGAATGGATGACAGAAAAAGATTGATAACTGGTCTAGATTTTATTGTACAATATCTTGCTTTCACTATGATAAGCAGTTCACCTTGTAATCAACCCAATAGTTTAAGTAGGAATACTATGCAAGTTGTCAAATAAGCCAATAATTAAAGTCTGGCAATTATTCATGTATTACTCGTTAATATCATGGAAGCTTCTTTTTTGGGATATAGCAGCAGATCCAATGCATCAGTTACTACTTACATGATTACATGCTGCTTATAAAAGATTCGCCATGAGTGTGCTGTCATGTATTTTAACTAATATTTCTCTGCATATGTGAAGATTCAACAACTTCGGCAACCACAGAAGAAAGCACATCCACAGACCAAAGTACAATGATAAACTCTTATACAACAGAATCACCATCGACAGAGATAGGTACCATAAATCACATCTAGTGCAAGGGAAATTTAGAAACAATGGTAAAACTTATCTTCTCAACCTCTCTTCGACTCAGAGAGTAATTGTGTCATACAGAATGAAAATAGTCTCTACGGTCCAATATGTCCAAGTCACGGTTGATCAGTTCCATTGAAGCTAGCTCCCTTACCCGCGGCGGTTCCAGTCTCTGTTATCACTCTAAATGTTCCAATCCATGCACCTTCCAAATCGCTTTTTAAATAATATCATTCTTCCTGACTCAACCACTTCATCTGGATGCTTGCTCCATACATCCTTCACCCTCGGTGAAAAAGATCAGATCAGGTTCGTATTATACCTATTCCATCTAACCCTGCATCATCAGATTAAACAAAAAATATATCAGCTTGAACATCCAGGAACAGTTTACAAGTGTCGCCATGAGAGTGCTGCCATGTATTTAAACTGATATTTCTCTGTTTATGTGAAGATTCAACAATTTCTGCAACCACAGAGGAAAGTACATCCACAGACCAAAGTGCAACGATGACCTCTTACACAACAGTATCAACATCAATAGAAACAGGTACCATAAATCACATCTAGTACACTGGATTTTGGAAAACGAAATTAAAAAATAATGGTAAAACTTATCTTGTCAACCCTTCTTCAACTCAGAGAGTAATAGTGTCATACAGAATGAAAATAGTCTCTACGGCCCAATATGTCCAAGCCACGGTTGATCAGCCATTAAAGCTAGCTCCATTTGCCCGCGGCGGTTCCATATCACTCTAAAAATTTCCAATCCATGCACCTGTCCAAATTTTTTCTAAATAATATCATTGTTCTTGCCTAAAACCACTTCATGTGTATACTTGCTCCATTCATTCATCACCTTGGTGAAAAAGATCTGAACAGGTTCTCATTATATCTATTCCCTCTAACCTTAAATCAGTGTCAGAAAGGGCTCGATTATTTAGGGGGCAAGTACAGTACACTGAGTTGGATGATCAGCCATGATCGTATTGAATGGTGGTGCAGGCTAGAAGGGCCTACTCTGCACCTATTTTCTATATTTCTTTGTTTCTATGTAACTATGGATAGAGAATAATAAATTTAACACATAATGCTAAATAAAATGTGCATGCACAATTTCAGT
Source organism: Okamejei kenojei (assembly GCA_035221665.1). NCBI lineage: Eukaryota > Metazoa > Chordata > Chondrichthyes > Rajiformes > Rajidae > Okamejei > Okamejei kenojei. The sequence continues at coordinate 60,723,361 of CM069144.1, read as the reverse complement.
ATTTTCAGTTGAAGACTACTGCATTAAACATTGTACCATAAAGTGGTGACTAATCAAAGCAGAACACTGAGAATAAAATTATGTTATCATAATTCCTAGGTATCTTTAGAACTCTAAATGTTATCCACGCAATTATTCGTTGAATTCTTGGTAACATTACATCTCATCAGTTATAGTTTATGTAGGTTATTTGTTAATATAATGGTTGGTTATTTGTTTGGAGAATACTAGCAAATCCATTGCACCAGTCACCACTTACATGATTGCATGATGTTAATATGCATCATCAGATTAAACAAAAAATAATATCAGCTTGGACATCCAGGGACATTTTACAAGTGTAGCTGATATCTCGAGTAGAATATTGTTCCCTAAATCTGGAATTCACTTTGAAAAATAGTCGCCATTGTATTCAATCCTATAGTTGATGTAGAAATATCATACAAGTAGTTTTAAAAGTCAATAATGTAAGACAGACAATTATTAATTTAACATTTCTAGTATCACGGATGCTTCTTTGTTTCAAAAATATCAGTCGATCAAATGCACCATTTACAATTTACATGATTGTATGTTGCTAAAACATATCATCAGATTAAAAAAAATAAATATTTAATGTCAGTTTAGAATTCCAGTGACATTTTACAAGTCTAGTTATGAGAGTGCTGCCATGTATTTTAACTGATATTTCTCTGCATATGTGAAGATTCACCAATGATGTTTGGTGGGCTGTGTGGGGTGGGAGGACCCGTTGCTCCTACCGTGCAACAGGTGGCGCTGCACAGAAAAAGGGAGATGTCTTGTATATAGTTATCCTGTCAGTAGACAGTCTGTGTGTGCAGCCATTGTGTCTTGTCTTGCTGCCAGCATTAAAGTAATGCAATAAGGACTTCTGTTTGGAAATATTGATTAAACTTGCCTTGACAAACCCCCGTAGACCTAGAGAGTCATTGTGTCAATCAGAATGGAAATAATCTCCATGGTCCAATATGTCAAAGCCATGGATTATCAACCATTGAAGCCAGTTCCATTTGCCGACGACGGTTCCATATCACTCTAAACTTTCAAATCCATACATCTGTCCCCTTTTAAATAAGGAAATTTAGAAACAATGGTAAAACTTATCTTCTCAACCTCTCTTCGACTCAGAGAGTAATTGTGTCATACAGAATGAAAATAGTCTCTACGGTCCAATATGTCCAAGTCACGGTTGATCAGCCATTGAAGCTAGCTCCCCTTACCCGCGGCGGTTCCATATCACTCTAAAATGTTCCAATCCATGCACCTTCCAAATCGCTTTTAAATAATATCATTCTTCCTGCCTCAACCACTTCATCTGGATGCTTGCTCCATACATCCATCACCCTCGGTGAAAAAGATCAGATCAGGTTCGTATTATATCTATTCCATCTAACCCTACAATGCTAGATACCCAACCTGGGTAAAGTCTCTGTTCATTCAAACTTCTATTTCAACATGATTTACACAAATCTATTAGATCAACCTTCATCCTCCTTCAATCCAAGAAATAAAGTAAAGTCTGCCCAATGTGTGCAGATCAGCTCTTATACTGGTTATATCCTCAAACATATTGCAGTTTTGCACAAAGTGCTGGCCTTGAATAGAATATTAAAATGAACTAGCCACATTCCAGACAGCTAGGGATATTAGGAAGAGTTATTGACGTGCACAAAAAGATTTCAATTAATTGGTCAGAAAGGGCAAGATTATTTAGGTAACTATGGAGAGAGAATGATAGATCTAACACCTAATGCTCAGTCACGTTTGCATGCACAAATCAGTATTTTCTGTTGAAGACTACTGCATTAAACATTGTACAATAACGCGGAGACAAATCAAAGCAGAACACTGAGAAAAAAATTCTATTCAGTAATTTATCATAGTTCATAGGTATCTTCAGAACTCAAAATGTTATCCATGCAATAATTTTTGAGTTCTTGGTAACATTATATCTTATCAGTTGTAGTTTATATAGTTTATTTTTAATATCATGGATGCTTATTTGTTTGGAAAACACTAGCATATCCATTGCACCAGTTACCACTTACATGATTGCATGATATTAATAGGCATCATCAGATTAAACAAAAAATATATCAGCTTGAACATCCAGGAACAGTTTACAAGTGTAGCCATGAGAGTGCTGCCATGTATTTAAACTGATATTTCTCTGTTTATGTGAAGATTCAACAATTTCTGCAACCACAGAGGAAAGTACATCCACAGACCAAAGTGCAACGATGACCTCTTACACAACAGTATCAACATCAATAGAAACAGGTACCATAAATCACATCTAGTACACTGGATTTTGGAAAACGAAATTAAAAAATAATGGTAAAACTTATCTTGTCAACCCTTCTTCAACTCAGAGAGTAATAGTGTCATACAGAATGAAAATAGTCTCTACGGCCCAAAATGTCCAAGCCACGGTTGATCAGCCATTAAAGCTAGCTCCATTTGCCCGCGGCGGTTCCATATCACTCTAAAAATTTCCAATCCATGCACCTGTCCAAATTTTTTCTAAATAATATCATTGTTCTTGCCTAAACCACTTCATGTGTATACTTGCTCCATTCATTCATCACCCTTGGTGAAAAAGATCTGAACAGGTTCTCATTATATCTATTCCCTCTAACCTTAAATCAGTGTCAGAAAGGGCTCGATTATTTAGGGGGCAAGTACAGTACACTGAGTTGGATGATCAGCCATGATCGTATTGAATGGTGGTGCAGGCTAGAAGGGCCTACTCTGCACCTATTTTCTATATTTCTTTGTTTCTATGTAACTATGGATAGAGAATAATAAATTTAACACATAATGCTAAATAAAATGTGCATGCACAATTTCAGTATTTTCAGTTGAAGACTACTGCATTAAACATTGTACCATAAAGTGGTGACTAATCAAAGCAGAACACTGAGAATAAAATTATGTTATCATAATTCCTAGGTATATTTAGAACTCTAAATGTTATCCACGCAATTATTCGTTGAATTCTTGGTAACATTACATCTCATCAGTTATAGTTTATGTAGGTTATTTGTTAATATAATGGTTGGTTATTTGTTTGGAGAATACTAGCAAATCCATTGCACCAGTCACCACTTACATGATTGCATGATGTTAATATGCATCATCAGATTAAACAAAAATAATATCAGCTTGGACATCCAGGGACATTTTACAAGTGTAGCTGATATCTCGAGTAGAATATTGTTGCCTAACATCTGGAATTCACTTTGAAAAATAGTCGCCATTGTATTCAATCCTATAGTTGATGTAGAAATATCATACAAGTAGTTTTTAAAAGTCAATAATGTAAGACAGACAATTATTAATTTAACATTTCTAGTATCACGGATGCTTCTTTGTTTCAAAAATATCAGTCGATCAAATGCACCATTTACAATTTACATGATTGTATGTTGCTAAAAACATATCATCAGATTAAAAAAAATAAAATATTTAATGTCAGTTTAGAATTCCAGTGACATTTTACAAGTCTAGTTATGAGAGTGCTGCCATGTATTTTAACTGATATTTCTCTGCATATGTGAAGATTCACCAATTTCTGCAACCACGGAATTAAGCACATCCACAGACCAAAGTGCAATGACAATCCCTTATACAACTGAATCAACATCAACACAGACAGGTACAATAATTACAACTTGTACTCCAAATCTGGGCATGGGTAGTGTGATGTTTGGTGGACTGTGTGGGGTGGGAGGACCCGTTGCTCCTACCGTGCAACAGGTGGCGCTGCACAGAAAAAGGGAGATGTCTTGTATATAGTTATCCTGTCAGTAGACAGTCTGTGTGTGCAGCCATTGTGTCTTGTCTTGCTGCCAGCATTAAAGTAATGCAATAAGGACTTCTGTTTGGAAATATTGATTAAACTTGCCTTGACAAACCCCCGTAGACCTAGAGAGTCATTGTGTCAATCAGAATGGAAATAATCTCCATGGTCCAATATGTCGAAGCCATGGATGATCAACCATTGAAGCCAGCTCCATTTGCCCACGACGGTTCCATATCACTGTAAACTTTCAAATCCATACATCTGTCCCCTTTTAAATAGGGAAATTTAGAAACAATGGTAAAACTTATCTTCTCAACCTCTCTTCGACTCAGAGAGTAATTGTGTCATACAGAATGAAAATAGTCTCTACGGTCCAATATGTCCAAGTCACGGTTGATCAGCCATTGAAGCTAGCTCCCCTTACCCGCGGCGGTTCCATATCACTCTAAAATGTTCCAATCCATGCACCTTCCAAATCGCTTTTAAATAATATCATTCTTCCTGCCTCAACCACTTCATCTGGATGCTTGCTCCATACATCCTTCACCCTCGGTGAAAAAGATCAGATCAGGTTTGTATTATACCTATTCCATCTAACCCTACAATGCTAGATACCCAACCTGGGTAAAGTCTCTGTTCATTCAAACTTCTATTTCAACATGATTTACACAAATCTATTAGATCAACCTTCATCCTCCTTCAATCCAAGAAATAAAGTAAAGTTTGCCCAATGTGTGCAGATCAGCTCTTATACTGGTTATATCCTCAAACATATTACAGTTTTGCACAAAGTGCTGGCCTTGAATAGAATATTAAAATGAACTAGCCACATTCCAGACAGCTAGGGATATTAGGAAGAGTTATTGACGTGCAAAAAAAGATTTCAATTAATTGGTCAGAAAGGGCAAGATTATTTAGGTAACTATGGAGAGAGAATGATAGATCTAACACCTAATGCTCAGTCAAGTTTGCATGCACAAATCAGTATTTTCTGTTGAAGACTACTGCATTAAACATTGTACAATAACGCAGAGACAAATCAAAGCAGAACACTGAGAAAAGAAATTCTATTCAGTAATTTATCATAGTTCATAGGTATCTTCAGAACTCAAAATGTTATCCGTGCAATAATATTTGAGTTCTTGGTAACATTATATCTTATCAGTTGTAGTTTATATAGTTTATTTTTAATATCATGGATGCTTATTTGTTTGGAAAACACTAGCATATCCATTGCACCAGTTACCACTTACATGATTGCATGATGTTAATATGCATCATCAGATTAAACAAAAAATATATCAGCTTGAACATCCAGGAACAGTTTACAAGTGTAGCCATGAGAGTGCTGCCATGTATTTAAACTGATATTTCTCTGTTTATGTGAAGATTCAACAATTTCTGCAACCACAGAGGAAAGTACATCCACAGACCAAAGTACAACGATGACCTCTTACACAACAGTATCAACATCAATAGAAACAGGTACCATAAATCACATCTAGTACACTGGATTTTGGAAAACGAAATTAAAAAATAATGGTAAAACTTATCTTGTCAACCCTTCTTCAACTCAGAGAGTAATAGTGTCATACAGAATGAAAATAGTCTCTACGGCCCAATATGTCCAAGCCACGGTTGATCAGCCATTAAAGCTAGCTCCATTTGCCCGCGGCGGTTCCATATCACTCTAAAAATTTCCAATCCATGCACCTGTCCAAATTTTTTCTAAATAATATCATTGTTCTTGCCTAAACCACTTCATGTGTATACTTGCTCCATTCATTCATCACCCTTGGTGAAAAAGATCTGAACAGGTTCTCATTATATCTATTCCCTCTAACCTTAAATCAGTGTCAGAAAGGGCTCGATTATTTAGGGGGCAAGTACAGTACACTGAGTTGGATGATCAGCCATGATCGTATTGAATGGTGGTGCAGGCTAGAAGGGCCTACTCTGCACCTATTTTCTATATTTCTTTGTTTCTATGTAACTATGGATAGAGAATAATAAATTTAACACATAATGCTAAATAAAATGTGCATGCACAATTTCAGTATTTTCAGTTGAAGACTACTGCATTAAACATTGTACCATAAAGTGGTGACTAATCAAAGCAGAACACTGAGAATAAAATTATGTTATCATAATTCCTAGGTATCTTTAGAACTCTAAATGTTATCCACGCAATTATTCGTTGAATTCTTGGTAACATTACATCTCATCAGTTATAGTTTATGTAGGTTATTTGTTAATATAATGGTTGGTTATTTGTTTGGAGAATACTAGCAAATCCATTGCACCAGTCACCACTTACATGATTGCATGATGTTAATATGCATCATCAGATTAAACAAAAAATAATATCAGCTTGGACATCCAGGGACATTTTACAAGTGTAGCTGATATCTCGAGTAGAATATTGTTGCCTAACATCTGGAATTCACTTTGAAAAATAGTCGCCATTGTATTCAATCCTATAGTTGATGTAGAAATATCATACAAGTAGTTATAAAAGTCAATAATGTAAGACAGACAATTATTAATTTAACATTTCTAGTATCACGGATGCTTCTTTGTTTCAAAAATATCAGTCGATCAAATGCACCATTTACAATTTACATGATTGTATGTTGCTAAAACATATCATCAGATTAAAAAAAATAAAATATTTAATGTCAGTTTAGAATTCCAGTGACATTTTACAAGTCTAGTTATGAGAGTGCTGCCATGTATTTTAACTGATATTTCTCTGCATATGTGAAGATTCACCAATTTCTGCAACCACGGAATTAAGCACATCCACAGACCAAAGTGCAATGACAATCCCTTATACAACTGAATCAACATCAACACAGACAGGTACAATCATTTCAACTTGTACTCCAAATCTGGGCATGGGTAGTGTGATGTTTGGTGGACTGTGTGGGGTGGGAGGACCCGTTGCTCCTACCGTGCAACAGGTGGCGCTGCACAGAAAAAGGGAGATGTCTTGTATATAGTTATCCTGTCAGTAGACAGTCTGTGTGTGCAGCCATTGTGTCTTGTCTTGCTGCCAGCATTAAAGTAATGCAATAAGGACTTCTGTTTGGAAATATTGATTAAACTTGCCTTGACAAACCCCCGTAGACCTAGAGAGTCATTGTGTCAATCAGAATGGAAATAATCTCCATGGTCCAATATGTCGAAGCCATGGATGATCAACCATTGAAGCCAGCTCCATTTGCCCACGACGGTTCCATATCACTGTAAACTTTCAAATCCATACATCTGTCCCCTTTTAAATAGGGAAAGAGAATGGAGAGAGAATGATAGATCTAACACCTAATGCTCAGTCAAGTTTGCATGCACAAATCAGTATTTTCTGTTGAAAACTACTGCATTAAACATTGTACAATAACACGGTGACAAATCAAAGCAGAACACTGAAAAAAAAGATTTCAATTAATTGGTCAGAAAGGGCAAGATTATTTAGGTAACTATGGAGAGAGAATGATAGATCTAACACCTAATGCTCAGTCAAGTTTGCATGCACAAATCAGTATTTTCAGTTGAAGACTACTGCATTAAACATTGTACAATAACGCGTTGACAAATCAAAGCAGAACACTGAGAAAAAAATTCTATTCAGTAATTTATCATAGTTCATAGGTATCTTCAGAACTCAAAATGTTATCCATGCAATAATTTTTGAGTCTTGGTAACATTACATCTTATCAGTTGTAGTTTATATAGTTTATTTTTAATATCATGGATGCTTATTTGTTTGGAAAACACTAGCAGATCCATTGCACCAGTTACCACTTACATGATTGCATGATGTTAATAGGCATCATCAGATTAAACAAAAAATATATCAGCTTGAACATCCAGGAACAGTTTACAAGTGTAGCCATGAGAGTGCTGCCATGTATTTAAACTGATATTTCTCTGTTTATGTGAAGATTCAACAATTTCTGCAACCACAGAGGAAGTACATCCACAGACCAAAGTACAACGATGACCTCTTACACAACAGTATCAACATCAATAGAAACAATAAATAATATAATTGTTATTGTCTCAAACACTTTATATGGATGCTTGCTCCAAATACCCATCACTTCTGTCAAAAAGAACATTTTTCATGATTCCTAATTTTCATCAGAACTCCAATGATTAACCACACAATTATGAATTGAATTCTTGGAAGCATTACTTCTCATCAGTTTAATTTTCCATGCAGCACTTGAGATGCATTTTGAAACAATTTCCTTTCAATATCCATTAATGTCACATCTTCATTTCATTCTCAGAACCAAGCAGTACAACTGCCACTGCATCAACTACGTCCGCCACCAGCAGCAAAACAACAGGTACTATGATCCAGCAGCAGCATTCACTGATCGGAATTTAAAAACATATCTTACTTATCCTCACGTGACAATCAATAATCCAGTTGTAATTGATGACAGAATTGATGGTAGAATTTTATTATCTGACATCTTTGAAATGCAGTTGCAATTTTAAACAACCCAATAGATTAAGTAGAAATATCATGCAAGTAGTCAAATAATCCAATAATGAAAGTCAGTTAATTATTCATTTATTATTTGTTAATATCGTGGATGCTTCTTTGTTTGAAAAATAGCGGCAGATTAAATGCTCCAGGTACTAGTTACATGGTTGCATTATGTCAATATGCATCATCAGATTAAAAAACAATTAATTGAATACATCTTGGACCTCCACAGGACATTTTACTGTATATAGAAACATGTTTAAATTACAAATTGTACTCCAAATCTGGGCAAGAGTAATTTGGAAATAATGATTGAACTTGTCTTGTCAAGCCCTCTTAGACTCAGAGAATAATTGTGTCAATCAGGATAATGTCACATTTTCATTTCATTCTCAGAACCACGCACATCAAGTGCCACTGCATCTTACTTATCTTACTTACCACCACATGACAATCAATATTACTGTCGGAATGGATGACAGAAAAAGATTGATAACTGGTCTAGATTTTATTGTACAACATCTTGCTTTCACTTTGATAAGCAGTTCACCTTGTAATCAACCCAATAGTTTAAGTAGGACTACTATGCAAGTTGTCAAATAAGCCAATAATTAAAGTCTGGCAATTATTCATGTATTACTCGTTAATATCATGGAAGCTTCTTTTTGGGGATATAGCAGCAGATCCAATTCATCAGTTACTACTTACATGATTACATGCTGCTTATAAAAGATTCGCCATGAGTGTGCTGTCATGTATTTTAACTAATATTTCTCTGCATATGTGAAGATTCAACAACTTCGGCAACCACAGAAGAAAGCACATCAACAGACCAAAGTACAATGATAAACTCTTATACAACAGAATCACCATCGACAGAGATAGGTACCATAAATCACATCTAGTGCAAGGGAAATTTAGAAACAATGGTAAAACTTATCTTCTCAACCTCTCTTCGACTCAGAGAGTAATTGTGTCATACAGAATGAAAATAGTCTCTACGGTCCAATATGTCCAAGTCACGGTTGATCAGCCATTGAAGCTAGCTCCCCTTACCCGCGGCGGTTCCATATCACTCTAAAATGTTCCAATCCATGCACCTTCCAAATCGCTTTTAAATAATATCATTCTTCCTGCCTCAACCACTTCATCTGGATGCTTGCTCCATACATCCTTCACCCTCGGTGAAAAAGATCAGATCAGGTTCGTATTATACCTATTCCATCTAACCCTACAATGCTAGATACCCAACCTGGGTAAAGTCTCTGTTCATTCAAACTTCTATTTCAACATGATTTACACAAATCTATTAGATCAACCTTCATCCTCCTTCAATCCAAGAAATAAAGTAAAGTCTGCCCAATGTGTGCAGATCAGCTCTTATACTGGTTATATCCTCAAACATATTACAGTTTTGCACAAAGTGCTGGCCTTGAATAGAATATTAAAATGAACTAGCCACATTCCAGACAGCTAGGGATATTAGGAAGAGTTATTGACGTGCAAAAAAAGATTTCAATTAATTGGTCAGAAAGGGCAAGATTATTTAGGTAACTATGGAGAAAGAATGATAGATCTAACACCTAATCCTCAGTCAAGTTTGCATGCACAAATCAGTATTTTCTGTTGAAGACTACTGCATTAAACATTGTACAATAACGCGGAGACAAATCAAAGCAGAACACTGAGAAAAAAAATTCTATTCAGTAATTTATCATAGTTCATAGGTATCTTCAGAACTCAAAATGTTATCCATGCAATAATTTTTGAGTTCTTGGTAACATTACATCTTATCAGTTGTAGTTTATATAGTTTATTTTTAATATCATGGATGCTTATTTGTTTGGAAAACACTAGCAGATCCATTGCACCAATTACCACTTACATGATTGCATGATGTTAATATGCATCATCAGATTAAACAAAAAATATATCAGCTTGAACATCCAGGAACAGTTTACAAGTGTAGCCATGAGAGTGCTGCCATGTATTTAAACTGATATTTCTCTGTTTATGTGAAGATTCAACAATTTCTGCAACCACAGAGGAAAGTACATCCACAGACCAGAGTACAACGATGACCTCTTACACAACAGTATCAACATCAATAGAAACAGGTACCATAAATCACATCTAGTACACTGGATTTTGGAAAACGAAATTAAAAAATAATGGTGAAACTTATCTTGTCAACCCTTCTTCAACTCAGAGAGTAATTGTGTCATACAGAATGAAAATAGTCTCTACGGCCCAATATGTCCAAGCCACGGTTGATCAGCCATTGAAGCTAGCTCCATTTGCCCGCGGCGGTTCCATATCACTCTAAAAATTTCCAATCCATGCACCTGTCCAAATTTTTTCTAAATAATATCATTGTTCTTGCCTAAGCCACTTCATGTGTATACTTGCTCCATTCATTCATCACCCTTGGTGAAAAAGATCTGAACAGGTTCTCATTATATCTATTCCCTCTAACCTTAAATCAGTGTCAGAAAGAGCTCGATTATTTAGGGGGCAAGTACAGTACACTGAGTTGGATGATCAGCCATGATCGTATTGAATGGTGGTGCAGGCTAGAAGGGCCTACTCTGCACCTATTTTCTATATGTCTTTGTTTCTATGTAACTATGGATAGAGAATAATAAATTTAACACATAATGCTCAATAAAATGTGCATGCACAATTTCAGTATTTTCAGTTGAAGACTACTGCATTAAACATTGTACCATAAAGTGGTGACTAATCAAAGCAGAACACTGAGAATAAAATTATGTTATCATAATTCCTAGGTATCTTTAGAACTCTAAATGTTATCCACGCAATTATTCGTTGAATTCTTGGTAACATTACATCTCATCAGTTATAGTTTATGTAGGTTATTTGTTAATATAATGGTTGGTTATTTGTTTGGAGAATACTAGCAAATCCATTGCACCAGTCACCACTTACATGATTGCATGATGTTAATATGCATCATCAGATTAAACAAAAAATAATATCAGCTTGGACATCCAGGGACATTTTACAAGTGTAGCTGATAACTCGAGTAGAATATTGTTGCCTAACAGCTGGAATTCACTTTGAAAAATAGTCGCCATTGTATTCAATCCTATAGTTGATGTCGAAATATCATATAAGTAGTTATAAAAGTCAATAATGTAAGACAGACAATTATTAATTTAACATTTCTAGTATCACGGATGCTTCTTTGTTTCAAAAATATCAGTCGATCAAATGCACCAGTTACAATTTACATGATTGTATGTTGCTAAAACATATCATCAGATTAAAAAAAATAAAATATTTAATGTCAGTTTAGAATTCCAGTGACATTTTACAAGTCTAGTTATGAGAGTGCTGCCATGTATTTTAACTGATATTTCTCTGCATATGTGAAGATTCACCAATTTCTGCAACCACGGAATTAAGCACATCCACAGACCAAAGTGCAATGACAATCCCTGATACAACTGAATCAACATCAACACAGACAGATAAAATAATTACAACTTGTACTCCAAATCTGGGCATGGGTAGTGTGATGTTTGGTGGACTGTGTGGGGTGGGAGGACCCGTTGCTCCTACCGTGCAGCAGGTGGCGCTGCACAGGACAAAGGGAGATGTCTTGTATATAGTTATCCTGTCAGTAGACAGTCTGTGTGTGCAGCCATTGTGTCTTGTCTTGCTGCCAGCTTTAAGGTAATGCAATAAGGACTTCTGTTTGGAAATATTGATTAAACTTGCCTTGACAAACCCCCGTAGACCTAGAGAGTCATTGTGTCAATCAGAATGGAAATAATCTCCATGGTCCAATATGTCGAAGCCATGGATGATCAACCATTGAAGCCAGTTCCATTTGCCCACGACGGTTCCATATCACTCTAAACTTTCAAATCCATACATCTGTCCCCTTTTAAATAATATAATTGTTATTGTCTCAACCACTTAATATGGATGCTTGCTCAAAATACCCATCACCTCTGTCAAAAAGAACATTTTTCATGATTCCTAATTTTCATCAGAACTCCAATGATTAACCACGCAATTATTAATTGAATCCTTGGAAGCATTACTTCTCATAAGTTTAATTTTCCATGCTGCACTTGAGATGCATTATGAAACAATTTCCTTTCAATATCCATTGATGTCACATCTTCATTTCATTCTCAGAACCAAGCAGTACGACTGCCACTGCATCGACTACGTCCGCCACCAGCAGCGAAACAACAGGTACTATGATCCAGCAGCAGCATTCACTGATCAGAATTTAAAGCATATCTTACTTATCAACATGTGACAATCAATAATGCAGTTGTAATTGATGACTGAGGTTGTATTTTATTATCTGACATCTTTGATAAACAGTCGCCATTTTAAACAACCCAATAGATTAAGTAGAAATATCATGCAAGTAGTCAAATAATCCAATAATGAAAGTCAGGAAATTATTAATTTATTATTTGTTAATATCGTGGATGCTTCTTTGTTTGAAAAAATAGCAGCAGATTAAATGCTCCAGGTACTAGTTACATGATTGAATTAGGTCAATATGCATCATCAGATTAAATAACAAATAATTAAAGACATCTTGCACTTCCACAGGACATTTTACTGTATATATTAACATATATAAATTACAACTTGTACTCCAAATCTGAGCAAGAGTAATTTTGAAATATTAATTAAACTTGTCTAGTCAACTCCTCTTAGACTCAGGTAATTATTGTGCCACATCTTCATTTCATTTCTTAGAAGCAAGCACATGTACTGCCACTGCATCTTACTTATCTTATTTACCACCACATGACAATCAATATTACTGTAGTAATGGATGACAGATAAAGAGTGATAACTGGTGTAGATTTTACTTCGGAGTCACATGAGTGACTACGTAAAGTAGACCCCGGCTGCCGCATGCTCGGCATTACGTCGATGCATGTGGAGCTCCCACAGGGTGGCGAGCGCAGCTCCCACCAGCGGAAGTTTAACCCGCAGGTAAGTCGCTGTTGAACTTTCTTGCTAGTGGGTTTAAACTCTGTAAGTCTGCAGAGCCAGCTAGATTGCTGATGTATTTTGAAAATGTTTTTAAAACTCTGTAACTTTGGTTCGACATACGGAGCCAGCCAGAGTGAATGTATTTTTAAACTGCAGTAATTGAATAGAACACGCTGGAATCGCAGTTTCCGATTTAGATCGGATCGGCAGATAAGGACTGTTTTAAAAGCCGGCTCCCGCCATTTACCGATATTTAGATCGGATTTGGAGATAACGGCTGCGCTAAATGCCGGCTCCAAATACACAATAATTGTAAAATAAAGTCTGCTCTGAGTATATGTTACCAGATGCAGTTTTCTTTATGGAATTGTATATAACCCTATGTGATACTGAGGTTAATACAAATATTCTGCAAGCAGAATATGCCTGTCAGAATTACAATTTTAAACATATATGGTTTATGCACAAATACAAAACAGTAAAGAAGTAACTCTCCTCCAAGGGAGGACAAGAATGTGGGGGAGGCTGGAAATGGAGAAAATGCTCCACACTTGACTTAGTCAAGGGTTCTTGACCCAGGTATGTCTTCCTGTAAGGCAGGCTCCAAAGGAGTTTCCATACGCTGAGTATGGTGCCTATGAAGATGGGATTCTTATTCTCCAGTACTTTGTTAGGTCTGGATGAGATCCCTAGAGCAAGATAAAATGCTCCAAATTCTAATCAGTCAAGGGTTCTAAAGACCCATGAGATTCTAAGGCAGGCTCCGAAAGGAGTTTCCATTCACTGAGTATGGTGCCTATGAAAAATGAGAATCTCATTCACCAGTGTCTTGTTTAGGTCTGGATGAAGTCTCCTAGAGCAAAGACTCGGGAGTACCAGGGCAGGATGAAACTGACCCTGAAGCTGGTGTCCCTACTTATGTGTATACACCAGAGCACAATAGAAACGCTCCGGGTGTTCCCGATGTAGCACCAAGTTTTGCTATATCGGTATGGACTGGTGAGGCAATGGATGAACCTGGCGGCCAACATTATTTGGTTTCTCACCTACTCCAAGAAACTGTTATGACTGAAACAGTAAAAAAATATAAAACACCCGTCTATTGTGCCTCACTCAGGGTGCCAACAGTAACTCAGTAATTGGGCACCCATGAGTGTAACGATGCGAGGACAGGAAATGTGTTCCAGCATGTCCTCTAGCTGATATTTAGTTGGCATCACTGCATTTGAGGAAGACATACATGGGTCGATAATGTCCAATACTTTTAAGACATGCTTGCGTTACTCTGCAATGCTTATTCAAACCCAATTGTATGATAAAAATTGCCATTTGGCTAACATTATACCCAAAAAATGCAGGATTACGTTTGCAAGCTATGACCAGATTTATGATTGATGAAAATCTGCCCAAACAATTAAGGATATTTGCCTTATAAAATTTCTCACCCCTGCTTTGAGAAAACAAACAGGTTGAATACGAACCCCTATATTAATAGAAGGAGATCTTCTGGTTCATTTATGGTACATAAACGTCATTCCATCACACATGGAATTTCTGGGAAACAACCTCTGGTTGGTTGTAAGATTACAATTGTTTTGTAATTCCGCATTAAATCTGATCGGCTTGGTGTTTGAATGTACTAGGTCCTCGTCAGGTAGAGATAATATATCCCAGACACAAGTATGGGGGTTACAGAGTCATTCTGGGACTCACAAACTTAAATTTATAGTTCAGTATAGGCATTTAAAAAAAAGTACACCAACACTATAACCAAGTTGTTATCACAAGGCTGCTATATGGCTGTTAGTAGACCTAAAAAAGATGCCTTATTATTCAGGTACTTAAATTAATTGGATGGGTCAGCTGAAGGAATTACCTAATGGGTTAAATTCAGCCCTCAGATTGCTCACACAATTATTGAAACCAGCACTGGTGTTAATGAGGGCTCAGAATCACATTGTAATGACTTATCTAGAGGATAAGTTAATTGTAAATGGGAGCAGCTGAAGAACTGGGTTCAGCAACCATAAGCCTATTGAAAGGCTAAGGTTCTGTACATCCAAACAACATGTAAGTTACAGGCATCCGAAACAATTGATTATTTGGGGTTTGTCATTAATACAGTTGATATGTCAGTAACTTTACCAACAATTAAGGTTGGGGATGTTACAAATGCCTGTACTTGTCTTGGTAAAAAACAGTATCCCACTATCCAAGTAGCTACGGTTACTGGTAAAGTGATAGTGGTAAAGTAAAGTGACCAACGTCTGCAAAAACCAGAGAATAAGCGTAAAAAGCGTGCAGGTCATTGATTAGGTCCATGCAGTTACCAACTAAAAGGTTGAGCTGAATTGCAATGATGGATTCTCAATGTTGCACAAGATACTAGAAGTAAAAATGTGCTTGTTCAGTAGTCTTCAGTGGTATTACAGACTGATGGGACTGCTCTCGGATGGGAAGCCAAGGATAGCGACACCAGTTGTGGTGGTCGATGGACTGTCCAAGACGATTTAATTCTCCAAACACATGGTATGAATTATTTGGAGTTATTGGGGGCATTTTATGCATTGATAGCTGTTTGTTCTACAATAAAGAACTTACATGTTCAATTACAAGTAGACAATACCACAGCTGTGGGAGAAGACAACATTGTGGTAAGACAACAGATCACGAAAGTTCAATGACAATACAGAACAAATGTTAAAATTCAAAAAGTTTAAAAAATATTGTCAGACAGTATGAGTACCAAATGTTCATCTGTTGTGTCTGGGTTAAATCTCCAGTGGTCTTAATGTGTCTCATGGGAGCCAGTCCTAGGAGCATTAGCGGTGGATGCTTTCTCGCTACATTGGGGAAGTACAGTCTTTTATGTTTTCGCCATTTTGCCTGATTAGGTAATGTGTCAGCAAAATAGAGCAAGTCTCCGCCGCAGGCGTTTGGTGGTTCCAAACTGATATTGCTTCTCGGCCTTTTGGCTAAGATCAAGTGTAGTATCTGTTCTTATCAGTTTAATATCTGATACGTCCCTTATCTAGGGACCATTACTACACAGCCATTGTTCCCATTGGTGCTCAGAATGATGATTCAGACATTCATGACAAATCCCAGGTGCAGTAATTGTTGGTACATCCAGTAACAGCAGAAGTCATCCATTACATGACCGTATTCATTGTTAATCTGCAGGTTCTGATGTAATGTCAGATAGGACCATGGATGTCATAACTGCAGCTTGGAGATATAGCACTAAGAAACAATATATGTTTCATATAAGGAATGGGAAATCTTTTGTATACAGTCAGATATATTTTTATCATACTGCAAACATATCGGATGTATTGGAGTTCCTTGCTATGTTGCACCTGCGTTATAGTACCATTAATGGAGCTCGGAGTGCTTTGTCCTCCTATTTAGGACAATTTTCAGAACGACAATTTATCGGGTCTCATCCGTTAATATCCCAATTTATGAGAGGAATTTTAATAAAAGCCTACCAAACCCAGATATACAGAAATTTGGGATGTCAGTATAGTTCTCACATTGCTTCGGCAATGCACTCCAATGACGTCACTGTCTTTTCAGAAGTTAATATTTAAAGTGGTAATGTTGATGACATTAATATCAGCACAATGAGTACAAACATTACAAAAGTTGTGGTTACATTGTATGCAGTTGTCTGTAGATTAAATGACGTTTTATGTCAATGATCTAAGCAAGCAAAGCAAGCCAAGAAAGGCTGGAACCAATGTAATATTTAAGACATACTCTGTCAACTAAACATTGTGTGTGGTTAAGCATCTGATTTAATATATATTGAATTAAGAGTCTCTGAGATTGTGAGACACCAATGTTCATTACCCACAAGAAATATATAAAAAAAGTGACAGTACAAACTATTTCTAGATGTATAAACAGGTTCTGGATTAACTAGAGTAGACACTGATGTGTTTAAATCTCACTCCACAAGGGCGGTATCAATGTATCAAAGATGCAGGACATGCCGCTCGACCAAATTCTGGAGACCGCAGGATGGTCTAAAGAGGAACTTTACATGATTTTATGATAAACCTGTGTTTCAGTGCCAGGGTTGCACATGCTGTGTTATGTTCTGTTCAAATTGTTTGCTTTGTTGCATATCATTTGTTGTAATTTCCCCTGGGATAGAGGGGTTATTACTTTTCTTTTTATTATTATTATTAAAATATTTATTGCATAATTTCAAGCAATATATTACATACTCACTACTGTGTAAACTCAAGCAGTGTGTCGTATGGAATAATCTACGGCATGAAAATCACAGAGCTTCAAAATCTTCACGTAGCACTCACGTGACTCCGAAGTAAAATAGTAAGATTAAAAGAGAATTTACCAGTTTGAAGTTTGATCGCTATTTTATGAGGAGTTACGATGAGGGATTACATGCCCTCCACTCCCAACCCTCATAATATAAATGATCATCTGGTACTTTTAGTCTATGTAAGCCTTACTATCTTACTCCGGTTATTGGTTATGTATTTTTCACGCCGCTGCTTTGAAGTATGCCGAGCATGCGCCAGGTGGGGTCTTCTTCACGTAATCCCTCATTGTAACTCCTCATAAAATAACGATCAAACTTCAAACTGGTAAGTTCTCATTTCAATCTTACTATTTTATTGTACAGCGTCTTGCTTTCACTTTGATAAGCAGTTCACCTTGTAATCAACCCAATAGTTTAAGTAGGAATGCCATGCAATTTGTCAAATAAGCCAATAATTAAAGTTTGGCAATTATTCATTTATTACTTGTTAATATCATGGAAGCTTCTTTTTTGGAATATAACAGCAGATCCAGTGCACCAGTTACTACTTACATGATTGCATGCTGCTTATAAAAATTTTGCCATGAGTGTGCTGTAATGTATTTTAACTAATATTTCTCTGCATATGTGAAGATTCGACAACTTCTGCAAGCACAGAAGAAAGCACATCCACAGACCAAAGTTCAAAGATGACCTCTTATACAACAGAATCAACATCGACAGAGTCAGGTACCATAAATCACATCTAGTGCACTGGATTTGGGCAAGGAAAATTTAGAAATAATGGTAAAACATATCTTCAACCCCTCATCGACTCGGAGAGTAATTGTGTCATACAGAATGAAAATAGTCTCTACGGTCCAATATGTCCAAGCCATGGTTGATCAGCCATTGAAGCTACTTGCCCATGGCGATTCCATATCACTCTAAAACTTTCCAATCCACGCACATGTCCAAATCGCTTTTGAATAATATATTTGTCCCTGCCTCAACCACTTCATCTGGATGCCTGCTCCATACATCCATCAACCACGGTGAAAAAGTTCAGATCAGGTTCTTATTATATCTATTCCTTTTAACCCTACAGTACTAGATACCCAACCTGTGTAAAGACTCTGTTCATTCACGCCTCTATTTCAACATGATTTACACAAATCTATCAGATCAACCTTCATCATCCTTCAATCCAAGAAATAAAGTAAAGCCTGCCCAACATTTGTGTGCAGATTCTTATACAGGTTATATCCTCAAACATATTGCAGTTTTGTACAAAGTGCTGGCCTTGAAAAACAATAGTTAAATGAACTAGCCAAATTCCAGATAGCTAGGGATATTAGGAAGAGTTATTAACGTGCAAAAAAAGATTTCAGTTGATTGGTCAGTAAGGGCAAGGTAACTATGGATTGAGAATGATAAACCTGACAGCTAATGCTCAGTCAAATTTGCATGCACAACGTAAGTAATTTCAGTTGAAGATTACTGCATTAAACATTGTACAATAACGTTGTGACAAATCAAAGAACACTGAAAAAAAGTTATATTATGTAATTTATCATAATTCGTAGGTATCCTCAGAACTCGAAATTTTTCCATGCAATGATTTGTTCAGTTCTTGGTAACATTACATCTCATCAGTTTATGTAGTTTATTTTTAATATAATGGATGCTCATTTGTTTGTAAAACACTAGCAGATCCATTATACCAGTTACCACTTACATGATTTCATGATGTTAATGTGCATCATCAGATTAAACAAAAAATAATATCAGCTTGAACAACCAGGGACATTTTACAAGTGCAGCCATGTGAGTGCTGCCATGTATTTAAACTGATATTTCTCTGTATATGTGAAGATTCAACAATTTCTGCAACCACAGAAGAAAGCACGTCCACAGACCAAAGTACAACGATGACCTCTTATACAACAGAATCAACATCAACAGTGACAGGTACCATATACAGTATAACAACTTGTACTCCAAATCTGGGCAAGTTATCAAGCTCGTCTTGTCAAACTTTGTTAGACTCAGACAAAAATTATGTCACACAGAATGGAAATAATCTCTACGGCCCAATATGTCCAAGCCACGGATGATCAGCCATTGAAGCTAGCTCTATTTGACAGTGGCAGTTCCATATCACTCTAATATTATTTCACATGTTTAATTGCTGCTCTTTACTTTAGGAAACAAAAATGTGTTTAATTCACTTTCAATTTCCATTAATGTCACATCTTCATTTCATTCTCAGAACCAAGCACAACAACTGCCACTGCATCGACTACGTCCGCCACCAGCAGCGAAACAACAGGTATGAGGATAATGCAGCAACAGGATTCACTGATCAGACTTTAAAAAAATACATTATTCATCAACACGTGACAATCAATAATGGGTCGTAATTCATGACAGAGATATAATGATAACTTGAGTAGAATATCGTTGCCTAACATCTGAAATACATTTTAAAAAGTAGTCGCCATTGTAATCAACCCTATAGTTTATGTAGAAATATCATACAAGTAGTCAAAAAAGTCAATAATGTAAGTCAGACAATTATTAATTAAACATTTCTATTATCGCGGATGCTTCTTTGTTTGGAAAATATTAGTAGATCAAATGCACCAGTTACAACTTACATGATTGTATGTTGCTAATACACGTCATCAGAATTAAAAATAAAATAATTAATGTCAGTTTAGAATTGTACTCCGAATCTGGGCATGGGAAATTTGGAAATATTGATTAAACTTGTCTTGCAAACCCTTCCTAGACGTAGAGAGTGATTGTGTCAATCCGAATGGAATTTATCTCCACGGTCCAATAAGTCCAATATAATCAGCCATTGAAGCCAGCTCCATTTGCCCACGATGGTTCTATATCACTCTCAACTTTCTAATCCATTCATCTGTCCAAGTCTCTTTTAAATAATATAACTGTGCTTGTCGCAACCACTTCATATGAATGCTTGCTCCATATACCCATGTTCGTTGAATTCTAGCTAACATTACAACTCATCAGTTATAGTTTATGTTGGAATATCATGCAAGCAGTCAAATAAGCCAATCATGAAAGTCAGGTAATTATTCATTTATTATTTGTTAACATCATCAATGCTTATACGTTTTGGAAAATAGTAGCAGATCCAATGTACCATTTACCACTGACATGATTGTACGATGTTAATATGCATCATCAGATTTAAAAAAAAAACATTTTCTTGGACATCCAGGGACATTTTATATGTAGCCATGAGTATGCTGTCATGTATTTTAACTGATATTTCTCTGCAAATGTGAAGATTCGACAATTTCTACAACCACAGAAGAAAGCACATCCACAGACCAAAGAACAATGATGACTTCATATACAAGTGAATCAACATCAACAGAGACTGGTAACATAAATTACAAGTCGTACTCCAAATCTGTGCAAGGGATATTTGGAAATAGTGATAAAAATGTCTTTTCAACCTTCATTAGACTTACAGAGCAAATATGTCACACAGAATGAAAATATTCTAAAGGCCAAATAGGTCCAAGCCATGGATGATCAGCCATTGAATCTAGTTCCATTTGCCCACGGCAGTTCCATATCTTTCTAAAACTTTCCATCCATCCACCTGTCTAAATCTCTTTTAAATAATATAATTGTTCCTGCCTCAACAATTTCATCTGGATGCTTGCTCCATACACCCATCGCCCTCTGAAAAAGATCAGTTAATCCAATTAATTAAAGGTAACTACGGAAAGGGAATGTTAAATTTAACAGGAAATGCTCAATCCAATTTGCATGCACAAAACTGGCACATGTGACAAATAAATGCATCTTATCTTTAAATCTACTTCTGTTCAAGACTACTGCATTGTGCAATAACATGGTGACAATGCCATGCATAACACAGATTTAAAAATTCCATGAAATAATTTTTCACGATTCCTAATTTTCATCAGAACTCCAATGCAATTATTCGTTGGATTCTTGGTAACATTTCTTCTCATCAGTTTAATTTTCACTGCTGCAGTTTATATGCTGTGTGAAACAATGTCCAAATTACTTTCCATTTCCACTGCAATTTTCATTGATATCACATGGATAATTCTATGTTTTCAAAATAGCACCCTATCTCCTGCATCCAGATATCACATATGATTGCATGTTGCAAATATGCATCCTCTCGTAAGTTTAAATTTCACTTGTACTTTACATGCTTTATGAAACAAAAAGCATACAATTTCCTTTCAATTATGCATTGATGTCACATCCTTATTTTATTCTCAGAACCAAGCTCAACAACTGCCACTGCATCGACTACATCCACCACTAGCAGCGAAACAACAGGTACTAGGATGATGCAGCACCCGGATTCACTGATCTAACTTTAAAAAAAAAATCTTACTTATCACAACATGACAATCAATAATGCAGTTGTAGTTGATGACATGTAGAATTTTATTGCCTTATATCTTTAACTCACTTTGAAAAGCAGTCACCATTTTAAACAAACCAATAGATTAAATAGGAATATCATGCATGTATTAAAATAAGACAATAATGGAAGTCAGGAAATTAGTTATTCATTATTCGTTAATATCGTGGATGCTTCTTTGTTTGAGAAAAATCAGCGGATCAAATGGTAAAACCTATCTTGTCAACCCCTCTGAGACTCGGAGAATAATTTTGTCATGCAGAATGGAAATAGTGTCCCGGGCCCAATAGGTCCAAGCTATGGTTGATCAGCCATTGAAGCTAGCTCCATTTGCCAATGATCATTCCATATCACTCTAAAACTACCAAATCCATGGACCTGTCCAAATCTCTTTTAAATAATATCATTGTTCCTGCCTCAACCACTTCACCTGGATGCTTGCTACATATACCCATCATACTCTGTGAAAAACATCCCCTCAGTATATTATTATGTATTTTCCCTCTCAACTTAATACTGTGCCCTCCTGTTCTAGATACCTAACCTGGGTAAAGACTCTGTTCATTCACACTTCTCTTTCCATATGATTTATACACGTTTGTAAGATTAACCTTCAGCTTCCTTCAATCCACAAAATATGATGTTGTACACAATAAGATCTCCCCTCATCCTCCTACGTCCATGGAATAGACACCCAGCCTACTTACCTCTTTCTATAGCTCACACCTCTATTTCCATATGATTTATATAATTTTATAAGCTCAACCTTTAGACTCCTACAATCCAAGAAATAAAGTAAAGCCTGCTCAACGGTTTTGTATAGTTCAAAATGGCACCGTATCCCATGCACCCAGATATCACTTACATGATTACCTGTTGCAAATATGCATCCTCTCGTCAGTTTACTTTTCCCTGCTGCACTTTACATGCTTCATGAAAAGAGTATAATTTCCTTTCAATATCCATTGGTCACATCTTCATTTCATTCTCGGTACCAAACACAACAACTGCCACTGCATCGACTACATCTGCCAATAGCAGCAAAACAACAGGTACTAGGATAATGCTGCATCAGCATTCACTGATCAAACTTTAAAAATATATCTTACTTGTCAACACGTGACAATCAATAATGCAGTCATAATTGATGACAGAAAAAGAGTGAATATTGTTATCCAGCATCTTTATTTGACTTTGTAAAGCTGTCACTATTATAATCAACCCAATAGTTTAAGTAGGAATATCATGCAAGTAGTCAAATAATGAGTCAGCCAATTATTTATACATCATTTGCAAGTTTGTGGATGTGTGGCGCCATCTGGTGGTTGGGCCACTGGTTAATCGAATCCTCATTCATCATGTGATAAGTGTTATTGCAGCACTTTGTGTCTACCTTCAATTGTCTACGATTGTGTCTACCTTCAAGTGTCTACTATCAGCCATGATCACAATCAATGGCGGTGCTGGCCAGAAGGGCCGAATGACCTCCTCCTGCACCTATTTTCTATTCATTTCCTTTCAATATCCATTGGTCACATCTTCATATTCATTCTCAGAACCAAGCACAAAAACTGCATCGACTAAAATCCAGAGATAACAGCAGAGCCATCTACTCTGTGAGGCACTCAATTATCAAATTTATAAAGCGCCTCTCCTATCAAAAAAAGGATTAAACATGAGGATCCCAGATTAGGCTGTTGTAAGTGATGACAGATGTAGAGTCATAACTGAGGTATAATATTTTTTGCCTAACTCATTGATGTCAGAAAAGCAGTCGCTATTGTAATCAATCCAATAGTGTAAGTAGGAATATAATACAAATAGTCAAATAGGTCAATAATGTCAGAGAATTATTCATTTATCTTTTGTCAATATTGTGGATGTTTTGTTGTTTAGAAAATAGCAGCAGATCCAATGTATCAGTTAGCATTTACATAATTGCATGATGTTAACATCTATCATCAGATAGGAAAAAAAACAAATAATTGAAGTCAGTTTGGACTTCCAGGGACATTTTACACAATTCACAAGTGTAGCCATGAGAGTGCTGCCACGTATTTTAACTGACATTTCTCTGCATGTGTGAAGCTTCAACAACTTCTGCAAGCACAGCAGCAAGCATGTCCAAAGAGCAAAGTACACCAATGACGCCATATACAACTGAATCTACATCATCAGAGACAGGTACCATAAATTACAACGTGTACTCCAAATCTGTGCAAGGAAATCTAGAAATAACGATAAAACATGCCTGACTACCTGCCTTAGACTCAGAGAGTAATTGTAAGATGCAGAATGGAAAGTCTCTACAGCCCAATATGTCCAAGCCATGGATGTTCAGCCATTGACGCCTAGCTCCATTTACCCCCAGTGGTTCACCCGCTGTGTGAAGATCCCCTCAAAATCTTATTTTATCTTTTCTCTCTCGACTTAAAACTATGTGCTCCAATACGATTCCAAGCCATTGAATTCTTGGTAACATTGCTTCTCATCAGTTTAATTTTCACTGCTGCATTGTACATGCTTTCTGAAACAAGTGTACAAATTATGACAATAAATATTGCAGTTGTAATTGGTGACAGAAAAAGTCAGGCAATTACTCATTTATTATTTAGTTTAGTTTAGAGATACAGTGCACAAACAAGCCCTTTGGTCCACCGAGTCGACACCGACCACCAATCCCTGCAAATTAGCACTACCCGACACACACAAGGGACAATTTTACACTTATACCAAGCCCAATTACCTGCAAACTTGTACGTCTTTGAAATATGGGGGTAAGCAAAGATCTCAGAGAAAACCCACGCTGGTCATGGGAAGAATGTACAAACTCCATTCAGACAGCACTCGTAGTTGGGATCGAACCCTGGTTGCCGATGCTACAAGCGCCACCATGCCAATGTGATATTTGTTAATATCGTGGATGCTTCTTTGTTTGGAAAATAGCAGCAGATCACATGCACCAGTTACTACTTACACGATTGCACAATATTAATATGCATCATCAGATTAAAAAAAATGAAATCATTGAATCAGCTTGGTCTTCCCAGAACATTTTACAAATGTAGCCACGAGAGTGCTGCCATGCATTTTAACTAATATTTTTCTGCATTTGTGAAGATTCGACAATTTCTGCAACCACAGAAGAAAGCACATCCATAGACCAAAGTACAACAATGACCGCTTATACAACAGAATCAACATCAACAGAGACAGGTACCATAAATTACAACTTGTACTCCAAATCTGGGCCAGGTAAATTTGGAAATAGTGATAAAACCTGTCTTGTGCAACCTTCCTTAGACTCAGAGAGTAATTGTGTCATACAGAATGGAAATAGGGTCTACGGCCCAATATGTGCAAGCCACGGATGATCAGCCATTGAAGCTAGCTCCATTTGCATCAGTTGTGTATAGTGTATAGTTGTGTATAGTGTATTGCGTACACCTTAAACATATTGCAGTTTTGTCCAAAGTGCTGGCCTGACAAACAACAGTAAACCAAACTAGCTAAATTCCAGGTAAAAGAGGGATATTAGGAAGAGTGGATGATGTGCAAAAAAATATTTACAGGTGGATAATTGGTCAGAAATGGCTAGTTGATTCAAGTAACTATCGGGTAGAAAATGTTAAAAGTAACGGCAAATGCTCAATCAAATTTGATTGTACAAATCCAATATTTTTAGTTGAAGAATGCTACATTAAACATTGTGCAATAACATGGTGCCAATACCACACATAACACAGAGATAAATATTCCATGAAATCATTTTTCATGGTTCCCAAGTTTAATCAGAACTCCAAATGTTATCCAGGCAATTATTCTTCTAGAGAATTACCCGGTATTAGGTTGATGTCAGAAAAGCAGTCACCCTTGTAATCAAATCAATAATTTATGTATTAATATCAGGCAAATAGTCAAATTAGGCAATAATAAAATTTAGATAATTATTCAATTATCATCCACATAATTATTCGTTGAATGCCTTTCTAACATTTCTTCTTAGCAGTTTAATTTTTTAATACCGCACTAGCTATGCTTTGTGAAACAAAAAGACTATAGTTAACCTTTGGGCAAGAGGTGCTGTGCATGTACCCGATCTATTCCTCTCATGATTTTGTACACCTCTGAAAGATCATCCCTCATCCTCCTGCACTGCAAGGAATAGTATCCTAGATTTCTCAACCTCCCCAATTACTCAGGCCCTCAAATCCTGGCAGCATCCTCATGAATCCTCCATGCACCCTTTCCAGCTTGACCGTTTTTTTTCTATAAGATGGTGCCCAAAACTGAACATAATACTCCAAATGCAGCCTCACTAATGTCTTATCCAACTGCAACATGACCTCCCAATGTCTATACTCAATACTCTGAATGATGAAAGCCAATGTGCCAAAAGCCGTTTTGACCATCCTATATGTCTGTGATGCCACTTTCAACGAACTATGTACTTGTACTCCTAGATCCCTCTGCACTACAAAACTCCCCAGAGCCCGACCGTTCACTGAGTAGGTTCTGTCTATTTAGTCAATAAAAGGTCCAATGTGTTAATTAGTACTTGGATAATGCAGCACTAGGATTTACTGATCAGACTTTTAAAATATATCTTACTTATCAACACGTGACAATCAATAACTGATGCTCCACCAATATATCAACCAATATTCCTCAACGTGGCCAAACCATCAATTAGCTCACAGTTTAGCAGCACAAGGATTCACTGATCAGGCATTCACACGATTCATTACTTACGAACACAAGAGCCAAACAATAGTTAATGCTAGATCATTGTCTCAACCAATTTTCTGTTAAGAGTCACGATCTGTTCACAGTTAAATACTGAGAAATATTGTACAAGGCATTGGTGAGACCAATTCTGGAGTATGGTGTACAATTTTGGTCGCCTAATTATAGGAAGGATGTCAACAAAACAGAGAGAGTACAGAGGGGATTTACTAGAATGTTGCCTGGGATCCAGCAACTATGTTACAGAGAAAGGTTGAACAAGTTAGGTTAAGGGGGGACTTGATTGAGGTCTTTAAAATGATGAAAGGGATAGACAGAGTTGACGTGGATAAGCTTTTCCAATTGAGGGTAGGGAAGATTCAAACAAGAGGGCATGACATGCGAATTAAGGGACGGAAGTTTAGGGGTAACGTGAGGGGGAACATCTTTACTCAGAGGGTGGTGGCTGTGTGGAATGAGCTTCCAGCAGAAGTGGTGGAGGCTGGATCGATTTTAACATTTAAAAGTAAAGTGGATAGGTATATGGACGGGAAGGGAATGGAGGGGTATAGTCTGAGTGCAGGTAGATGGGACTAGGGGAAAACAAATGATCGGCACGGACTGGAAGGGCCGAGAGGGCCTGTTTCAGTGCTGTAATTGTTATATGGTTATATGGTTATATTGAACAATTCTTTTGAGACTGCAAAATGCAAGTTGGAGAATATTACAAGACAAGAATGTCATATGAACAAGAAAAGTATATTGTTAGTTTCCTTCCTTATGTCTGCATAATACATATTGTAAAGCTGAAGGTAACAGCAGATCAGTCTGCTCTGTGAGGCACTCAACAATCACATTTTCAAAATGCCTCTCCCATCACTAAACTTGGATTAAACATCAGGATCCCAGATTAGGCAGTTCCAGATTACTCTAAATTTATCCAATCCATGCACCAGTCTAAATGTCTTTTAAATATGATTATTGCTCCTGCCTCAACTGTTTAATCTGTATGCTTGCTCCATAAACCCATCACCCTTTGTGAAAAGGTTTCCCTTCAGGTACATATTATGTATTTTCTTTTCTTACCTTAAAATTATTTAATTTAGTTTAGTGTATTCTCACATGTATCAAAAAACAGTGAAAAGCTTTTTTACACATGCTATCCAGTCAACGGAAAGATGGCACGTAGTTACAGGATAAAGGCGAGGGAAGAAGAGGGAGTGTCGTAGGTGAGACCAGTCCGTTATTATGCTGGTGGCCTTGCCGAGGTAGCATGAAGTGTAGATGGAGCCAATGGACATGTGATTAGTTTGTGCGATGATCTGGGCTGCGTCCACAAATCTCTGCAATTTGTTGCGGTCTTGGATGGAGCTGTGCGCTCTGCGCCATCTAGTTCTTGATTTCCCCACTCTGCGATAAAGACTCTCTTCATTCACCCAATCTATTCCCATTTGATTTTACACACCTCTATAAGTTCAACATTTAGCCGCCTACTCCATAAGAAACAAGGTTCACCCTGCCCATCTTTAATGTATCGTTCAGGTCCTTATGCAAATAGGATATACCAACATTATTCTTGATTCCTAGGTTTCATCAGAACTACAAATGTTGTCCATCAAATTATGTATTTAATGCTTTGTTAACATTTCTTCTCAGCAGATTAATTTTTACTGGAGCACTTTATCTGCTTTATGAAACAAAAAGTGTCCAATTTACTTTCTATAACAATTGATGTCACATCTTGAACCAATCTCAGAACCAAGCACATCAACCAGAGATGCCAAGTGTCCCGGATTTTTCGCGTATTTTGTCCCGGCGAAATAACCTTTTTTACGGTGTTCCGGCAGCCAAACAACGGAACACCGCCGCTGCCGGTGTTCTCCCGTTATGTGCCCCCGGTAGTGCCGGCCCGCGCGATCAACTTTGCCGGGCCCTAGTGTCCGCGCCTGCGCAGTTAGGGTTGCCGGGCCCAGTGCCGCGCGTGCGCAGTGGGGAGGGTTGCCGGGCCCCAGTGCCGCGCGTGCGCAGTGGGGGAGGGTTGCCGGGCTTGGCGCCATTTCGAGCGGCACTCCTTTTCTTGCCGCCAGCCGGCCGCCGATCGCGGCAGCCATCATCCCCCCCCACCCCCAACCAGTAGGCGCAGACCCGCCGCAACGTTGCCACGTGCGCATGTGCCGCACCCCCCGCCGGCAGCCCCATCAGTGCGCGGCGCCAGGACCCGCCGCGCAACAAACCAAAAATGCATTTAAACCAATTTGCTAGGACAAATGGCGTTGAATCTTACAGTGAAGCTCTGCATCAACTGCCACTGCATCAACTACGTCCGCCACTAACAGTGAAACAACAGGAACTAGGATAATGCAATTATTTGTTAGATTCACTGATCAGACTTTCGAAAGATACATTGCTTACCACCATGTGACAAACAATAGTTGATTCTCGATAAGTATATTAACCAATTTTCCTCAGAGGCCATACTATCCATCTGTTCACAGTTAATTGCTCAGTATAATTGAGCAATTCTACAGAACAGCATAGTGCAGTCAGGGGAATATTACATGAGGAGAAGAAGTCAAATGGAAAAAAATTATGTTGCTTGTCTGGCAATTATTCATTCATCATTTGTAATATTGTGGATGTTTCTATGTTCGGAAATTAGCACCAGATCCACTGCACCAGTTGCCATTTACCTGATTGCATGTTGCTAATATGCATCACCAGATTAAAAGAAACAAATAATTAAAGCCAGCTCGGACTTCCAGGGACATTTGACACAATTTAAAATTGTAGACATGAGAGTGTTGCCATGTAATTTAACTGACATTTCTCTGCACAGCAGCAAGCAGGTCTACAGAGCAAAGTACACCAATGATGCCTTATACAACTGAATCTACATCATCAGAGACAGGTACCATAATTACAACTGGTACTCCAAATCAAAGTAAGGGAAATTTAGAAATCATAATAAAACTTGTCTAATCAACCTTCCTTTGCTCAGTGAATAATTATCTAATGCAGAATGAAAAAAGGCTCTAGGGCCCAATATGTACATGATAAGCCATTGATGCTCGCTCCATGTTCCCATGGCAGTTCCATATCATTTTAAACCTTTCCAATCTATGTACCTGTCCAATGTCTTTTAAATAATATTAGTATTCCATCTGCCTTAACTATTTCATCTGGATGCTTGCTCCACATACCCATAACCATATTTATAAAATCACCTTTAAGGTTCATGTCATTACATTTATGCAATAATATGGTGACAATACTGTCCATAACACAGTGAAAATAATATCATGCCAACATTTTTCATGTGTCCTAAGTTTCATCAAAACACTAAATGTTATCCATAGCAATATTCGTTGAATGTTCGCATCGGTTCAATTTTCACTACTGTACTTAGGAAACAAAAAGAGTCCAATTTCCTTTCAATATTCATTGATGTCACATCTTCATTTCATTCTCAGAACAAAGCACAAAAACTGCCACTGCATCGACTTCATCCACCCCTAGCAGCGAAACAACAGGTACTAGGATAATGCAGCACCAGCATTCACTGATCAGACTTTAAAATCATACTTTACTTACCAACATATCAAGAGTAAATCTAGCTGATTTCAAAATAGCTATGTATAGAACAAAATAAAAAATAGCAGTTGAAAATATACAATAGCAGTTGGTATTTCAGGTAACTGATAAATGCTAAATCAAGCTGAAAACCTCAATCAAAATTGCATGGTCAAATTCAATATTTTCAGTTGATGACGCAATACATTAAAAAATAATGCAATAACATAGTGGCAAACCTGTGCAAAATACAGAGAAAAAAATCCATGCCTACATTTTTTATCATTCCTCAGTTTCATCAAAACTCCAAATATTAACCTCAATGCTTTAACATTTCTTCTCATCATTTTCATTTTTACTGCTATGTGTGACATGCTCCATCAAACAAAATATACTTTTAATATCCATTGATATCACTGATCAAATGTAAAAATATACAATATTTACCAACACATGTGACAAACAATAGTTGATGGAATATCAATATGATGTTGAAACATATTTTTCAATATCTCGCCCATCTCTTTTGGCTCTGCTATGATCAGTGAAACATGGTTGCAGGAGGGCTGTGATTGGAAACTAAATATTCCACGATTTTGTTGCTTCAGGTGTGATAGAATTGGAGGGACCAGAGGTGGAGGTGTTGCATTGCTTGTCAGAGAAGATATTACAGCAGTGCTTTGGCAGGATAGATTAGAGGGCTCGTCTAGGGAGGCTATTTGGGTGGAACTGAGAAGTGGGAACGGTGTAGCAACACTTTTAGGGGTGTATTATAGACCGCCAAATGGGGAGCGAGAATTGGAAGAGCAAATATGTAAGGAGATAGCAGATATTAGTTGTAAGCGCAAGGTAGTGGATTGTGGGAGATTTTAATTTTACAAAAAATAGGACTGGGAAACACATTCTGTAAATGGGCTGGATGGTTTGGAGTTTGTAAAATGTGTGCAGGATAGATTTTTGCGGCAATACATAGAGGTATCGACCAGAGAAGGGGCAGTGCTGGACCTCCTGTTAGGAAATGAGGCAGGTCAGGTGACGGAGGTATGCGTTGGTGAGCACTTCGGGACCAGTGATCACAATACCATTAGTTTCAATATAATTATGGAGAGAGTCAGAACTGGACCTAGGGTTGAGATTTTTGATTGGAGAAAGGCTAACTTTGAGGAAATGCATAAGGATTTAAAAGGAGTGAATTGGGACATTTTGTTTTATGGGAAGGATGTAGAAGAGAAATGGAGAACATTTAAAGGGGAAATTGTAAGAGTACAGAATCTTTATGTCCCTGTTCGGTTCAAAGGAAATAGTAAAAATTGGAAAGAGCCATGGTTTTCAAGGGAGAAAAGAGAGATATCTACAATAATTATAGGAGGCATGGAGTAAATGAGGTGCTAGAGGAGTATAAAGAATGTAAAAAGAATCTTAAGAAAGAAATTAGAAAAGCTAAAAGAAGATATGAGGTTGCTTTGCCAAGAAAGGTGAAAATAAATCCAAAGGGTTTCTACAGCTATATAAATAGCAAAAGGATAACGAGGAATAAAATTGGACTATTAGAGAGCCAGAATGGACAGCTATCTGCAGAGCCAAAAGAGATGGGCGAGATATTGAAACATTTATTTTCTTCGGTATTCACCAAGGAGAAGGATATTGAACTCTGTGAGGTAAGGGAAAAAAGTAGAGTAGCTATGGAAACTATGAGATTCAAAGAGGAGGAAGTACTGACACTTTTGAAAAATATAAAAGTGGATTAGTCTCCAGGTCCTGACAGGATATTCCCTAGGACATTGAGGGAAGTTAGTGTAGAAATAGCAGGAGCTATGACAGAGATATTTCAAATGTCATTAGAAACGGGAATAGTGCCGGAGGATTAGCGTACTGCGCATGTTGTTCCATTGTTTAAAAACGGGTTCAAAGAATAAACCTAACAATTATAGACCTGTTAGTTTGACGTCAGTGGTGGGCAAATTAATGGAAAGGATACTTAGAGATAATATATATAAGCATCTGGATAAACAGGGTCTGATCACGAAGAGTCAACATGGATTTGTGCCTGGAAGGTCATGTTTGACAATTTTTTGAAGAGGTTACTGGGGAATTTGATGAGGGTAAAACAGTGGATGTTGTCTATATGGATTTCAGTAAGGCCTTTGACAAGGTTCCCCATGGAAGGTTGGTTAAGAAGGTTCAATCTTTGGGTGTTAATGGCGGAGTAGCAAGATGGATTCAACAGTGGCTGAATGGGAGATGCCAGAGAGTAATGGTGGATGGCTGTTTGTCAGGTTGGAAGCCGGTGACCAGTGGGGTGCCTCAGGGATCTGTGTTGGGTCCACTGTTGTTTGTCATGTACATCAATGATCTGGATGATGGGATGGAAAATTGGATAAGTAAGTATGCAGATGATACTAAGATAGGTGGTGTTGTGGATAATGAAGTAGATTTTCAAAGTCTACAGAGAGATTTGTGCCATATGGAAAAGTGGGCTGAAAGATGGCAGATGGAGTTTAATGCTGATAAGTGTGAATTGCTACATCTTGGCAGGACAAATCAAAATAGGACGTACATGGTAAATGGTAGGGAATTGAGGAATGCTGTGGAACAGAGGGATCTAGGAATAACTGTGCATAGTTCCCTGAAGGTGGAATCGTATGTAGATAGGGTGGTAAAGAAAGCTTTTGGTGTGCTGGCCTTTATAAATCAGAGCATTGAATATAGGAGTAGGGAAGTAATGTTAAAATTGTACAAGGCATCTGGAGTATGGTGTACAATTTTGGTGGCCTAATTATAGGAAGGATGTCAACGAAATAGAGAGAGTACAGAGGAGATTTACTAGAATGTTGCCTGGGTTCCAGCAACTATGTTACAGAGAAAGGTTGAACAAGATAGGTCTTTATTCTTTGGAGCGCAGAAGGTTAAGGGGGGACTTGATTGAGGTCTTTAAAATGATGAAAGGAATAGACAGAGTTGACGTGGATAAGCTTTTCCCATTGAGGGTAGGAAAGATTCAAACAAGAGGGCATGACATGAGAATTAAGGGACAGACATTTAGGGGTAACATGAGGGGGAACTTCTTTACTCAGAGAGCGGTGGCTGTGTGTAATGAGCTTCCAGCAGAAGTGGTGGAGGCAGGATCGATTTTAACATTTAAAAGTAAAGTGGATAGATATATGGACGGGAAGGGAATGGAGGGGTATGGTCTGAATGCAAGTAGATGGGACTAGGGGAAATAAATGGTCAGCACGGACTGGAAGGGCCGAGACGGCCTGTTTCCGTGCTGTAATTGTTATATGGTTATATGGTTATATGATGCTTGATCAAGATATTAGACAATCTTTCTCAAAGAGACCAATCCATCCAATTCGAAGTTACTTGCTGAGAATTATTGAACAAGCCTAGAGAAACAGCAGAGTGTGGTCAGGAGAATATTACAAGAGAAAAATAAGTCACTTTAAAAATACAAATATTTTGTCAGTTTACTTGTATAATTATATATAATTTCTAATATTACACAGTCGTAACTGGGGTATAATATCGTGGCCTAACACTTTGATGTCAGTTATAAAAACATTCGTAGTATAATCACCCCATTAATTTAAGTAGGAACTGGACTAAGTGAGACCCGTTAGGTTTCAGTCACATGGGATGCCTGGTCTGCCCCAACGCAACCCATTCCCCAACGCAATATTCCACCACTCACCTGTTCCCCCAACGCAACCCGTTCCTCCAAAGCAATGTCCCACCTCTCTGGGGAGGGGGTGTGGGGGAGTGGGGTGTGAGGGAGGGGTGTGGGGGTGTGGGGGAGGGGAGGGGTGTGAGAGAGGGGGTGTGTGGGGGACGTTCAAAAACTTCATAACTTTCGTACTATTTCACCGATCGGAACAAAACTTACTTGATTGTGGCATAGGAGAATGGTGAGGAAGGTGGCGAAATTTCATAGCGCTATATACGATCATTTTGCGAAAATGTAATTACAACGCAGACAGGAAGTGGTCAAGATGAGAGTATTTTACTTCGGAGTCACGTGAGTGACTACGTGAATAGAAGCCCGTACAGCCGTTGGTGCGTCATGACGTCAGACGCTGGTGCAGTCGGGCGGGGGGAGCAGCAGCGCTCCTCCGAGCGGTAAGTTTAAACCGCGGGTTACATGGAAAGCTGGAGAATTCAGCGGGTGCAGCGGCATCTAAGGAGCGAAGGAGATGGGCGACGTTTCGGGTCGAGACCCTTCTTCAGGCTTCACCCTCCATTCTCCAGCATCTGCAGTTTCGTTAACAAGTTTAAACGGAGGTAAGGTTTGTTGACGAAGAAACGAGGTAAGGTTTGTTGAAATACTTTACCACAGGTCCTTTTCTGCGACGGTTGGAAGTTTTTGTAGATATGTTGCAGAAAGGGAAGAAGGTGTCGGCGAGGCGCTCCGGGGGGTAGAAAGGTAAAGTGGCAGGAGAGTGTTGAGGATGGAGGCCCGTCTGGTACACCTGGTCCGGTGCTGGCTTACACAGCCAGTGGTTGCGGACCCACTGCCGGGGGGCAGTGGAGGCTTGTCAGTAGGGGGCCGCTGGCAAGTCTCTGTGGCCCGTAAATGAGTCGGGCCTGGAGGTTATACCCTCCATAGGAGAGTCCGTTTGCTCACGGCTCTCCCATGTTGAGATTCTATTTCAAAGAATGCTCGACAGGGACCAGCTCCGTGGGGAGGAGTGGTGCCCAAGCCAGGCTGATGGAGAGCTTGTGCTAGCAGCACCTGTTTCAGGCTGCAGAACTATCCTGCCTGTGAGGAGGATGTTCCAGCTCCGTGAGGAGGAGTGATGCCCAAGCCAGGCTGATGGAGAGCTTGTGCTAGCCAGCACCTGTTTTAGGGCTGCAGAACTATCCTGCCTGTGAGGAGGATGTTCCAGCTCCGTGAGGAGGAGTGATGCCCAAGCCAGGCTGATGGAGAGCTTGTGCTAGCAGCACCTGTTTCAGGGCTGCAGAACTGTCCTGCCTGTGAGGAGGATGTTCTATCAGGGCAGTTTGCTGGGGGAGAGCAGTAAAGCTGTTCGGTGGGAGGTAATTCCGAACATTGCTGGGAAGTTTTGCTGAGTGTAGAGAGGCAGGAAAAGGCGATTGATGTAGGATTGGCTGAAACCATTCAGTATATGCTCTCCCACCAGTTACAGGAGCTAGCTATGGATGAAGTAGCAAAAAACTATAAAGCTCCTGTTAATTGTGATCTCCTGAAGGTACCGGTGGTTAATCACCAAATTTGGTCATAGATGGGTTTGCCTGCTAGGGCCCAGGAGATGAAGTTTTAAAAAGTGCTTAAACTGTTGTCAGCAGGTATTACAGCTGTGTTGAAAGTTATTGATACAAATGATATGGTTGAAGCACAGCAGGATGAACTGGAACTCCTTTGTAATGCATTTTGAAACAGTGTACCACCACGAAACTGTTGTTTGGTAACTTTGCAAAAAAGGGTCAAAGACTGTTATGAGGTTGTTATAACCATGGCCCTCATTAAGCCAGCTGGGGAAGCAAGGCAAAAAAGGTTCTCTACAAGAAGTTGAGGACAACAAGGCCGCAAGGAAAGATGCTGGTAAGGAATATACCATTGACAGACAATGAATTAACTGATGTTCCTGTTCAAATTGGGGAAGGTAAAAATTGTTTCTAAAAGAATGGCAGCAGTTGACATCAGATTGTTCATACTTAGTGTATTGAAGGGGTGAAAAAATTGGATTTTACTATAAGGACAGTCTACCTAGTCAACATTTTCCTAGTAGTAAACTTATTTTCAGATGAGGAAAATGTGCTTATTCAAGCAGAGATTCAGTCGTTACATAAGAAGGGGTAATTGAGCCTTCTGTCTATCAAAGTCAACAATTTCTGTCAAGTATATTTCCCAGATCTAAAAAGACTGGGGGATGTAGAAATTATTTTGGATTTATCGAATTTGACCAAATTTGTTTGTTATAGGCATTTCAAAATGGAGAACTTTACCACAGGCAAACATCTAGTGTCCAAAGGGTATTATATGGCAACCATTGGTTTAAAGAATGCATATTACGCAGTGTCTATTCATGGTGATGATAGAAGATATTTGAAATTTATTTGGATGACTGAGCTGTGGCAATTCAGGACATTGCCGAATGGATTAACTTCAGCTCCTAGATTATTTACTAAATTGGTAAAACCTGTGTTAGCATTGCTTAGAGCTCAGGGGCATGTGGTAATGGCCTATTTAGATGATTTCTGATTGTTGGAAAAAAGACTCACGCTGAAACTCAATCATCAGTTTCAGTTGTTTAAAATCACTTTTGAACAAATGGGATTTGTTATTCACCCAGGTAAATCTAAATTATCACCAGTCCAAATTATTGATTATCTGGGATTTACCATTAATTCCAATCACATGTTGGTAACTTTGCCCAGGGATAAATTGAATCAGTTAATTGAGGACTGTGTTAATCTCGTTGGAGAACAACGGCCTCTGATTAGACAAGTAGCCAGTTTTATTGGGAAGTTGTTGCAGCCTTTCCAGCTGTGCAGTATTGTCCTCTGCATTATCAACAATTACAACCATCAAAGGAACAGGCACTGAAATACAAAGGGGCTATTTTTTGATAGGCCTATGCAGTTGTCAGCTGGGGGCGATTGCTGACATACAATGGTGGATAGTACATGTTTCAAAAAATTTAAGGAAGGTTTCGTGGAATCACCGTCACTGATATTACAGACTGATGTGAGTGCACTGGGTTGGGGTGCAACAGATATGTCTTCTAGTTGTGGAGGCAGATGGAATGTGGATGAGACATCGCTTCCTCAATTAAGAGGGACTGATTATTTAGAGTTGTTGGGCACCTGGTATGGGCTCAAAGCTTATTGTTCTATAAGGAGGGATCTGCATGTGCAGCTCAGATTCACAACACCGCAGCAGTGGCATATGTAAACCACATTGGTGGAGTTAAGTCACAATCTTGTGATAGACTGGCTAACCAGATTTGGAGCTGGTGTATTGACCAAAATATCTGGCTTTCAGCACTTTATTTGCCAGGAAGAGGTCACGTCAGTTAATGACAACATTGAATGGATGTTAAATCAGGATGTGTTTAACCAAATGATTGATCAGTAGGCGTTGCCAGATATTGGCTTGGTTGCATCTCGATTAAATCATCAGTTACCTAGATATGTTTCATGCTAACTTGGGGCAGTAGCAGTGGATGCATTTTTGCTGCATTGGGGGAGGAATGTTTGTGTATGTATTTCCTTCATTCTGTCTCATCAGCAGATGTTTGCAAAAGATCAAGGAGGACTCCGCTTCAGGGGTATTGGTAGTGCCAGATTGGCCTACACGAGCATGGTTTCCCGTTGTATTACAAATGGCTAGGGAGCCTTACATGCTTATGCCAAGAATAAAAATCTACTGGTAAATCCAGTCACTGGGGATCAACATCCTTTATAGGATCGTATTGATCTGTTAATTTGCAGATTATAAGGAGGCCATACCTGGGGAGAGGACTGTCTCATCGGACGGTGGATGTTCTCACGTCGGCCTGCAGGGATAGTACACAGCAGCAATATATCACCTATATAAGGAAGTGGGGAGCAATTCTGCCTACAGCAGGATATTGTATATCACACGGCAGGGATCACGGATGTATTGGAGTTTGTCAACTCTTTATTTTGACCAAAAAAAAAAAAAAAAAAAAATTAAGTTACAGTGCAATTAATTCAGCCAGAAGTGCTCTGTCTTCTTATTTACCTATGAATGCAGAATTGCATACAGTAGGGACACATCCGTTAGTTCACGATTCATGAAGGGAGTTTCAATTCTAATCCTCCTAAACTCAGGTATGCCGGTATTTGCAATGTGAGTGAGGTTTTTATGCTTCTTCGCCAGTGGGCTCCGGTTACAAGCCTATCTGTAGCCAAAGTAATTATGAAGGTGGTCATGCTTCTGGTGTTGGTTTCAGCCCAACGTGTACAAACATTGCAAAAGCTACGGCTAGATAGAATGCATGTGTCGGCTGATGCCATTATATTTTATGTCTATGATTTTGCTTGAACATAATAAAAGAGGCATGACAGGATGTAAGATGGTGTTTCAGCATACCCCGCAGATGATCGCTTCTGTATAGTCTCACATTTATCTCTTTACATTGAGATTACTAAACCTCTGAGAGGAACAGAGTTGGCTTTGTTTATTAGTCACAAAAAAACCACACAGTAAGGTGTCGGTGCAAACGATTTCAAGGTCCTCGCGGCCGCAGGATGGTCCAGTGAGCTAACTTTCAGAGGTTTTGTCACAAGCCGATTTCAAGGCTCGGGGTGTTTGCTGATTCTGGTGTCAGTACTGTTACATTTTTCCCCTGAGTTAGAGGGGTTTGTTATGATCTGTTTGTAATAAACTGTTATTCCATTTAACAAATGTATTACTGATGCATGATTGATTGTTAACGACTTTTGAGTCAATCCAGGCAGTGTGAACGTCGGATTTGAGTCTGCGGCGTGAATTCACAGTGCTTTGAAGTCTTCACGTAGTCACTCACGTGACTCCGAAGTAAAATAGTAAGATTAAACGAGAACTTACCAGTTTGAAGTTTGATCTTTATTTTATGAGGAGTCGAGTTTGAGGGACTACGTGCCCTCCCGCTCCCACCCTCATAGATCTCATCTGGTAGTTCTAGTTTTATCATCTTACCGTTATACTTCGGTCATTGTTAGCTGTGAATTCATTCCGCTGCTTTGAAGATTGACGCACCAACGGCTGTACGGGCTTCTATTCACGTAGTCCCTCAACTCGACTCCTCATAAAAATAAAGATCAAACTTCAAACTGGTAAGTTCTCGTTTAATCTTACTATTAGTAATACATAGATAGATATCATGCAAGTAGTCAAATAAGCCAGTAATAAGTCAGGCAATTGTTCACATCCTTTGTAATATCATTGATAGCATAGTATAATTCCCCAGTCATCAATTACACAACTGCATGTTGCTAATGTGCATCATTAGATTAAAAAATAATAATAATAAAGTCAGCTTGGACTTCCAGGGACATTGTACAAGTGTAGACATGTTAGTGCTGCCATGTATTTTAAATTAGATTTCTCTGCATATTTGATTCCCCCACTATAAGACTGTACATTCACCCTATCTATTCCCATATATGTTTATTACATCTCTACAAGATAAACCTTCAGCCTCCTTTCGTCCGAGAAATAAAGTCCAAGACTGGACCTTCGCATATATTTCAGATCTTTATTCTGCCTACATTCAATGTACTGGCCTTGAATAACAACAGTAAAATGAAACAAGCCAAGTTCAAAATATCTATGGGTATGAGAAAAATTGAAAGTCTAGTGTAAATAAATTATAGGCAGTGGATTGCTCATAAATGACCAATTAATTCAGGTAACTAATTGTTGCAAGATTTTAAATCTCACAGCAAATGCTCAATCAAAATTGCATGCACAAATCCAATATTTCATTTGATGTCTACTACATGAAATGTTGTGTAATAACATGATGACAGTTTGGTGCATTACACAGTGAAAACAATTCCTTGCCAAAATATTTCATGATTCTTGTTTAATCAAAATACATTGTTAACATCTCTCGTCAGTTTAATTTTCACCTGCACTATACCTGCTTTATGAAACAAAAGGCGTCCAATTTCCTTAAATTACCCATTGATGTCACAACTTTCATTCTCAGAACCAAGCACAATAACTGCCACTGCATCGACTACGTCCGCCACCAGCAGCGAAACAACAGGTACGAGGATAATGCAGCGCCAGGAATCACTGATCAAACTTAAAAAAGATACAATATTTACCAACAAATGTGACTTCCCCCCCCGACCTCCCCATCTCCGGCACCGAACAGTCGGTCCTCAGCAGAGGTCTTACCTCTGCCACCCTCCTTCACCGCCTCAATGAATTCCGCGCCCACCACTACTTGGAGCTCTTCTACCGTTGCCTCCGCCTCAGACTTCTTCCATGGGAAGGAGTCCTCGCCCCCTATTGATGATCCCTTTTCCCATCTCCAACGAGCCCCCTCCTCGTGGACACCCCCCTCATGGCTTTCCGGCTTTAGAACTTTTTATCTAAAACTGCCGTCACGACATCAACCGTCTCAACTTCTCTACTCCCTTGTCTCACTCAAATCTCTCCCCCCCTGAACGTACTGCCATCGACTCACTCCGCAACAACCCAGACTGGGTTTTCAAACCCGCCGACAAGGTATGTGCCATGGTAGTCTGGCGCGTCGATTTCTACAAAGCTGAGGCCATGCATCAACTCTTGGAAACCTCCTCCTACCTATCCCTGGACCATGACCCCACTGACAAGCACCAGGCCAGTATCTCTAGCACCATTACCGACTTCATCAACTACGACTCCCTGCCCCCCCAAGCCTCCAACCTCATCGTTCCCCAGCCCCGCACGGCCCGATTTTACCTTCTCCCCAAATTCCACAAACCTGACTGTCCCGGTAGACCCATTGTCTCTGCCTGTTCGTGCCCTACCGATCTCATTTCCATATACCTTGACTCCATCCTACCCCCCTTGGTTAAATCCCTCCCTACCTATGTTCAAGACACCTCGGACACCCTCCGTTGTCTCCGCGCATTCCATTCTCCAGGCCCCCATCCTCTCATCTTCACCATGGACGTCCAGTCACTCTACACCTCCATCCCCCACCAGGATGGTCTCAAAGC
This sequence comes from Okamejei kenojei, assembly GCA_035221665.1. Taxonomy (NCBI): domain Eukaryota; kingdom Metazoa; phylum Chordata; class Chondrichthyes; order Rajiformes; family Rajidae; genus Okamejei; species Okamejei kenojei. The sequence continues at coordinate 60,682,338 of CM069144.1, read as the reverse complement.
CCTCCGGTTCATCCTCAACCGAAGAAACAACCTATACCCGTCCACTGATACTCTCCTCTGCCTAGCGGAGTTGGTCCTTACCCTCAATAACTTCTCATTTGACTCCTCCCATTTCCTCCAAATACAAGGCGTAGCTATGGACACATGCATGGGCCCCAGCTACGCCTGCCTCTTTGTCGGGTACCTCGAACAATCTTTGTTCGAGGCATACCAGGGCCCCATCCCCAACCTCTACCTCCGTTACATCAACGATTGCTTTGGTGCCACCTCCTGCACCCACACACAACTGACTGACTTCATCCGCTTCACCACTAACTTCCATCCGGCACTCAAATGCACCTGGACCATTTCCGACACTGCCCTACCATTTCTTTACCTCACTATCTCCATCGCAGGTGATAGACTTCTAACCGACATCCACTACAAACCCACTGACTCCCATGGCTATATAGACTACCCTTGTTCCCACCCTGCTTCTTGTAAGGACTCCATCCCCTACTCCCAATTCCTCCGTCTACACCGCATCTGCTCCCAGGATGAGGTGTTCCACACTAGTGCATCGGCAATGTCCTCATTCTTCAGGGAACGGGGGTTCCCCTCCCTTACTATAGATGAGGCTCGCACCAGGGTCTCTTCCACACTCCGTAACACTGCTCTCTCTCCCCACTTGCAACAAGGGCAGAGTCCCCCTAATCCTCACCTTTCACCCCACTAGCCATCACATACAGCAAATAGTCCTCCGTCAGTTTTGCCACTTCCAACGTGACCCCACCACTCGCCACATCTTCCCATCTCCCCCCCCTGTCTGCTTTCCGCAAAGACTGCTCCCTCCTTAACTCCCTTGTCAATTCTTCTCTTCCCTCCCGCACCACCCCCTCCCCCGGCACTTTCCCTTGCAACCGCAAGAGGTGTTGCACTTGTCGCTTTATCTCCCCCCTCTACTCCATTCAAGGACTCAAGCAGTCGTTCCAGGTGAGACAGAGGTGCACCTGCATCTTCTCCAACCTCATCTATTGCATCTGCTGCTTTAGATGTCAGCTGATCTACATCGGTGAGACCAAGCGTAGGCTTGGCGATCGTTTCGCCGAACCCTCCGCTCAGTCCGCATTAACCAACCTGACCTCCCGGTGGCTCAGCACTTCAACTCCCCCTCCCATTCTGTATCCGACCTCTCTGTCTTGGGCCTCCTCCATGGCCAGAGTGAGCAACACCAGAAATTGGAGGAACAGCACCCCATGCAGTCTGCTTCCCAGTGGCCTGAACATTGAATTCTATCAATTTCATTAGCCCTTGCTGTCTTCTCCCCTTCCTGGCACTCCCTCAGCCCTCGGGCTCCTCCTCCTTTTTCCTTTCTTCTCCCAGACCCCACCCCCCCCACCCCCTCCCCCACCCTCCATCTGTCTGAAGAAGGTTTTGGCCCGAAACGTTGCCTATTTCCTTCGCCACATAGATGCTGCTGCACCTGTTGAGTTTCTCGAGCACTTTTGTCTCCCTTCGATTTTCCAGCATCTGCAGTTCCTGCTTAAACACATGTGACAAATAATTGGTGATGTTTATATCAACCAATGTTCCTCGAAGAGACAAATCCATCAGTCAGTTTGAAGAGTCCAATTTCCTTTCAATACAATTTATCTCATCTTCATTTCATTCTTAGAACCAAGCACATCGACTGCCGCTGCATCGATTACTTCCATCAATAGCAGCAAAACAACAGGTACCAGGATAATGCAGCACCAGGATGCACTGATCAGACTATAAAAAGATACATTACTTACCAACACAAGTGACAGAGTGGAATTTCATATAGAATTTTATATAGATTCTTGCTAAATAAATAAACAATTCATTTATTATTTGTAATATTGAGGATGCTCCTTTGTTTTGGAAAATAGCAGCAGATTCAATGAACCAGTTGCCACTTACATGCGTAATCAAATAATTAAAGTCATTTTACACAATTTACAAGTGTAGCCATGAGAGTGCTGCCATGTATATTAACTGATATTTCTCTGTATATGTGAAGCTTCGACAACCTTTGCAATCGCAGCAGCAAACAGGTCCACAGAGCAAAGTACACCAATGACAATGCCTTATACAACTGAATCAACATCAACAGAGACAGGTACCATAAATTACAACTCGTACTTTAAATGAGTCAAGGGAAAATTAGAACACATGATAAAACTTGTGTCAACCTTCCTTAGACCCAAAGAGTATCCTATCCTATCTATTCCTATATGATTTGATACACTTCTATAAGATCAACCATCAGCCTCCTTTTATCCAAGAAATAAAGTCCAACCCTACCCAATTTTAACGAATATTTCCGTTCATGATTGAGGCTACATCCTCAAACTTATTGCAGTTTTGTCCAAGATGCTTGCCATGAATAACAACACTAAAGCGAAACAGCCAAATTCAAAATATCTATGGAAATTAGAAAGAGTGAATGTTGAGTACAACAAAATTATAGGCGGTAGAATACTCAGAGTTGGCCAATTAATTCAGGTAACTAATTAATGCAAATTCTAAAGCCCCTGTCCCACTTAGGAAACCACTGGAGACCGTGTGCCCCACCCAAGGTTTCCGTGAGGTTCCTCAGAAATTTGAGTATAGGAGTAGGGAGGTTCTACTGCAGTTGTACAGGGTCTTGGTGAGACCACACCTGGAGCATTGCATACAGTTTTGGTCTCCAAATCTGAGGAAAGACATTCTTGCGATAGAGGGAGTACAGAGAAGGTTCACCAGACTGATTCCTGGGATGTCAGGACTTTCATATGAAGAAAGACTGGACAGACTGGGCTTGTACTCGCTAGAATTTAGAAGATTGAGGGTGGATCTTATAGAAATTTACAAAATCTTTAAGGGGTTGGACAGGCTAGATGCAGGAAGATTATAGGCAGCAGAGATCCTATAGGATCTTTGGTCAGTAAATGCAGCTCACACTTCGGTTGAGGCTCTCCAGGCAATTGACCAGAACCTCTGGTGGCTCATGGAGAGTGACCAGAACCTCACGGAAACCTTGGGTGGGGCACACGATCTCCAGAGGTTTCCTAAGTGGGACGGGCTAAAGCCAACAGCAAATACTCAATCAAAACTGTATGCACAAATTCAAAATGTTGTTGATGACAACTGCATGATACATTGTATAATAGCAGAGTGACAAGTCCATGCATAACACAGAGAAAATAATTCCATATCAAACTTTGTTGTGATTCTTAAGTTTCGTCAGAACACCAAATGTTATCCACCCAATTATTCATTGGTTGCTTTCATCCCATTTAACATTTCATCTCATCAGTTCAACTTTCGCTGCTGCATTTTACATGATTTGTGAAACAAAAAGAGTCCAATTTCCTTTCAATATTCATTGATGTCACACCTGCATTTCATTCTCAGAACCAAGCACAACAACTGCCTCTGCATCGACTACGTCCACCAGCAAAACAGGTACTAGGATAATGCAGCACCAGCATTCACTGATCAAACTTAAAATGATTCATTACTTACCAACACGATGCTTGATCTTTACCTCAACCAATGTCCCTAAAAAATGCAAACCATCGATCAGTTTGCAGTTATTTGCTGAATATTATTAAATGATTCTATAGAAACAGTGCAGAGTGGTGATGAGAATATTCCAAGTGGAAAATAAGTTGCAAGAAATGAAAAGCGTGCAGTAAGTTTGCTTCCTTATGCCTGATTGATGCATAATGTAAAGTTGACGGTAAGAACAGGGCAGTTTTTATGAGGCACTCATTGATTAAATTTTCAAAAAGCCTCTACCATCACTAGATATTAGGATCCCAGATTAGGTTGTTGTATCTTCAGCCTCATTTTATCCAAGAAATAACGTCCAAGCCTGCTCAACTTTCACATAATTTCCGGTGTTCATACGGGTGACATCCTCAAAATGAGATCCTCAAAATGACATCCTCAAAATGTAGTTTTGTCCAATGTTCTTGCCTTGAATAACAACAGTCTAATGAAACTATCCAAGTTCAAAATATCTGTGGGAATTTGAAAGAATTAATGTCTAGTGCAAAAATATTATGTGCAGTGGATTGCTCAGAAATTGTAAATTAATTCAGGTAACTAATGGATGCTGAATTCTAAATATATGCTCAATCAAACACTCAGTCAAAACTGCAAGCACAAATTCAGTATTTTCATTTGTTGACTACTACATGAAACCATGCAATAACACGGTGATCATTATATCAACCAATGTTCCTGAAATGGCCAAACCATTGATCAGTTCACAGTTGTATGTTGTGTATTATTGAACAATTCTAACAATTGAAACAGCACAGTGCAGTCGGGGGAATATTACGAGAAGAATAAGGCACATGAAAAATAAAAATATGTTGTCAATTTTAATTTTTTTTTGATGTCTACATCAACAAGGACAGGTACCATAAATTACAAGTCATATGCAAAATGGGGCAAAGGAAAATTTGCAATAATGATAGAACTTGTGTCAACCTTCCTTCGACTCAGAGCATATCCTATCTATTCCTATGTAATTTATACACCTCTATAAAGTTCAACATTCAGCCACCTTTCACCCAAGAGGTATAGTCCAGCCCTACGCATTTATGTGAATATTTCAGTTCTTGATTGTGACTACATCGTCAAACATTTCAGTTTTGTCCAAGATTCTGGCCATAAATAACAACAGTAAAATGAAACTAGCCAAATTCAAAATATGTATGGAAATTTGAAAGAGTTAATGATTAGTGCAAAGAAATTATAGGCAGTAGAATGCTCAGAGTTGGCCAATTCAGGTATCCACTGGATGAAAATTCTACCGTTAACAGCAAATAATCAAAATTACAGGCACAAATTCAATATTCTCAGTTGATGACAACCATATGAGACATTGTGCAATAGCACAGTGACAATTCCATGCATAACACAGAGAAAGCAATTACAGACCAAAATCTCATCAGTACTCCAAATATTATTTGTTGATATTATTCGTTGAATGCTTCGTTAACATTTCTTCTCATCAATTCAACTTTCACTTGACATATTTGTGAAACAAAAAGAGTCCAATTCCCTTTCAATATCCATTAATGTCACATCTTGATTTAATTCTCAGAACCAAGCTCAACAACTGTCACTGCATCGACTTCATCCGCCACAAGCAGTGAAACAACAGGTATGAGGATAATACAGCACCAGCATTCACTGATCAGATTTTAAAATGATTCATTAATTTCCAACATGAGTGCCAAACAATAGATGATGCTTGATCTTAATATCGACCAAATATTTCTCTAAGAGGCCAAACCAAGAGTCAAGAGTGTTTATTGTCATATGAACCAGATAGGACAATGAAATTCTTGCTTGCTGCAGCACAACAGAATATGTAAACATATTACATAACGGGAGAAAAAAGGGTCAGTGTGTATAAATACACATGCACACCTACGCAATAAATAAGCAAATATAATGCAATAATAATAATAGTGTGTTGTAGTTCAGAGCTTATTTGTCGCCATGTTTAATAGCCTGATGGCTGTAGGGAACTAGCTGTTCCTGAACCTGGACATTACAGTTTTCATGCACCTGTACCTTCTTCCCGATGGCAATGATGAAATGAGTGTGTGGCCAGGATGGTGTCGGTCTTTAATGATGTTGGCTGTCTTTTTGAGGCAGCGACTTTGATAGATCCCTTTGATGGTGGGGAGGTCAGAGCCAGTGATGGACTGGGCAGTGGTCACAACCATCGATCAGTTCACAGTTATATGTTGAGTATCATTCAACAATTCTATAGCAACAGCACCATGTGGTCAGGAAAATATTACAAGAGCAGAATAGTTCACATGAAAAAGAAAAGTATGTGATAATTTGCTTTCTTATGTCTGTATAATACATCATGTAATGCCAAAGGTAACACCAGAGCAGTCTTTGTGAGGCACTCAATGATCAAATTTTCAAACGTCTCTCCCATCACTAAACGTGGGTTAAAGCCGGATCCCAGATTAGACTGTTGTAATTGATGACAGAAATAGAGTCATAACTGGGGTATAATTTTGTTGTCTAACACATTGATGTCAGTTAGAAAAGCAATTGCTATTGTAATCACTTGTAGGAACATCACACAAATAGTCAAATTAGCTAATAAAAAGTCATCCAATTAATCATTAAGCATTTGTAATATCATGGATGCTTTTTTGTTTGTAAAATAGCAGCAGATCTAATTCAAATATTTAAATTCAGCTTGGACTTTCAGGGACATTTTACACAATTGACAATTGTAGCCATGACAATGCTGCCATGTATTTTAACTGACATGATAATATAGTCCAAAGTCAGCATGGAATCATGAGTGGCTCCAGTCGACTGGAAAATTGCAAATATTACTCCGCTGTTAAAAAATGGAGCGAAGCAGAATAGTGGAAACTGTGGCTGGTTAGCCTGACTTCAGTGGTTCATAAGATTTTAGAGTCCATTATAAAGGATGAGGTGGCTGAGTACTTAGAAGCACACAATAAATTAGGCCAAAGCCAGCATATTTTAGTGAAACGGAAATCTTGCCCGACGAACCCATTGGTATTCTTTGCCGAAGTAAATGGCAGGATAGGCAATGGAGAGTCAGTGGATATTATTTACCTACATTTTCAAAATGCCTTTGATAATGTTCCGCACATGAGACTGCTAAAGAAGATTAGATCCCCTGGTATTATAAGGAACATAGTAGCATTGATAGAAGGATGGCTGAATTGCACAAGGCAAAGAGTGGCAATAAAGGGGGCTTTTTCTGGTTGGCTGCCAGTGACTAACGATGTTCCGCAAGGGCCAGTGCTGGCGCCGCTACTCTTCACGATGTAGATCTATGATTTGGATGAGGGGATTGATGGCTTTGTGGCCAAGTTTATGGATGATGCAAAGATAGCTGAAGGGGCAGTTAATGTGGTGAAAGCAGAAACTCTGCAGAAGGACTTGAACAAGTTTGGAGAGTGGGCAAAGAAGTGACAGATGGAATACAGTGTAGCAAAATGTGCAGGCATCTACTTTGGTAGTAGGAATGAGGCACAGACAATTTTTTAAATGGCGAGTGGATTCAAAAATCAGAGGTGTAAAGGGGAATGCTGTTGCAGGATTCCCAAATGGTTAATTTGCAAATTGAATTAGCAGTAAGGAAGACAAATGCAATGTTAACATTTATTTTGAGTGGACCAGAATATAAAACCAGGAATGTAATATTGAGGCTTTATAAGGCACAGGCCAGACTACATTTGTGGTATTATGAGCAGTTTTTGGCCTCATATCTGAGGAGGGATGTGCTGGCTTTGGAGAGTGTCCAGAGGAGGTTTACGAGAATGATCTCAGATATGGCTGGGTTAACATATTATGTCCCTTTGACGAAACCGGCCATGTACTCACTAGAGTTTAGAAGGATGAGGGGGAAACTCACCAAAACATATTTATTACTTACAAAGAATGACAATTTTTTTGAAGAGGTTACTAGGGAAATTGATGAGGGTAAAGCAGTGGATGTTGTCGATATGGATTTCAGTAAGGCCTTTGACAAGGTTCCCCATGGAAGGTTGGTTAAGAAGGTTCAATCTTTGGGTGTTAATGGCGGAGTAGCAAGATGGATTCAACAGTGGCTGAATGGGAGATGCCAGAGAGTAATGGTGGATGGCTGTTTGTCAGGTTGGAAGCCGGTGACCAGTGGGGTGCCTCAGTGATCTGTGTTGGGTCCACTGTTGTTTGTCATGTACATCAATGATCTGGATGATGGGGTGGAAAATTGGATAAGTAAGTATGCAGATGATATTAAGATAGGTGGTGTTGTGGATAATGAAGTAGATTTTCAAAGTCTACAGAGAGATTTGGGCCATTTGGAAGAGTGGGCTGAAAGATGGCAGATGGAGTTTAATGCTGATAAGTGTGAGGTGCTACATCTTGGCAGGACAAATCAAAATAGGACGTACATGGTAAATGGTAGGGAATTGAGGAATGCTGTGGAACAGAGGGATCTAGGAATAACTGTGCATAGTTCACTGAAGGTGGAATCGCATGTAGATAGGGTGGTAAAGAAAGCTTTTGGTGTGCAGGCCTTTATAAATCAGAGCATTGAATATAGGAGTAGGGAAGTAATGTTAAAATTGTACAAGGCATTGGAGAGACCAATTCTGGAGTATGGTGTATAATTTTGGTGGCCTAATTATAGGAAGGATGTCAACAAAATAGAGAGAGTACAGAAGAGATTTACTAGAATGTTGCCTGGATTCCAGCAACTAAGTTACAGAGAAAGATTGAACAAGTTAGGTCTTTATTCTTTGGAGCACAGAAGGTTAAGGGGGGACATGATTGAGGTCTTTAAAATGATGAAAGGGATAGACAGAGTTGACGTGGATAAGCTTTTCCCATTGAGGGTAGGGAAGATTCAAACAACCGGGCATGACATGAGAATTAAGAGACAGAAGTTTAGGGGTAACATGAGGGGGAACTTCTTTACTCAGAGAGTGGTGGCTGTGTGGAGGAATGAGCTTCCAGCAGAAGTGGTGGAGGCAGGATTGATTTTAACATTTAAAAGTAAAGTGGATATGTATATGGACGGGAAGGGAATGGAGCGGTATGGTCTGTGTGCAGGTAGATGGGACAAGGGGAAAATAAATGTTCGGCACGGACTGGAAGGGCCGAGAGGGCCTGTTTCCGTGCTGTAATTGTTGTATGGTTATATGGTAATGATGTTGCCTTTAAAATCAATGTGGGCAAAGAACAAATACAAATATTTAAAATATATGGTTAGATCTCAAAGTTCTAATAAAAGCATATTGTTCAAGACCTATTAATTATTTCTTCACCAAATGTAATTATCTCTTCAGTAATTTAAAATGCTTTGTTGTAGAATAAAGTATTGTATTACTTTCAAAGAATTATGTTGCCTTTAACACCAATGAGACTTTTTTTCTTTTTTTTCCATTTTAGACCCAACCACAACTAGTACCTCACGTGCAACCATTCTCACCACAAGCAGCAGAACACCAGGTATAATCATGCATCAGCTGGTTGTACGACTGCAGATTGAAACCTGCAGGCAGAATTGCAAAGCAATCACTACCAGAAGACCAAATTATTTGCGGTGGAATAACTGGTGATCTTTCATGCATCCGATCAAGAACAAATTACAATCCATTGCACTTACCTGACAATCAAGAGCATGCATTTGGTTAGATCTCCAAGTTCCAATAAAACAGCATATTGATCAAATCTTATTGAGCATCTCTTCACCAACTTTTATTTTCTCTTCAGTAATTGAAATGTTTTGGTATAGAATAGTGTTTTATTACTTTCAAAAGATTATGTTGCCTTTGACATCAATGTGTCTTTTCTCTTCCTTTTCCATTTTAGAGCCAACCACAACGACTACTACACCTACAACCACTCCCACCACAAGCATCAAAACAACAGGTATAATTATGCAACAACAGTATCCCTTGTTCATCTTCCAAGACAAATATTTAAGAAAATACTGAAGAACAACCCAAAAAGTCATGTATTCCTTTTCTCCAGAGATGCTGTCTGACCCACGGACTTACTCTAGTTTTCTGTGTCCATCTGTGGTTTAAACCAGCATCTGCAGTTCCTTCCTACATTAATGTTTACTACATATGCAATTACCAAACCATGGGCGATGTTTGATCATGGTACATACAATTTTTCAAAAACATGCCAAAACACTTCATCAAAGCACTTGAACTCATGCCGACCATCAATCACTCATTTCACACTAATTCTATGTTATCATGCTTTCTCATCCATATTTTGCAAAGCAAGAGACAAGCAATAGACAAAGATTCATCATTGTTTTTGCCAAATTACTCCAAAATGGCCAAACTGTACATCACCACACTTAATCAATGTAAAAAATTGAAGCATTCTTTTGATGTGGCTAAATGAAGTCAGGAGATTTTTTAAGAAAAAAATACATCTCCTAAAAGAAGATAATTACAATGCTTTGTTACATGCAATGTAGACAAATACAACAGCAGCTGAGCTATTACTGTAAACCACTCAACTATCATATTTACCCAGCTCCTCTCCAATCAGAAATCATAGTTTAAACATTATGAACCACACATTAGATTGTAGTGATTAGTGGTACATATGGAGCCATTTCTAGACAACAACTTTCATGCCAAACACATTTTACACACATTGAAATCCAATCAATCGCCTCATGTAATCCCCTCACCAACTCTTGGAATCTTTGTCAATAGACAATAGGTACAGAAGAAGGCCATTCGGCCCTTCGAGCCAGCACCGCCATGCAATGTGATCATGACTGGAATGTAGCCTGACTGGAATTAAAGTAATTTACATGCAATTTAATATTCAGCAATATATAAAGAATGCCACTACTTAATAAATGCCTCACATTTATTATTTTTCATTACAATTATATTTGGTTTAAACCAGCATCTCCTGTTCCTGTCTACACTAATATTTACTATGTACTTGAGTACCAAACCATGGGCGATGTTTGATTGTGGTACACACAACTTTTCTAACACATGCCAAAACAATTGATCAAAGCACAATCTCAGGCCAACCACCAATCACCCATTTCACACTAATTCTATGTTATCACGCTTTCTCATCCAAATATTTGCAAGGCAAGAGACAAGCAATAGACAAAGACTGATCATTGTTTTTGCTAACCTACTTCAAAAGGTTCAAACCATAGATCACTTCACACTTAAGCAGTGTAAAAAATTGGGTCATTCTATAGATATAGCTAAATGTTGTCAGGAAAATTTTAAGAACAAAATTCAGTCTTCTAAATGAAGAAAATTATAATGTACATTTGCTTTGTTACGTGGCATATAGTCAAAGACAACAACAGAGAAGGCATCACTGTAAACCACTCTGTTATGATATTTTCTCAGCTCCTCTGCAATTAGGAAGCATAATTTAAACATTACAAACCACACATTAGACTGTAGTGATTGGTGGAACATCTGGAGCCATTTCTAGGCAATCATTTTCATGCCAAACACATTTGACACAGATGGAAATCCAATCAATATTGAAATCCCCTCACCAAATCTTGGAATCTTTGTCAAATAGAAATTAGCAACAGCTCCTTGGCTACGTTACCAGGTAGCTGATTACAACATGCTAATATTTGTTTTCAAAAGGAAAACAAGTAACTGTAGTCTGCGTAGAATTTTAGGGATAATTTAAATAACTTATGAGTAGACATCCAAGTACAGCCCAGTATTTTAACTCACATTTTTTTGTGCCTATGAAGCTTTGGTTATTTTGACTCCTATGCAACTGAGTCAACAGCAGCCTTGAGAAGTTCCTTGTATTGCTAACAGTTAATCCAAAAGTTGGCTATGAACAATTAGCAATTGTTCAAAATATCTGCTATTCTAATTTTGACTGTCATCCCCAAATTAAAACCATTTAATGTTGTATAGTCCGTGAACTCTCAACCAGCTAAAGGTTCTGATTCAAGTAATTTCCATGCAATTTAATACTCAGCAATGTGTAAAGAATGTCACCACTTTGCACTTCTTTTGTAATTTTAGAGCCAACCACAACTACGACTGCACCTACAACCTCTGCCTCCACAAGCAGCAAAGCAACAGGTATAATTATTCAATGATAGTATGCCTCGTTCATCTTCCCAGACTCATATTTAAGGAAATGCTCAACAAGGGTGTCGATCCCAAACGTCACCTATCCTTTTCCCCAGAGATGCTGTCTGACCCACTGGGTTACTCCAGCTTTTTGTGTCTACATTTGGTTTAAACCAGCATCTGCAGTTCCTTTCTACACTAATATTCACTATGCACTCAAGTACCAAACCATTGGGCGATGTTTGATTGTGGTGCCTACTTTTTTTCTAAAACATGCCAAGACAATTGTTCAGAGCACAATCTCATGCCGACCATCAATCACCCATTTCACACTAATTCAATGTTATCACGCTTTCTCATCCACATTTTGCAAAGCATGAAACAAGCAATAGATAAATATTGATCATTGTTTTTACCAAAATACTCCCAATGGCCAAACCATAGAGCACTTCACACTTAATCATTCTATGGTCCGTCAAATGTTAAAGGTTCTGATTCAAGTGATTTACATGCAATTTAATATTCAGCAATGTATAAAGAATGGCAATACTTAATAAATGCAATACATTACAATTATATTTGCTTTAAACCAGCATACTCAGTTCCTGTCTACACTAATATTTACTATGTAGTTAAGTACCAAACCATGGGCGATGTTTGATTGTGGTACATATAACTTTTCTAAAACATGCCAAAACAATTGATCAAAACACAATCTCATGCTGACCACCAATCACCCATTTCACACTAATTCTATGTTATCACGCTTTTTCATCCAAATATTTGCAAGGCAAGAGACAAACAATAGACAAAGATTGATCATTGTTTTTGCTAACCTACTCCAAAATGTTCAAACCATAGATCACTTCACACTTAATCAGTGTAAAAAATGGGGCCATTCTATAGATATAGCTAAATGGTGACAGGAGATTTTAAAGAACAAAATTCAGTCTTCTAAATGAAGAAAATTATAATGTACATTTGTTTTGTTACGTGGCATATAGTCAAAGACAACAACAGAGGAGGCATCACTGTAAACCATTCAATTATGATATTTTCTCAGCTCCTCTGCAATTAGGAAGCATAATTTAAACATTACAAACCACACATAAGACTGTAGTGATTGGTGGAACATCTGGAGCCATTTCTAGGCAATCATTTTCATGCCAAACACATTTGACACAGATGGAAATCCAATCAATATTGAAATCCCCTCACCAAATCTTGGAATCTTTGTCAAATGGAAATTAGCAATAGCTCCATGGCTACGTTACCAGGTAGCTGATTACAAGATGCTAATATTTGTTTTCAAAAGGAAAACAAGTAACTGTAGTCTGCGTAGAATTTTAGGGATATTATAAATAACTTATGAGTTGACATCCAAGTACAGCCCAGTATTTGAACTCACATTTTTTTTTGTGCCAAGAAGCTTTGGTCACTTTGACTTCCTATTCAACTGAGTCAACAACAACCTTGAGAGGTTCCTTATATTGCTAATAATTATTCAAAAAGTGGGCTAAGGACAATTTTACTTCGGAGTCACGTGAGTGACTACGTGAACAAGCCCCGCCAGGCGCATGCGCGTCATTACGTCCACGCATGTCACACTGAACGGGCTAGGAACTTCGCAGGTAAGTTAGTTTTACCTTGTTCCTGGAAGTATATAAACTCCATAAATCTGGCTCGTGGGGTCAGTAGGAGTCGGTGGCATGGAGCGTTCAGGTAGGAGAGTTCAGACCAAGCGATCAAGCGGAGATGCAGATTCACAAATTAGGGTCGGGAGATTAGACCGGTAACGCCGGTTCCGAGACCGGCTGCCGGTATACCGACAACTGAACAGTCTACACCAGCTCCAGTGACTCGGGAGACTGAGGCCACTGCAACTCACAGGAAAGCTAAACATAAGTCTGTCAGACCCGTTTTATCTGACGGGTCTGAAAAAGAAGAAGACTCCCCTCCGGATAGAAAAAAAAACGTGTGGGAGACGTCAAAATATGGAACAAATGCTCCATACTCTGATAAGCCAGGGGTCAAAGGCCCCATTGATTCCCCAGGCAGCTTCTTGAATAAGCCCATATGAAGAAGAATATGGTGCTTATCAGCAAGGGGATTTCCTTTCAGCACCTTGTATAGGACTGGAGGATGCCTCCCTTGAGTATGACTCGGGAGGAGCAGGGCAGGAGGAAACTGACCCTGATTCTGGTGTCCCTGCTCATGTGCATACACCAGAGCACAAGAGCCACGCTCCGGGTGTCCTGGATTAGCAAGGAGTTTTGCTATTCTGGAAGGGACTGGTGAGGCAATGGACGAATATCTCGCCACCAATGTGAACTATTTGGTGTCTCACCAGCTCCAACAAACCGTGATGGAAGGAACCACGGCAAAATACAAAATACCCGTCAATTCTGCCTCACTCAGGGTGCCCACCGTAAACCCAGCAATCTGGGCACCCATGAATGCATCAATGAGAAGACAAGAAGTTCGCTTGCAGCGAGTCCTCCAACTGGTGGCGGCAGGAATAACTGCATTCGGCAAAACGGTCCAAGGGACGCCGATGACACCAACCCAGAAAGACATGCTGGCCCTTTTCTGTGATGCATTCTTCGAAGTAAACTGCTTTAGGAAGATCGCCATCCGGCCGACATTAAATCAGAAATTTGCGGCTTTATGCAGGGCTACAAATGTATAACTACCTGACTATCTATTTGGAGCAGACCTCATTAAACAGATTTGAGATATAGATGATGAGGCAAAAACAATCGGGTTGATGAACCATTTCAAGACCACCATTACAAAAGCCTGGTTTGATGTACAGAAGGTCGGATCCAGGTGCTGGGCCCAGCAGAAGGAGGCCACTGGGGCTGAGATTTTATCCACTGGGACAGACCAGCAACAACCCCAGTATGGGCAGAAAGAAACCTTACAGGCCGACTGTGGAGGTACAGGGAATTGTTGTTAAGGATAAGGTTTCTGGTGTACAACCTCCTGTTGGAGGTAGATTACAATTGTTTTATAATGAATGGTGCTGCATAACATTTGATCGGTTTATATTAAATACTGTGTCAGGTTCTACAATTGAGTTTATCTCAGGAATAGACCCACCTGAACAGCACAAGCCTAATAGAGTGTTGGTGTTTTCTGCACCAGAGACTCAGCAGATAAAAGAAGAGATTAAGAATTGATGCCAAAAAGGGGTGATTGAGAGGACGGTTATCCATCCTCAACAATTTGTGTCTAATATATTCCCCAGACCTAAAAAAGATGGGGGTTGTAGAGTTATCCTGGACCTCACTCACTTAAATTCTTATGTTCTATATAGGCATTTTAAAATGGACACCTTCATTGCTGCTAAACAGCAGTTATCACAGGGCTGTTATATGGCAACTATAGATCTTCAAGATGCATATTATTCAGTACCAATTCATAGAAACATAGAAATTAGGTGCAGGAGCAGGCCATTTGGCCCTTCGAGCCTGCGCCGCCATTCAATATGATCATGGCTGATCATCCAACTCAGTATCCTGTACCTGCCTTCTCTCCATACCCCCTGATTCCTTCAGCCACAAGGGCCACATCCAACTCCCTCTTAAATATGGCCAACGAATTGGCCTCAACTACCTTCTGTGGCAGAGAATTCCACAGATTCATCACTCTCTGTGTGAAAAACGATTTTCTCATCTCGGTCCAAAAGACTTCCCCCTTATCCTTAAACTGTGACCCCTTGTCCTGGACTTCCCCAACATCGGGAACAATCTTCCTGCATCTAGCCTGTCCAACCCCTTAAGAATTTTCTAAGTCTCTATGAGATCACCCCTCAATCTTCTAAATTCCAGTGAGTACAAGCCAAGTCTATCCAGTCTTTCTTCATATGGAAGTCGTGCCATCCCAGGAATCAGTCTGGTGAACCTTCTCTGTACTCCCTCTATGGCAAGAATGTCTTTCCTCAGATTAGGAGACCAAACCTGTACGCAATACTCCAGGTGTGGCCTCACCAAGACCCAGTACAACTGCAGTAGAACCTCCCTGCTCTTGTACTCAAATCCTTTTGCTATGAATGCCAACATACCATTCGCTTTCTTCACTGCCTGCTGCACCTGCATGCCTACTTTCAATGACTGGTGTACCATTACACCCAGGTCTCGCTGCATCTCCACTTTTCCATATCGGTCACCATTCAAATAATAGTCTACCTTTCTGTTTTTGCCACCAAAGTGGATAACCTCACATTTATCCACATTATACTGCATCTGCCATGCATTTGCCCACTCACCCAGTCTATCCAAGTCATCCTGCAGCCTCCTAGCATCCTCCTCACAGCTAACACTGCCCCCAGCTTCGTGTCATCCGCAAACGTCGAGATGTTGCATTTAATTCCCTCGTCCAAATCACTAATGTAAATTGTAAATAGCTGGGGTCCCAGTACTGAGCCTTGCGGCACCCCACTAGTCACTGTCTGCCATCCTGAAAAGGACCCGTTCACTCCTACTCTTTGCTTCCTGTCTGCCAGCCAGTTCTCTATCCACATCAATACTGAACCACCAATACCGTGTGCTTTAAGTTTGTATACCAATCTCTTGTGTGGGACCTTGTCGAAAGCCTTCTGAAAGTCCAGATACAACACATCCACTGCTTCTCCCTTATCCACTCTACTAGTTACATCCTCAAAAAATTCCATAAGATTCGTCAGACATGATTTACCCTTCGTAAATCCATGCTGACTTTGTCCAATGATTTCACCACTTTCCAAATGCGCTGCTATCCCATCTTTAATAATTGACTCTAGCAGTTTCCCCACTACCAATGTTAGACTAACTGGTCTGTAATTCCCCGTTTTCTCTCTCCCTCCCTTGTTAAAAAGTGTGGTTACATTAGCTACCCTCCAATCCTCAGGAACTACTCCAGAATCTAAAGAGTTTTGAAAAATTATCACTAAGGCATCTGCTATTTCTGGGGCTACTTTCTTAAGTACCCTGGGATGCAGCCTATCTGGCCCTGGGGATTTATCGGCCTTTAATCCATTCAATTTACCCAACACCACTTTCCGGCTAACCTGGATTTCACTCATGTCCTCCATCTCATTTCACCCGTGATCCCCTGCTATTTCCGGCAAATTATTAATGTCTTCCTTAGTGAAATCAGAACCAAAGTAGTTATTCAATTGGTCTGCCATGTCCTTGTTCCCCATGATCAATTCACCCGTTTCTGACTGCAAGGGACCTACATTTGTTTTAACTAATCTTTAGCGCTTCACATATCAATAAAAACTTTTGCAGTCAGTTTCTATGTTTCCTGCCAGTTTTCTTTCATACTCCATTTTCCCTTTCCTAATTAAGCCCTTTGTCCTCCTCTGTTGGTCTCCAAATTTCTCCCAGTCCCCTCGTAGGCTGCTTTTTCTGGCTAATTTGTACGCTTCATCTTTTTCTTTGATACTATCCCTGATTTCCCTCGTTATCCACGGATGTGCCATCTTCCCTGATTTATTCTTTTGCCATACTGGGATGAACAATTGTTGTAGTTCATCCATGCAGTCCTTAAATGCCTTCCATTGCATATCCACCGTCAACCCTTCAAGAATCAATTGCCAGTCCATCTTGCCAATTCACGTCTCATACCGCAAAGTTACCTTTCTTTAAGTTCAGGACCCGTGTTTCTGAATTAACAATGTCACTCTCCATCCTAATGAAGAACTCAACCATATTATTGTCTCTCTTGCCCAAGGGTCCACGTACAACAAGGCTGCTAACTAACCCTTCCTCATTACTCAATATCCAGTCTAGAATAGCCTGCTCTCTCGTTGGTTCCTCCACATGTTGGTTTAGAAAACTATCCTGCATACATTCCAAGAAATCCTCTTCCTCAGCACCCCTGCCAATTTGATTCACCCAATCTATATGTAGATTGTAGTCACCCATTATAACAGTTTTACCTTCGTTGCACGCATTTCTAATTTCCTGTTTGACGCCATCCCCAACTCCATTACTACTGTTAGGTGGCCTGTACACAACACCCACTAGCGTGTTCTGCCCCTTAGTGTTTCGCTGCTCCACCCATATCGATTCCACATCCTCCAAGCTAATGTCATTCATTTCTATTGGGTTAATCTCCTCTCTAACCAGCAACGCTACCCCACCTCCTTTTCCTCTCTGTCTATCCTTCCTGAATATTGAATATCCCTGGATGTTCAGCTCCCAGCCTGGGTCACACTGGAGCCATGTCTCCGTGATCCCAACTATATCATAATTATTAATAGCTATCTGCACATTCAACTCATCCACCTTATTACGAATGCTCCTCGCATTGAGACACAAAGCCTACAGGCTTGTTTTTACAACACTCTTGGCCCTTTTACAATTATGTTGAAAAGTGGCCCTTTTAGATTTTTGCCCGGATTTGTTTTCCTGCCACTTTTCACCTCGCTACCTATTGCTCCTATCCTCATTTTACACCCCTCTGTCTCTCTGCTCACACATTTAAGAAGCCCTCCACTTCTTATTCTCCGTTTGTTATTTTTTTTCTTCTTTCCTCCCTACATGTTGCGTCTGACTGCTTCTCTTCTCTGCGTCCTGCCTCACAAACGGACTACTTGCCTTCTCTATTTGAGTCCTTCCCCCCAATCGATCTAGTTTAAAGTCTCTCCAGTAGCCTTTGCAAATCTCCCCGCCAGGATATTGGTTCCCCTCGGGTTCAAGTGCAACCCGTCCTTTTTGTACAGGTCACACCTTCCCCAAATTCATGCTCATTATCGCAGATACTTGAAATTTTATTGGATGGGACAGCTGTGGCAATACAAAGCATTGCCTAATGGAATAAGTTCAGCCCCTAGGCTGTTTACAAAATTGTTGAAACCAGTGCTGGGGCTATTAAGGGCCCATATTGTAATGGCTTATTTAGATGATATCTTAATTATCAGCAACACTAAAGAGTCAGCAGAAGAGTCTTTCAGCAACCAAGAATCTGTTCGAAAGATTGGGGTTTCTAGACCATCCAACTAAGTCCAAGTTACAGCCAGCCCAAAAAATTGAGTATTTGGGGATTCTCATTGATTCTGTTGATATGACAGTAACATTACCAACAGCCAAGGCTGTGGATATTACAAATGGCTGTACTTGCCTCGCACAAAAACTTTATCCCTCCATCCGAGAAGTAGCTTTTCCTGCAGTAGAGGTCGGACCTTTGCATTATAAAAGTCTGCAAAGAGCCAGAGAGCAAGCACTAAAAGAGCATGCAGGCCATTTTGATCAGTTTATGCAGTTACCAACCACAGCTCTAGCTGAATTGCAATGGTGGATTATTAATGTTAGTCAAACTACCAAAAACATTTTGGTGCAGGAACCTTCAGTGGTTTACAGACTGATGTGTGCGCTCTCGGATGGGGAGCTACGGACAGCGAGTCTAGCTGTGGGGGTAGATGGAATGCACAAGAAGATTTGATTCTCCACAGACACGGGATAAATTATTTGGAGTTATTGGGGGCATTTTATGGATTAAAAGCATATTGTTCCACAATGAATAATTTACATGTTTACTCCAGATCGATAACACCACAGCTGTGGCATATATTAATCACATGGGAGGAGCCAGATCAGTATCATGTGATAAATTGGCTAACCTCATGTGGCACTGGTGTATTTCAAGGAACATCTGGGTTTCAGCCATCTAACTACCAGGTAGAGACAATGTGGTGGCAGACAAAAGGTCACAAAAGTTCAATGAAAATATAGAATGGATGTTAAATCCTGAAATTTTTCAAGCAGTTGTCACTCGATTTGGGTTGCCAGATATTGATCTGTTTGCATCCAGATTGAATCACCAGTTGCCTAAATATGGTTCATGGGAGCCGGATCCAGGAGCAGTAGAAGTGGATGCATTCTTGCTACATTTGGGGCATTCATTCTTTTATGCTTTTCTTCCATTTTGTCTGATCAGGCAATGCCTCACCAAAATAGAGCATGACTCTGCCTCAGGCGTTTTGGTGGTTCCAGACTGGCCAACGCAACCATGGTTCCAATTAGTACTCAGATTGATGACTCAGCCATTCATGATGATTCCCAGCTGCAGTAGTTTGTTGGTGCATCCGGTTACAGGAGAAAGTCACCCGTTACATGACCGTAATTAATTAGTTGGTCTGCAGGTTCTGACCAGACCGTTCCAAGGCCTTGGATTGTCGAACAAGACCATGGATGTTATAACTGCAGCTTGGAGAGATAGTACTAAGAAACAATATGTGTCTCATATAAAGAAATGGGAGATGTTTTGTGTACAATCAGATATCTTATCATACTGCAAGCGTATCTGATGTGTTGGAGTTCCTTGCTATGTTGCATTTTGATGAGAAATTGAGTTATAGTGCCATTAACAGTGCTCGGAGTTCTTTGTCCTCCTATTTAGGGCATTTTTCAGAACAACAATCTATTGGGTCTCATCCGTTAGTATCTCGCTTCATGAGAGGAATTTTTAACAAAAATCCTCCTAAGCCTAGATATTCAGAAATCTGGGATGTCAGTATAGTTCTCACACTGCTTCGGCAATGGGCTCCAATTATGTAATTATCTTTTCAGAGATTAACACTTAAAGTGGTTATGTTAATGGCTCTTGTTTCAGCGCTCATTTGATTAGATCTACAAGTTCCAATAAAACAGCATATTGAATCAAATCTTATTGAGCATCTCTTCACCAACTTTTATTTTTCTCTTCAGTAATTGAAATGTTTTGTATAGAATAGTGTTTTATTACTTCAAAAAGATTATGTTGCCTTTGACATCAATGTGTCTTTTTTCTCTTCCTTTTCCATTTTAGAGCCAACCACAACTACTACTACACCTACAACCACTCCCACCACAAGCAGCAAAACAACAGGTATAATTATGCAACAACAGTACGTCTAGTTCATCTTCCCAGACTCGTATTTAAGAAAATACTCAACAAGGGTCTCAATCCCAAACATCACCAATCCCTTTTCCCCAGAGATGCTGTCTGACCCGTGGTGTTACTCCAGCTTTTTGTGTCCACATTTGGTTTAAAACAGCATGTGCAGTTCCTTTCAGCACTAATTTTACTATGCACTGAAGTTTCAAACCATGGGCGACGTTTGATTGTGGTACCGACATTTATTCTAAAACATGCCAAAACAATTGATCATAGCACAACTCATGCCGACCATCAATCACTCATTTCACACTAGTTCTATGATTTCACACTTTCTCATCTACATTTTGTAAAGGAAGAGACAAGCAATAGACAAAGATTGATCATGGTTTTTGCCAATTTACTCCAAAATGGCCAAACCATAGATCACTTCACACATGATCATTGTAAAAAAAATGGTGCCATTCTATAAATGTAGCTAAATGTAGTTAGGAGACTTTTTGGATCAAAATTCAGTCTTCTAAATGAAGAAAATTATAATGTACATTTGCTTTGTTATGCGGCATATAGTCAAAGACAACAACAGAGGAAGCATCTCTGTAAACCACTCAATTATCATATTTTCTCAGCTTCTCTCCAATTAGGAAGCATAATTTAAACATTACAAACCACACATTAGACTGTAGTGATTGGTGGAACATCTGGAGCCATTTTTAGCAATCATTTTCATGCCAAACACATTTGACGCAGATGGAAATCCAATCAATATTGAAATCCCCTCACCAAATCTTGGAATCTTTGTCAATTGGAAATTAGCAACAGCTCCATGGCTACATAACCAGGTAGCTGATTACAAGATGCTAATATTTGTTTTCAAAAGGAAAACAAGTAACTGTAGTCTGCGTAGAATTTTAGGGATATTCTAAATAACTTATGAGTAGACAGCCAAGTACAGCCCAGTATTTGAACTCACATCTTTTTTTGTGCCAAGAAGCTTTGGTCACTTTGACTTCCTATTCCACTGAGTCAACAACAACCTTGAGAGGTTCCTTGAATTGCTAATAGTTTTTCCAAAAGTGGGCTAAGAACAAATAACAATTGTTCAAAAAATGTGTCTTGTTAACGTGTTTTCCTCTGCTATTATTTAAAGTTCTAGTTTTGACTGTCATCCCCAAATTAAAACCATTCAATGTTGTATTGTCCGTGAAATCTCAATCCGCTAAAAGTTCTGATTTCTAGTAATTTACATGCAATTTAATATTCAGCAATGTGTTTAGAATATCACTACTTAATAAACTAATCACATGACAATGACATCACAAATGTAGATTGAAACCTGCAGGCAGAATTGCAAAGCAATCCCTAACAGATGACCAAATTATTTGCGGTGGAATAACTGGTGACCTTTCATGCATACGATCAAGAACAAATTACAATCCTTTGCACTTACCTGACAATCAAGAGCACACATTTGGTTAGATCTCCAAGTTCCAATAAAACAGCATATTGATCAAATCTTATTGAGCATCTCTTCACCAACTTTTATTTTCTCTTCAGTAATTGAAATGTTTTGGTATAGAATAGTAAGATTTTAAACGAGAACTCACCTGTTCGAAGTTTGATCGTTATTTTACGGAGGAGTTACGATGAGGATTACGTGAAGAAGAGCCCGCCTCACGCTGGGTAACGGCATACTTCAAAGCAACGGCATGAAAAACACAGAACACCAAAGCCGGAGTAACATAGTAAGGCTCATAAAAAGACTTAGAACCACCATTTGATCATTTATTTTACGGGGTGGGAGTGTGGAGGGCACGTATCCATCATCGTAACTCCTCGTAAAATAACGATCAAACTTCGAAACAGGTGAGTTCTCGTTTAATCTTACTATTTTACTTCGGAGTCACGTGAGTGACTACGTGAAGAGTTTTAAAGCTTTCTGTGTTTTTTATGTCGTAGAATAATCCGTACGACAGTCCGGCTAAGTAAAACACATACATGAGAAAGCACACAACATTTTAGATCTTTTCACAATTAAGTTTTTTAATGGCTGAAAGACCAAATAATACCCTCCTTATATTTGAGGGAAAAAAATGATTACAAGTGACAAAAGATATCAGTGACTACACAACTGATTATAGCAATTAATAGCAACAAAGCAGGTGATTATAGTGCTCCCAACACCGCGTGTCCAAAGCTTGTCATAGTGTGAACAGGTTTTGTTGTAGAACTTTGAAAAAGTTTCTTCTTTTACTCCACCCTGCGATTTTTTAAAAATATGCTCGAGAGGTACGTCCCGCCCCTTCGCCGCGGACGTAGCTGCCGCCCATGGTGGAGTGAGATTTGAAGACATCAGTGTCTACTCCCGCTAAAACCAACACTGTTTCCAACCATTTTGAGATAGTTTGAACTGAAGCTTTTGTGTGTGGCTTTGTGCGTAAGCAGCAATGTCTTTTCGTTTCCTCGAAAAGTGTCCGTTACTTTAATACATTGGTTCAAATGGTCTAACCACACACAAAGCAAGCTCAATATGAAAGCTTGAAAGGTTTACCTTTGTTCCAGATCTCCCTGGTCTACTTTGTTTGATCAGATCGTAAACTAGAATACAACGTTATCTGTAGTCACATGCATACAGTCTAAACGCAACATTTGTAAAGTTTGCACTCTTTGGGCTGAGACCAGTGAACATTAACATGACCAATTTCAATGTTAACCTATCCAATGAAACCCTTCAATTGGCGTCCATTCTCTAAGTAGAGCAAGTACTATGCTCACATCCAAATCTCTGTATATCTAGGTTTTTGGCGGATTCATGTGAAAAATTCCTTTCATGAATCGTGATATTAATGGATGCGACCCAATTGATTTCTCACCAGTCATAAGTCCTAAATAGGGACGACAAGACACTGCGTGCAGTGTTAATGGCACTGTAACTTAAATGTTGGCCAAAGCGCAAATTGGCAAAGGAATTCCAAAACATGAGTAACATTCACATAATCATCAGAAATATTTTGACTGTGTGCAAAATTCTTCCTATTTCTTAATATGTGTCATATATTGTTTCTGTGTGCTATCTCGCCATGATGTTCCAATAACTGTCAAGTTTGGTCCGACAATCCCAGTTTCCTGTAGTGGTCTGGTCAAAACCTGCAGATTAACAATTTCATATATGCCATATAATGGGTAATCTTCATTTGTTAACTGGATTAGTCAAGATATCACTACAGTTAAGAATCTGCATATACGGTTCTTTAATCATATTCAGCATAACTGGGAACCAAGGTTGAGTTGGCCAATTTTGGCACTACCAACAATCCGGAAGCTGAATCTTGCTCTATTTTCTTCAAAGCATCTCTGGATCAGAGCAAATGGTGGAAAAGCATAAAAGAACATTTTTCCCAGTGTAATAAAAATGCATCTACTGCAACTGCGTCCGGATCGTGTTCCCAAGACACATAATGAGGCAAGTGATGATTAAGCCTGGATGCAAACAAATCAATTTCCTGGCAACCCAAATCGTCGAAACAATATTCTTTAAATATTGGTGGCTTAAACATCCCATTTCGTATTATCTTTAAAAATCCTGGACCTTTCATCTGCTACCACATTGTCTTTACCTGGAGTATAGCTTACTGCAATCCATAATCTGCCGACCAATACACCATTGCCATATCTCATTGACCAGACAATCACATGATACTGATCCAACTCTCCCCATGTGATTAATGTAAACCACAGCTGTTTTTATTGTGTAATTGTATTAACACATGCAGACCTTGTTTAGCACAATCAATATGCTTTAAGCCCATAAAGGCCCCCAATAACTCCCAATAGTTAATACCATACTCTTGGAGTAAAACACTTGTTCTTCAGTTTTCCATCTACCTCCACAACTGGAGGATAAATCTGTGGCCCCCCATCCGAGAGCACTAGCATCTGTATGTAAAACCATTTCAGGCTGTTTAATCATAATCTTATTAGCTTGTGGGACATTTTCCTTTTTAACCTCACCATTGTGCGCATTTCCAATACAGCTTCTTTTGTTAATTACATAGGCCTGTCAAATGGCCTGCCTTCTCTTTGAGAGCTTGTATCTTGTACCTTCGAAGATATCAATAAATGTAATGAACCAAATTCTACTGCAGGAAAATGCTGCTAGCAGTTCACCAATGGTTGTCACCATTTCTCGGATGGAAGGATAAGGTTTTGAATGAGATAATGACAAGTTACCAAAATATCATCGACTTTAACTGTTGGTAAAGGTATTAACATAGTCACTGAGTTAATTACAAACCCCAAAAGTAAATTGTTTGTGCTGGCTGCAGCTGGGGCTTAATTAGATGAATTAAGAACCTTAGCTTACCACAAAGCTTTAGTAACTGAAACTGAGTCCCTCAGCTGACTCCTGATAATCACTAATTGACCAGAATGTCATTGAGATAAGCCATAATGATGTGCATTTTGTGCTCTAATTGGGCTAAACTGGTTTCAACAGTTTCGTAAAGAGTAAAAAGCTGAAACTCAGTCCATTTGGCAAAGCTTAACTGCCATAATTGTCACAACCAATTTAAATTTAAGTACTACCGAAACCTGATGCATAGGTACTGAATAATAGGCGTCTTTTCATCAATCTTAGCCATATAACAACCTGCTGAATTAAATATTTTGCAGTATTCAATGACTCCATTTGAACATGTTTGTATTTCTACAAACTTATTTAGACCTGTAAGGTCCAGAATACTTCTGCAACCATCATCTGTAATGCTTCTAACATTAAAGACAAATTTATGCTTGTGTTCAAAATCTTTTCCATTACCTCTTTTCAGATAATTAGGCAATGTGAACATAAATCTCTGCTTTTTCAATTGCAGAAAACACGAAAACATAAGCAGGTTTATTCTGTACAGGAGGATTAACCTTTTTTTAAAAAGTAATAGTAAGTTAATGAAACTGCTCGTAATATACTGATCAAAAATGTAGTAAGCCAAGTCTTAATAAACTTTTTGTAATCTCCCCTCTAACTGGAGATTATCCGCAGTTTCTTTAAGCAGGGAACAAGTCTTTAATTCCTCTGCATATGAGCGTGGTGGTCTCTTATCCCCCTGAATTCGGGTAAGATTTGGTTGTGCAATACAATAAAACTTCCTTGACATATTTCTGCCTCTATTTCCAATATCAAATCCCCTTCTGGGCGAAAATACCTTTTCGTCCAAAGACGAAGGTTTCATGCAGCTAAAATATTTAGCTTTTCATCCAATTTCAATAAGTTAGGCAGATTATTCCAAACAGATAACCAAGAGCTTAAACACCACTGCTCGACACAGGTTGCAACCTTGGGTGAAAAAAATGGGCCAAATAGCCATTTATATTATATAAAATTTCATAGAAAGAAGTGCACAATAGCGTCTTTATTTTATGTTTTTTCTTTCATCTGCCCAAAAGCCATATAGCAGGCAGAATAATTGTGAGGATTTTTAAACCTCACTATTTGCCGCTCTCATATTTGGAGTCAGGGATGCCCATATTAACGGTTAAACCGTAGGCTCTTCCAATGAGGCACAATTTCTGTGCTGTGCAATTTTAATATTTCAATCATCACAAAATCATGAAGTTGGTGAGATACCATATATATATGTGGCACGCTAGGATTTCTTCCATAGCCTCACCCACTTCCTTCATATATAGCAAAACCTTTTGCTATTCCAGCATCTTTGGCTCTTTTCATATTTTTTCATTTATTTTTATTTTTATGTGGTGTGCTTTCAAAATGCAAATCACCATCAACAGGGTCTGCCTTCTGCAGCCCTAATCAAATTGGGATTCATCATGAGATTCTTACGGCCCAAATCTGGGTCCGGAGTTCCAACTTCCAATTAGGGCCCATGGCCATATTCAGAAAATTAAACCCCTCAGGGCTAATTTTAGGAACCATCAGGGTACTTTGACCCTATTCTCATAATTATTTGGAGAACTTTCTCCTTATGCTCCATAATCATTTCCACATAGTTTACATTATTGGAGGACTTTCAATGTCAGAGTCATCAGAACCACGGCCTCTCAGATTTTTTATTTTATTTTATTTTCCGATTTTTCATATTCGGAGCATTTCTCTCCGTGGTTATCATTTTGTAACTAATTCGCTAACGGGTATATCTGCGGCCAACCGGTATCGGAACCGGCTCCGCACTAGCTTTCCGTATATTATTTTTCACGACCCAGGAAGCATTTAACCCGCGAAGATAGTTTACTTCATCATCTGTGCTTAACAGCACAAAATGACACTGACCTGATTTAATATAATTTCCAAACTGCTGGACCTACCCAGCGCCCGCTAAGAAATCCCAACTTTACTGTTTCTACCTGCGGGCCGTCGACCGCTGCGAGGACTGCTCCTTACTGCAGCTCCACCTTCTGCCGTCAGCGTCGACGTCATTGCCGTTACAGCGTGAGGCGGGCTCTTCTTCACGTAGTCACTCACGTGACTCCGAAGTAAAATAGTGTTTTATTACTTCAAAAAGATTATGTTGCCTTTGACATCAATGTGTCTTTTCTCTTCCTTTTCCATTTTAGAGACAACCACAACTACTACTACACCTACAACCACTCCCACCACAAGCAGCAAAACAACAGGTATAATTATGCAACAACAGTACGTCTAGTTCATCTTCCCAGACTCGTATTTAAGAAAATACTCAACAAGGGTCTCAATCCCAAACATCACCAATCCCTTTTCCCCAGAGATGCTGTCTGTCCGTGGTGTTACTCCAGCTTTTTGTGTCCACATTTGGTTTAAAACAGCATGTGCAGTTCCTTTCAGCACTAATTTTACTATGCACTGAAGTTTCAAACCATGGGCGACGTTTGATTGTGGTACCGACATTTATTCTAAAACATGCCAAAACAATTGATCATAGCACAACTCATGCCGACCATCAATCACTCATTTCACACTAGTTCTATGATTTCACACTTTCTCATCTACATTTTGTAAAGGAAGAGACAAGCAATAGACAAAGATTGATCATGGTTTTTGCCAATTTACTCCAAAATGGCCAAACCATAGATCACTTCACACATGATCATTGTAAAAAAAATGGTGCCATTCTATAAATGTAGCTAAATGTAGTTCAGGAGATTTTTGGATCAAAATTCAGTCTTCTAAATGAAGAAAATTATAATGTACATTTGCTTTGTTATGCGGCATATAGTCAAAGACAACAACAGAGGAAGCATCTCTGTAAACCACTCAATTATCATATTTTTCTCAGCTTCTCTCCAATTAGGAAGCATAATTTAAACATTTACAAACCACACATTAGACTGTAGTGATTGGTGGAACATCTGGAGCCATTTTTTAGCAATCATTTTCATGCCAAACACATTTGACGCAGATGGAAATCCAATCAATATTGAAATCCCTCACCAAATCTTGGAATCTTTGTCAATTGGAAATTAGCAACAGCTCCGTGGCTACATAACCAGGTAGCTGATTACAAGATGCTAATATTTGTTTTCAAAAGGAAAACAAGTAACTGTAGTCTGCGTAGAATTTTAGGGATATTCTAAATAATGTATGAGTAGACAGCCAAGTACAGCCCAGTATTTGAACTCACATCTTTTTTGTGCCAAGAAGCTTTGGTCACTTTGACTTCCTATTCCACTGAGTCAACAAACAACCTTGAGAGGTTCCTTGAATTGCTAATAGTTTTTCAAAAGTGGGCTAAGAAACAAATAACAATTGTTCAAAAATGTGTCTTGTTAACGTGTTTTCCTCTGCTATTATTTAAAGTTCTAGTTTTGACTGTCATCCCCAAATTAAAACCATTCAATGTTGTATTGTCCGTGAAATCTCAATCCGCTAAAAGTTCTGATTTCTAGTAATTTACATGCAATTTAATATTCAGCAATGTGTTAGAAATATCACTACTTAATAAACTAATCACATGACAATGACATCACAAATGTAGATTGAAACCTGCAGGCAGAATTGCAAAGCAATCCCTAACAGATGACCAAATTATTTGCGGTGGAATAACTGGTGACCTTTCATGCATACGATCAAGAACAAATTACAATCCTTTGCACTTACCTGACAATCAAGAGCACACATTTGGTTAGATCTCCAAGTTCCAATAAAACAGCATATTAATCAAATCTTATTGAGCATGACCCTCTTCACCAACTTTTATTTTCTCTTCAGTAATTGAAATGTTTTGGTATAGAATAGTGTTTTATTTACTTCAAAAAGATTATGTTGCCTTTGACATCAATGTGTCTTTTCTCTTCCTTTTCCATTTTAGAGCCAACCACAACTACTACTACACCTACAACCACTCCCACCACAAGCAGCAAAACAACAGGTATAATTATGCAACAACAGTACGTCTAGTTCATCTTCCCAGGACTCGTATTTAAGAAAATACTCAACAAGGGTCTCAATCCCAAACATCACCAATCCCTTTTCCCCAGAGATGCTGTCTGACCCGTGGTGTTTACTCCAGCTTTTTGTGTCCACATTTGGTTTAAAAACAGCATGTGCAGTTCCTTTCAGCACTAATTTTACCATGCACTGAAGTTTCTAAAAACCATGGGCGACGTTTGATTTTGTGGTTACCGAACATTTATTCTAAAACATGCCAAAACAATTGATCATAGCCACAACTCATGCCGACTCATCAATCACTCATTTCACACTAGTTCTATGATTTCACACTTTCTCATCTACATTTTGTAAAGGAAGAAGACAAGCAATAGACAAAGATTGATCATGGTTTTTGCCAATTTACTCCAAAATGGCCAAAACCATAGATCACTTCACACATGATCATTGTAAAAAAAATGGTGCCATTCTATAAATGTAGCTAAATGTAGTTAGGAGACTTTTTGGATCAAAATTCAGTCTTCTAAATGAAGAAAATTATAATGTACATTTGCATTTTGTTATGCGGCATATAGTCAAAGACAAACAACAGAGGAAGCATCCTCTGTAAACCACTCAATTAATCATATTTTCTCAGCTTCTCTCCAATTAGGAAGCATAATTTAAACATTACAAACCACACATTAGACCTGTAGTGATTGGTGGAACATCTGGAGCCATTTTTAGCAATCATTTTCATGCCAAACACATTTGGACGCAGATGGAATTCCAATCAATATTGAAATCCCTCACCAAATCTTGGAATCTTTGTCAATTGGAAATTAGCAACAGCTCCATGGCTACATAACCAGGTAGCTGATTACAAGATGCTAATATTTGTTTTCAAAAGGAAAACAAGTAACTGTAGTCTGCGTAGAATTTTAGGGATATTCTAAAATAACGTATGAGTAGACAGCCAAGTACAGCCCAGTATTTGAACTCACTTCTTTTTTTGTGCCAAGAAGCTTTGGTCACTTTGACTTCCTATTCCACTGAGTCAACAAAACCTTGAGAGGTTCCTTGAATTGCTAATAGTTTATTCCAAAAGTGGGCTAAGGACAAATAACAATTGTTCAAAAAATGTGTCTTGTTAACGTGTTTTCCTCTGCTATTATTTAAAGTTCTAGTTTTGACTGTCATCCCCAAATTAAAACCATTCAATGCTGTATTGTCCGTGAAATCTCAATCCTCTAAAAGTTCTGATTTCTAGTAATTTACATGCAATTTAATATTCAGCAATGTGTTTAGAATATCACTACTTAATAAACTAATCACATGACAATGACATCACAAATGTAGATTGAAACCTGCAGGCAGAATTGCAAAGCAATCACTAACAGATGACCAAATTATTTGCGGTGGAATAACTGGTGACCTTTCATGCATACGATCAAGAACAAATTACAATCCTTTGCACTTACCTGACAATCAAGAGCATACATTTGGTTAGATCTCCAAGTTCCAATAAAACAGCATATTGATCAAATCTTATTGAGCATCTCTTCACCAACTTTTATTTTCTCTTCAGTAATTGAAATGTTTTGGTATAGAATAGTGTTTTATTACTTCGAAAAGATTATGTTGCCTTTGACATCAATGTGTCTTTTCTCTTCCTTTTCCATTTTAGAGCCAACCACAACTACTACTACACCTACAACAAGCATCAAAACAACAGGTATAATTATGCAACAACAGTATGTCTCGTTCATCTTCCCAGACTCATATTTAAGAAAATACTCAACAAGGGTCTCAATCCCAAACATCACCAATCCCTTTTCCCCAGAAATGCTGTCCGACCTGCAGGGTTACTCCAGCTTTTTGTGTCCACATTTGGTTTAAAACAGCATCTGCAGTTCCTTTCTACACTAATATTTACTATGCACTGAAGTTTCAAACCATGGGCGACGTTTGATTGTGGTACCGACATTTATTCTAAAACATGCCAAAACAATTGATCATAGCACAACTCATGCCGACCATCAATCACTCATTTCACATTAGTCTATGATTTCACACTTTCTCAATATACAAAGAGCATCTCTTCACCAACTTTTATTTTCTCTTCAGTAATTGAAATGTTTTGGTATAGAATAGTGTTTTATTACTTCAAAAAGATTATGTTGCCTTTGACATCAATGTGTCTTTTCTCTTCCTTTTCCATTTTAGAGCCAACCACAACTACTACTACACCTACAACCACTCCCACCACAAGCAGCAAAACAACAGGTATAATTATGCAACAACAGTACGTCTCGTTCATCTTCCCAGACTCATATTTAAGAAAATACTCAACAAGGGTCTCAATGCCAAACATCACCAATCCCTTTTCCCCAGAATGCTGTCGACTCCTGCGGTGTTACTCCAGCTTTTTGTGTCCACATTTGGTTTTAAAACAGCATGTGCAGTTCCTTTCTACTAATTTTACAATGCACTGAAGTTTCAAACCATGGGCGATGTTTGATTGTGGTACCGACATTTATTCTAAAACATGCCAAAACAATTGATCAAAGCACAATCTCATGCCGACCATCAATCACTCATTTCACACTAGTTCTATGATTTCACACTTTCTCATCTACATTTTGTAAAGGAAGAGACAAGCAATAGACAAAGATTGATCATGGTTTTTGCCAATTTACTCCAAAATGGCCAAACCATAGATCACTTCACACATGATCATTGTAAAAAAAATGGTGCCATTCTATAAATGTAGCTAAATGTAGTCAGGAGACTTTTTGGATCAAAATTCAGTCTTCTAAATGAAGAAAATTATAACTGAAGTTTCAAACCATGGGCGACGTTTGATTGTGGTACCGACATTTATTCTAAAACATGCCAAAACAATTGATCATAGCACAATCTCATGCCGTCTATGATTTCACACTTTCTCAATATCCAAAGAGCATTTCTTTACCAACTTTTATTTTCTCTTCAGTAATTGAAATGTTTTAGCATAGAATAGTAAGATTAAACAATAACTTACCAATTTGAAGTTTGATCTTTATTTTATGAGGAGTTACGATGAGCGATTACGTGAAGAAGTCCCACCAGAGCGCATGCGCGTCAATCTTCAAAGCAGTGGCGTGAAATCACAGATAACAGTAATTTAATTAATATAGTAAGATTAGAAATCTAGAAACTACCAGATGACCTTTGTGATGAGGGTTGGGAGCGGTGGGCACGTGATCGCTCATCGAAACTCTTCATAAAATAAGGATCAAATTTCAAACTGTTAAGTTCTCGTTTAATCTTACTATTTCACTTCGGAGTCATGTGAGTGCTTCCGTGAATACTTCAAAGCTCTGATTTCATGCCGTGGATACGTCCAAAACGACACACTGCCTCGGTTGACACAAAATGTTAGTGATAACAAATAATGCATTCAAACATGATACAGAATTAAACACGTTGATGCTTTATTTAACAAAAGAAAAAAACAATCGTGACCATTCTCTGCCAGGGGGAAGCTATGAAACAGAACTCAAAATAGAATTGGCATACACCCCAGGTGTGGCAAGAGGTTTGTGGTAAAACCGTTCAAAAGTAATTTCTTTGGACCATCCTGCGGCTGCGAGGATTTGGTCTAGCGGGACGTCCAGTGCCCTCACTGCTGACGTTGATGGTGGAGTTAGATTTAAAAATATCAGTGTCAACTCCAGCGGAAGCCAGAATCTGTTTCAGCCACCTTTGAGGTGGTCTGTGCCGACACCTTTTTATGAGACTTTTTTGTGACTGATAAATAATGCCAATTCGGGGCCTTGAAGGCACTTGGTGACCTCAATATACTGCCGTAAGTGCTTAACTACACTTAGGCGAAGATCTATGGGGTATGCCATAATTTCAAGTTTAAGCCCTGACATCCCTGGCCTGCTCTGTTTAAGTAAATCATAAACATAAAAGGTTATGTTGACAGATGAGACCATCCTGTCCAGTCTAAGTTTCTGCATTGTCTGGACACGTTGCGCTGAAATCAGCACCATGAGCATAACCACTTGAAGAGTGAGTCTGGGCAATGACAGATATGTTACTGGGGCCCATTGATGAAGCAATACAAGAACCACACTCACATCCCAGATTTCTGTGTACCTGGGCCTGGAGGAATTACAGTTAAAAATGCCCTTCATGAACTGAGATATGAAACGGTGAGACCCAACAGATTGCTGTCCCCTTCCTTGCCATAGGTAGGATGTTAAAGCACTTCTGGCACTAATGATAGCACTATAGCTAAGCCGCTCATCAAAATATAGCGTGGAAAGAAATTCCAACACGTCAGATATGCTTGCCGCATGATATGAAATGTTCCATTGCAAGCAGAACACCTCCCATTTCTTGATATGAGAAATATATTGTTTTTTAGTGCTATCCCCCCAGTGCGCAGTAATCACATCCACTGTACGCCCTGAAAGTCCAAGCCCCTGGAAAGGTCTCCTCAGAATCTACAAATCAGTAGATTAATACAATCATGTTGTGGATGATTCTCCCCAGTTACAGGATGAACCAGCAGATTACTGTTTTTGGGGATGCAAACAAGTCGATCTCTGGTATGCCATACCGAGCGACAATATCATTGAATATTTCACGATTCAACATCCATTCTGTGTTGTCATTAAATTTTTGTGATCTGGTGTCTGCTACCATGTTAAATCAACCTGGTAAATAGGTAGAGGAATCCAGATGTTTCTTGTAATACACCTATGCCAGATAAGGTTAGTCAAGTTATCACATGATACCGACCTGATTCCACCCATCCTAGAGCACTAACATCAGTTTGTAAAATTACTGAAGGTGCATCAATCTGAATTTTGTTGGAGCAGTGAGGAATGTTAGTTATCCACCATTATAACTCAGCAACAGCTTCAGTTTGGTAATTGCATAGGCCTATCAAAATGACCTGCATGCTTTATGAGTGCCTGCTCCTTTGCACATTGCAAATTTTGATAACGTAGAGGTCCAAACTGTGCAGCTGGAAATGCTGCTACTAATTTGCCAATTATACTAGCCACTAACCCATAGAAGCTTGTTGCTCAGCAACGAGGTTGTTACAAGCTTCCATTAATTCTGACCTTTTGCCTGGAGGCAGAGTCACAGACATGTGAATTGAATTAATGGTGAACCCCAAATAATCAATGACTCTTGATGTATCAATTTGGACTTCTGGATGGATAAGAAATCCCAATCTTTCAAACATGAGTTTGGTAGCTGAAACAGATAATTCAGCTGACTGTTTAGTTCTACCTATGATTAGGATATCATCCAAATAGGCCATAACAATATGATGTTGAGCCCAGAGTAGACCGAATACTGGCTTTAACAACTTTGTAAATAGCCTGGGAGCCAAACTTAATCCATTAGGCATGCCTTAAACTGCCATCATTGCTTCATCGTTAAATTTCAAATATCTCCAGTGATTATGATGAATGGGGACTGAATAGTGTGCATCTTTGAGATCGATGCATGCCATATAGCATCCTTTGGGAACCAGTTGTTTAGCAGTAACAAAAGTTTCCATTTTGAAGTTAATAGGAGTTAAGCCGATTCAGATCCAGAATGATGCGACACCCACCATCTTTCTTTTGTGTAGGGAATATATTAGACACAAATTGGTGAGATTGATGAAAAGATTTCTCAATTACCCCTTTTTTAGCTAGTGTTTCAATTTCAGCTTGAACATCTAAAGACTGTTGTTGTGAAAAACAATATGTCCGTTTAGGTGTATGCTGTGTGGGTGGACATAATTTGAAAATAAACTCAATTCGGAAACCTAGTATACTGTGCAGTATAAACAAGTCTGAGGTTACACAACTCCACTCATTGAAAAACAAATGTCACCTCCCACCAACTTGTGACTGGCCCATGCATTTTTCAACACCAGATGCACCTACCTCCATAGTTGGTGTATACTTTTGCCCCCATGTTTTCCAGGGGAAATGTGGCGTACGCCAGTTGCGTAAAGTTGGCTGGGTCCGGCTTGGTCCTTGGCCTGCAGCCATAGCAGCAGGTAGGGGTGCTGGCACCGGGGGGGATTTTTGTTGGCCGGTTGATCTTTTATGAGGCCAACCGTCTTCGCCTCATCATTCAACTCACGAACCTGTTTGGACAGGTCCTCCCCGAAAAGCAAATTAGGCGGCTGCACATTGCTTGTTTTGCAAAGTGCAGCAAATTTGGGGCTTAACATGGGGCGGATTGCACTTTTTCGTAAACAGTTAATCTCAAAGTGTGCATTACACATGAGAGCAAGTGCATCCTGTTGTTCTTCAGAAAGAGCCCCATCATCCACGGACCTGGCAAATGCCGTGATTCCTGAGGCAAGCAGCTTCAGGACTTTTTGGAACCTCAACTCTTGGGCCCGCACCCATGTGACCCCAGATTGGGTGGTTTACCATCGGAACTCGAA
This sequence comes from Okamejei kenojei, assembly GCA_035221665.1. NCBI lineage: Eukaryota > Metazoa > Chordata > Chondrichthyes > Rajiformes > Rajidae > Okamejei > Okamejei kenojei. The sequence continues at coordinate 60,647,051 of CM069144.1, read as the reverse complement.
GGGACGCACAATTCTTGTTAACGTGTGTTCCTCTGCTATTATTCAAATTTCTAATTTTGACTGCCATCCCCAAATTAAAACCATTTAATGTTGTATTGTCCGTGATATCTCAACCAGCTAAAAGTTCTGATTCAAGTAATTTACATGCAATTTAATATTCAGTAATGTGTAAAGAATATCGCTAGTTTAGCGTCCTTGTACACCGGTCACTAAAAGTTGGCTTACAGGTACAGCAGGCAGTGAAGAAAGCTAATGGAATGTTGGCCATCAATCCAAGAGGATTTCAGTATAGGAGTAAATAGATTCTTCTGCAATTGTATAGGGCTCTGGAGAGACCACATCTGGATTATTGTGTACAGTTTTGGTCTCCTAATCTGAGGACAGACATCCTTGTGATTGAGGCAGTGCAGCGTTGGTTCATGAGATTGATCCCTGGGATGGCGGGACTATCATATGAGGAAAGATTGAAAAGACTAGGCTTGTATTCACTGGAGTTTAGAAGGATGAGGGGGAATCTTATAGAAACATATAACATTATAAAAGGACTGGACAAGCTAGATGCAGTAAAAATGTTCCCAATGATGGGCGAGTCCAGAACCAGGGGTCACACTTAGAATAAAGGGGATGTCATTTAAGACTGAGGTGAGAAAAAACTTTTTCACCCAGAGAGTTGTGAATTTATGGAATTCCCTGCCACAGAGGGCAGTGGAGGCCAAGTAACGGGATGGATTTAAGAGTTAAGTTAGATAGAGCTCTAGGGGCTAATGGAGTCAAGGGATATGAGGAGAAGACAGGCATGGGTTATTGATAAGGGACGATCAGCCATGATCACAATGAATGGTGTTGCTGGCTCGAAAGGCCGAATGGCCTCCTCCTGCACCTATTTTCTATGTTCCTATGTTAATAAATTCATCACATTACAATTGCATCACAAATGTAGATTGAAACCTGCAGGCAGAATTGCAAAGCATTCCCTACCAGATTTGCTGTGGAATAACAGATGACCTGTCATGCATAAGACCAAGAACAAATTACAATCCATAGCATTAGCTGTCGATGAAAATCAAGAGCATTAATTTAATTAGATCTCTAAGTTCCAATAAACAACATATTGCACAAATCTTATTGAGCATTTCTTCACCAACTTTTATCTTCTCTTCAGTAGTTGAAATGTTTTGTCATAGAATTGTGTTTTATTACTTTCAAATGAATATGGTGCCTTTGATATCAATGTGTCTTTTCTCTTCCTTTTCCATTTTAGTGTCAACCACAACTACTACTACACCAACAACCACTCCTACCGCAACCAGCACAACAACAGGTATAATTTTGCATCAACTGTATGCCTTGTTCATCTTCCCAGATTCATATTTAAGAAGATGCAGGGTCTCAATCCCAAACATCACCTATCCCTTTTCCCCAGATATGCTGTTTGACCCGCTGGGTTACTCCAGCTTTTTGTGTCCACATTTGGTTTAAACCAGTGCCTGCAGTTCCTTTCTGCACTCATTTTTAATATGACTCAAGTATCAAACCATGGGTGAGGTTTGATTGTGGTTCCTTCAATTTTTCGAAAACATGCCAAAACAATTGATCAAAGCACAATCTCATGCCGACCATCGATCACCCATTTCACACTAGTTCTATGATTTCACACTTTCTTATCCATATTTTGTTAAGCAAGAGAAAAGCAATAGACAAGGATTGATCATAGTTTTTGCCAACTTAAGGGTCTGTCCCACTTGGCCGTCATTTACTCGACAGGCCGGTAGTGACGTGCGTCCGCACATGTCATATGGAGTGAGTGACATCATTTGAAGATAGACACAAAATGCAGGAGTAACTCAGCGGGACCGGCAGCATCTCTGAAGAGAAGGAATGGATGATGTTTCGGGTTGAGAGTCTTCTTCAGTCTGAAGAAGAGTCTGAGGCATCACATTACTTCTCTCCAGAGATGCTGCCGGTACTGCTGAGTTACTCCAGCATTTTGTGTATATCTCCAATCGTCTTGGCCCCGCTCTGGAAGTAGGAGTGGGGGCAGATCCGGATCAGCCATGAGCCCGAGTCCAAGCTCAGCGATCGTTTACCTGCTTCTGCTGGTGTTGGAGGTGAGACGTTGCGCCGCCCCAGGGTCTTTGGCCTGTCCCACTTTGGCCGTCAGTTACGCGCCAGTGGCACGCGAAGATTTCATGCAGGACGAAATCCACACTCCTCCACAACACTCCATGCGTCCGTCCCTCGCTATTCACGCGCTACCCACGCACTACCCGCACGCTACCCACACTCTAGCAGGTCACGTAAATGGCGTGCAAATGACGCCCAATTGGGACAGACCCTTTACTCCCAAATGGCCAAACTATAGATCACTTCACACTTAATCATTGTTAAAAAAATGGTGCAATTTTATAGATGTAGCTAAATGTAGTCAGGATTCCTTCTTCGAAACAAAGAAAATTATAATGTACATTTGTTTTGTTACATGGCATATTGTCAAATACACCAATAACTGAGGCATCACTTTAAACCACTCAAGTATCATATTTTCCCTGCTCATCAGTACGAACCACACATTAGACTGTTGAGTTTGGTGTTATATACGGATTCATTTCTAGGCAATAATTTTCATGCCAAACACATTGGACGCAGGTGGAAATCATGTCAATATTGAAATCCCCTCACGGAATCGTGGAATCTTTGTCAATTGGAAATTGAACAGCTCCATGGCTACATTACCAGGTAGCTGATTACAAGATGCTAATATTTGTCTTCGAAAGGAAAACAAATAACTGTAGACATGCTTTCTCATCCTCAATGTGCAAAGCAAGAGACAAGCAATAGGCAAAGATTGATCAATGTTTTTTCCTACTTGCTCCAAAATGCCAAACCATAGATCACTTCACATTGATTATGTAAAAAATTGAGCAATTCTATAAATGTGTCTAAATATAGTCAGGAGATTTTTTACAAAAAAATTCACGCTTCTAAAAGAAGAAAATTATAATGTACTTTTGCTTTGTCACATGGCATATAGTCAAATACAATGCGGACGTATCATTGCAAACCACTCAATAATCATATTTCTCCAGTTCCTCTCCAATCAGGAAGCATAGTTTATCAAAGGAGACATGCTAGTACTGCCCAATATTTTAACTCGCATGTTTTTGTGCCGATGAAGCTTTGGTCAGTTTGACATTATATGCAACTGAGTCAACAGCAACCTTGAGAGGTACCTTGTGTGGCAAATAGTTACTCCAAAAGTGGGCAAAGAACAAATAACAAATGTTGTAAAAATGTTGTCTTGTTAACATGCTGCCCACTATGTTGTTATTCAAAGTTCTCGTTTTCACTATCATCCCCAAATTAAAAGCATTTAATGTTGTATGGTCTATGAAATTTCAACCAGTTAACAGTTCTGATTCAAGTAATTTACTTCCAATTTAATATTCAGCAATGTGTAAAGAATGTAATTACATAATAAATGCATTATTTTACAATTACATCACAGTGCAGATTTAAACCTGCAGGCAGAATTTCAAAGCATTCACTACCAGAAGACCACATTTTTTGCTGTGGAATAAAAAGTGGCCTTTCATGCTTAAGAACAAAAACAAATTACAATCCATAGCACTCATTAGCACGAATTTAGTTAGATCTCCAACTTCTAATAAACCTGCATATTGTTCAAAACCTATTGAGCAATTATTCACCAAATTTAAATATATTCGGAATTTTAAATGTTTTGTCATAGAATAAAGAGTTGTATTAATTTCAAATAATTGTGTTGCCTTTAACATCAATGTGTCTTTTCTCTTATTTTTCCATTCTAGAGCCAACCACAACTATACCTGCATCTATAACCACTCTCACAACAAGCAGCAACACAACAGGTATTTGCATCAACTATATCCCTTGTTCATCTTCCCAGAGTGATATTTACTAACTACGCAAGTACAAAACTACAGACGATGCTTGATCATGGGACCCACAATTTTTATAAACATGGCAAACACGATCAAAGCACTCGGTCTCATGCCATCCATCAATCACCCATTTTACACCAATTTAATGCAGAAAAATGTCAGGTGTTGCTTTTTGGGAAGTCTGACGTGCAGGACCTACACAGTAAATGGTGGTTCTCTGTGGAGTGTTGTAGATCAGAGGGATCTAGGAGTGCAGGTGCATAACTCCCTGAAGGTGGAGTCGCAGGTGGATCGTGTGGTCAAAAAGGCATTTTGACACCTTGGCCTTCATCAGCCAGGGTATTGAGTATAGAAGTTGGGAGGTCATGTTGTAGTTATATCAGACATTGATGAGGCAACATTTAGAGTATTGTGTTCTGTTCTGGGCACCATGTTATAGGAAAGAAGTTGTCGAGATGTAAAGGGTACAGCGAAGATTTACAAGGATGCTACCAGGACCAGAGCATCTGAGCTATCGGCAGAAGTTGAGAAGGCTGGGACTCTATTCTTTGGAGCGCAGGAGGATGAGGGGTTATCTTATAGAAGTGTATAAGATAATAAGTGGAATAGATCGGTTAGATGTACAGAGTTTCTTCCCAGAGTAGGTGAATCGAGGACCAGAAGACGTGGGTTTAAGGTGAAGGGGAAAAGATTTAATATGAAGCTGAGGAGTAACTTCATCCACACAAAGTGTGGTGGGTGTATGGAACAAGATGCCACAGGTGGTAGTTGAGGCAGGGACTATGCCAACATTTAAGGAGCAGTTAGACAGTTACATGAATAGGACAGGTTTGGAGTGATAGGGACCAAATGTTGGTAGGTGGGATTAGTGTAGCTGGGACATTTTGGCTGGTGTGGGCAAGTTGGGCCAAATGGCCTGTTTCCACACTGTATCACACTATGACTATGACTCTAAGTCTCTGAATCTAGTATTTCAACTGTTGCCCATGCTGTTGTTCATCAATTCTGACTTTGCACAGAGGCATGGCACTACATATCTATGGCTATTTGTCTCAAAAATCACTCCTTCACTCGCAAGCTCAAAACATATTTAAATGTCTGCACACAATTCTGTCACAAATTATTTTAGTCTATCCAGATACTATTTGCGGCCAGCAGGTCCCATTCAGACAACCATGTGCTGAATGCCTCTCCAATCACACAACGATTCTTAAACGTATTGACCCCTTGTATAGAGATTTGGTGGAATTCTCAAGGCTTCAAGAAGTTTATTCAGCATCTCATTGGGAGGTCTTGATTAGTAAAGTTCTATGTCTCACTATTGTTTTCTCCTCTTTATTAACCATTCCGAACATATTATGGAGAGAACATTCGTCCTATGACAGACACAAATTGCTGACGTCAGTCAGTCTGACCTGTCCCGCTGAGTTACTCCAGGGAGAAAGAATGGGTGACGTTTCGGGTCGTGTCCCTTCTTCATATGAATTCTATTTGGTTGGCAAGTTACTTGCCTCAACTACTGCCGTGGGTTTAATTTGGTCACTTCTCCAGCATTTATCTAATATGTGATATCTCAACTGGGTTTTGACTATGCAGTATCAGGTCACATTGGCACTGCTTTCCAGCAGATCAGTCCAAAACACTTCTCTTTCTCAGTCTCCCTTGACATATTCTTTCATCATTAGCAATTCCAAATTCAAATGTTCCAAGCAAAAAAAGCACCAAATCAATATAAAATGTTCAACCCTTTTTCTGATGCCAAGATATTTCCTGTTTTGAATTGTGGCTTTTAATTCTTCAATAAGTATATACCTTTTCACATGACATGGCACAGAGAGGCATTGTTATGCCACTGTGCAGCATAGGTGATACTTCACTACTTATAGGTATTGCCTGGGATTGACCCAAAGGTAATTTCAGAGTGTGCCTGAAAGAATCACCATGCACGGTGGTGCAGCGGTAGTGCTGCTGCCTTACAGCGCTTTGCAGTGCCGGAGGGCCCGGGATCAATCCCGACTACGGGTGCTGTCTGTACAGAGTTTTAACATTCTCCCCATGACATGTAGGTTTTCTCTGAGATCTTCGGACTCGGTAGGCAGAAAGGCCTGTTTTTGGTGCTGTACCTCTATAACTAAAACTAAACCATGCAGATAGTGAAAGCTACAATTGAAACACTGAATCATATAATATGAATTCCAGATTAATCTATGCTACTCCCTAGAGCATGATGTGAACATTTAATTCGCTACCCAGCAATAAAGCAAATGGCAGTAATGAAAAACTAAAGGAATTACATTTTCTGTTCTATTTTCAATTTTAGGTGAATGTCATAATGGAGACAATCCATGTCAGCATTTTTGCAAAGAATATAGTAGTTCGGGAAACATTAAAGGCTTTGAATGTGAATGTGCCGGCGGCTTTCGATTAAATTCCAATGGTTTATGATTGCATAGGTGAGAGGAAAGACACTTCCTTACGCTTTTTCCTTCTTATTTATCAATTTTATTGGAACTATGTATTGTGCTATTTTACACAATTGCACTTCAAATATTCGCATTTTTCCATGCCAGAAGAATTGAAGTATACCTTCAGTATGATTCATTTAGCATTTTTTATTGCAATGATAAATATGATTGCACAATAAATCTAATGATAGCATTGTGTTGTGTATATAATCTGATTAATATATTAGATATTTTTTGATTCAATGTTTTTGGGTGAATTCAATGTTAACATTCCCATTGCGATGTTGTGCACCTGCTTTTTCCTTTTCTCTATTTCCCATTTTCTCTTTCATTCAGCACTGTATGTTTAAGCATACTTTAATATTAACAAGCAATATGTGATGCTTGATCATTATTTTTGCCAATTTTTTTTTTTTTGCAAATTTTCATTCAAATTAATTATCTGCAGTGGGGAAAATCATATTTTCTCTAATGCAAATCTCAAGACTCAATGCCTTCTAAAATTCTAGGAAGTCCAAAGGTGGTATCTGACACACGTGGTACAGTGACACACTGAAAAAGAGGACTTAAATTTAAAAAAATCTCATACTAAGATTTCTATTCTCTAGGACCATTCTGAGAGGATCCCTTCATAGTTGATCTGCAATAACGCTTTTTGTGCTCAAAGCAGTGTAAAAATGGTAGCATAAGTAAGGGGAGCTATGTTGGAGTAACTAGCACTTAACATTCATTCACCAACCCAACATGTTGCTTATCTTGAGAAACCGCTCTAAAATATAGCAAAATATAAATGTGTTTATTGGAACTGTGGTCTTAACAGATGTGTTTAACCATGTTTTCTACTTCACTCCAACCAACTAAAGCTGTGAACTTGTACCACTTCATACATGATAACAAGGGTTCAGTTGTTGTTTACTTCCATCTCATGGAGGTTGATTGAGTCATTCTTATCCAAACTGTTACTGACACTGTTCTCTCTGGAAGAATTTTCCCACCATGACCCCCAATATACAATGTGCCTCTGTCTCTGTCCCATCCAGTTAGTATGTTCCCATTTATATCCCCATTAGAATAAAGGGGAGGTCATTTAAGACTGAGGTGAGAAAAACTTTTTCACCCAGAGAGTTGTAAATTTATGGAATTCCCTGTCACAGAGGCAGTGGAGGCCAAATCACGGGATGGATTTAAGAGAGAGCTAGATAGAGCTCTAGGGGCTAGTGGAATCATGGGATATGTGGAGAAGGCAGGAGGCACGGGTTATTGACAGCGGACGATCAGCCATGATCACAATGAATGGCGGTGCTGGCTCGAAGGGCCGAATGGCCTCCTCCTGCACTATTTTCTATGTTGCAATGTTTCGATAGACACACTTAATGCATCTCTTGTCCTTCAAATTCGTTAAGGTTTCTGCACTTTTGGTCCCAAAACCTGGCATACTTTGATCTGACATTGAATTCATTCTAATCCCATTCCCTCACTAGGGTAGCCTGAAAATATTCTACATTCTATTGAATAAATATAAACTTGTCCTGTTTACAACAATCACTTTAAATTTGAATTTGATCTGGAGAGATGAACGAAAAACAATCTGCTGGAGGTATTCAGCAGGTCAACCACCATCTGTGGAGGGAAATGGACAGTCACGCTGCAGATCTTTTTCCCTCCATAGATTTTTTTATTTTTTATTTCAAAATATACTTTATTCGAATGATAAATATATACAATACATTAACCTTGCGGAAAATCCATTCGAACATTTCGGAGGCTGTACAAATAGATGAATTTCCACTCCATAGATGCTGCTCAACCTGCTGTGTTCCTCCACAGATTGGTTGTTGCTTCAGATTCCAGCATCTGCAGTCCTCTTATGTTTCAATATGAACACCTTTGCGTCCACCTCAATTTTCATCTTGTCAACCCTATCTATGCTTTTCATCAGTTTATGTGCTTTTGTCAGGGTGTAGCATTCAATTTGATTAAGCATTGTAACATAAATGTCCAACTGATTTTAGTTAAAGGCTTGAACGGTTCAGTTTGGCACATAAGCAAAAACTTCCTTCTGAGGTCAAGGAGCGTACCGTAATGTCAAGCAGCACATGTTATTAACCATACTGGCTTCATACCATACTGACTAATAATGCAAGTACTAAAGTTTTTGTAATAAGGGAAGGAAGGGAAGCAAGGTAGCAAGGGAAAAATAGGTTGAAAATTAACATTTACTATTTATTTTTTTCTCATTCCGAATTGTGTTGATGGTTTTACTGGCTGGATTACGTTTAGATGGTAAGCTTAATGAGATTTGCCATCAACAAAAGAACTTGTGTAGGAAGGAACGATAGATGCTGGTTTACACCTAAGATAGACACAAAATGCGGAGTAACTTGGCGGGACTAGCAGCATCTTTGGAGTGACGTAATGGTGATGTTTCGGGTCGAGACCCTTCTTCAATCTACTTGATCTAGGATGGGGAAGGAATGAGGAGAGGGAAAGCAAGAATCATTTGGAGAGGAAATCAAATTCATAACGCTGGATTGTAACCTGCCCAAGCAAAATATGAGGTGCTATGTTATCGCAGTTAACTTGTTTGTTTTTGTTTTAACTTTATATAAAGATTTTAACTACCTAATACCATTCCACAAATCACTCTTTTCTATACGATTGCTATACCTCTTGCAAAAACAAAAAAATCAACAAGAATGGTCATAATAACCTTAAAAGCCTGTTCCCACTTTGCGATGAATTCAGTGAGTGTACTGAAACTCTCCATCCAACCACCCCCCATCCCCGCCATCCCACCCCCAGCCCTCTTCTCCAATCCCCACTACCCTTCTCACCTCCCCTCCCCCCTTCTTTCCTTTCCTACCCCTCCTTCCTTCCCTCACTCCACCTCTCTTCCCCTCCTTCTCCAGTCCCCCCTTTCCACCACATCTTTTCTCCCCCTCTCCCTCCCTTCCTCCCATTCTCCCCCCCCCCCCCCCCGCCCACTTCC